>OX421505.1:22588340-22913340 GCA_949126835.1 Anisus vortex
TGTGTTCTTCTTAAAATCGTGTCGTTATTATTATTTACTTGTGTTGAGCTTCAATGTTATGTGTTAGATGTAATTAAAAGTTGTTAGTAATTATTGATGGCGTCATTTCTAAATTTGGTCGAGAGTTCGGGATTCTTCAACGGCGGTATCAAAAAGTCATTGATGTAAACTGCCCACCCTAGACAGCTAGGCGTAACATAAGCTTTAAAAATATTGACACATGCGCCCATCAGTTTGTAAGTAATCATTTATTGATTTCCTCCTTTAAACTAATTGGTCTTCAGAAGGAATTCATTCATCAATTCGATCAAGTCTATTGCCAATTGAGTTTTCTGGCTTCGTAAAAAAAAAAAAAAATTTGTTCATAAACTGAACAAACAGATTAAAAAAAAATTAGAGAACAGAAATATCAATTGACTTCCAGACTTACCCAAAACTGTCTCACAAATAATCCAACTTGTAATAGAAAATATAGTTCTCGTCATTGTCGTAGATTTTATGTACAAAAGTGAGCCTGCACCAGAAGTGTTTAAATGATTAATTAAACATAACCAAACATTAAATATTAGCGCTTTTGAAATTTTGAGCAAATTTGTTTTAATGTTAAAAGAATTTAAAACGAAAAAAAAAAGGATGTTTTAAATATAATTATAACTTTCATTACAAACAAACTATAATGAAAATAAAGAAATTAATTGTTACCGCTTTCTGCTTGTGACTTGTTCAAGGTAGCTTTATTGTAGTACAAGAAACACGATTGTTCTTGTTTGGTTTTCTAATGTCATCTTTCTAGTACTTTAAAGAGAGTGGTTCTCAATTTGAGATGATTTAACCTATGACCATCATTTAATGTCAATTAAGTTTTAGTTGGTGAAATAAATACTTATTTTTAATATAAATGTTCATAAAATGTTATTGGCAAATTATCAATTTAAATTATGAAGCTCAAAGACACCAGCTAAAAAGTATTATTATAATTTACTTCAATGGAAAGAAAGGGTAGTCTTATTATAGAGATATCGACAGAGTGTAACCACTATAGTAGACTAAGGCATGCTCCAACAGGTAAAATATTATCTATTTAAATGGCCACTTGCCGGATTTTCAATTGGTCTAGGGGAGATAACACAATAAACATTTTTTAGAGTAGTGAAAGCCTTGTAAGTGTTGCTAGAGTTAAAGAACTTTCTGGCAAAGTGAAGTTAGCATGAATGGGGATTGAGTGCATCAATAAACAAATTTTTATTTATGAAGGTAAAAAGATTAGGCTATTTGTATATTTACTAGCTACATTTAAATTGTTACTAAGTAAATAAGTATAACAATGTGTTCTCACAGAGATGACGGATTAAATACATAGGATACTACATGCATAGGCCTACGTAGGCCTAGGCATCGTTTAAAGTCTAGTCTATGATAAAGCTTTACACATTTATTTAAGCTGTTGGTTTTCCCAACTACTATGGGCAACCCATTTAATGTCAGAAAGCCAATTGGTCAGAGGTGAAACTATTATAAAATATACTTTTCGTATTCTTAGGGAAATTTCATTTTACCTTTCTTTATTTTAAGTCAACATGATAGCCTATGTTTTGGAGTATTATAATATTTTAATCTTATTTTAATTTCTAATTTTTTTTAAGAAGCCTTTTAAAAATGTCTCCGAATTTTTTATTTTTTTTTGAGGGGATAGTTTCTAAATGCTAATACTTTCTTTTTCTCTCGTTAATAATGAAAACGTATTTTATGCATAATTGCCTAATTAATTGAACCTTTGCTTTTAACAAAGTATTTGTCTAAAATAAAAATAAAAAATAATTGCAACATAAACACACGCACACATACACACTAAACAAAACAACATCATCTGAACAAACATTTGTTTTCTCCTAAACCCTATAATGCATGTACCTTCTGTGTTACGTTATTTCGACTTGAGTTTAAAATATAGAGGGACGTGGTTAGAATATTTTGCGCCCCGGGAATGAGCTACCGTATAAAATTGGCGCCCTATCCCCCGTTTCATCAAATGTCTTCTAAATGTAACTTTGTAAACCTAAGTTTAGAGCCCCATCATTTTGGCGCCCGAGGACATGTGTACTACCCCTTTCTTACCCCCCCCCCCCCCCCCCCCATCATTCCCCACTCATTTATGAAACAAGCTACTCTCTTATCCCTTTAAAAAATGAAAAGTAACCCCGTTGAACCACATTGATCAAAGGGCTTTTGAAGCAGCGCTTCACATGTTTCTATGGCCACGGCGTACTTAGGGATGTGTGGCCATCACAATGCCCAGCCGTTTTTTACTTTATCCCCAACTAATGCCACGTTGTCACGTAACCATCACAGCTGGGGAAAAATTCATTCTAGCCTTCACCGGGATTGGAACCCAAAACATTCGGTACGCGAGAGAATACAAAATCAGGGGCGTCCACAAAAAAAGCTTGTTTCCTAGGTGGGTTAAGTGTAGGGTAGGGGTGGGGAAGGGAAAAACCAAATGTAACACTAAAAAAAAAAAAGACGGAGAATATTTCCAAAGCAGTAATGAAACCAACTATTAGCATTATTATGGAAAATACCAAGAGATAAGAGGCACGGCGTCATAGCGCCGGGATGGCGCACTGAAGGTCATCAGGTTGTATATTGTATGCCTACGTAGTATCTTGCTTTACTTTGCAAAGAGAGAAATACTGTATGCCCACGTAGTATCTTTCTTTACTTTACTAAGAGAAATATTGTATGCCTACGTAGTATCTTTCTTTACTTTACTAAGAGAGAAATACTGTATGCCTACGTAGTATCTTTCTTTAATTTACTAAAAGAGAAATACTGTATGCCTACGTAGTATCTTTCTTTACTTTACTAAGAGAAATATTGTATGCCTACGTAGTATCTTTTTTTACTTTACTAAGAGAGAAATATTGTATGCCTACGTAGTATCTTTCTTTACTTTACTAAGAGAAATATTGTATGCCTACGTAGTATCTTTCTTTACTTTACTAAAAGAGAAATATTGTATGCCTACGTAGTATCTTTCTTTACTTTACTAAGAGAAATATTGTATGCCTACGTAGTATCTTTCTTTACTTTACTAAGAGAAATATTGTATGCCTACGTAGTATCTTTTTTTACTTTACTAAAAGAGAAATACTGTATGCCTACGTAGTATCTTTCTTTACTTTACTAAGAGAAATATTGTATGCCTACGTAGTATCTTTCTTTACTTTACTAAGAGAAATATTGTATGCCCACGTAGTATCTTTTTTTTACTTTACTAAGAGAAATATTGTATGCCTACGTAGTATCTTTCTTTACTTTACTAAGAGAGAAATACTGTATGCCCACGTAAAATCTTTCTTTAATTTACTAAAAGAGAAATACTGTATGCCTACGTAGTATCTTTCTTTACTTTACTATGAGAAATACTGTATGCCCACGTAGTATCTTTCTTTACTTTACTCAGAGAAATATTGTATGCCTACATAGTATCTTTTTTTACTTTACTAAGAGAAATATTGTATGCCTACGTAGTATCTTTCTTTACTTTACTATGAGAAATATTGTATGCCCACGTAGTATCTTTGTTTACTTTACTAAGAGAAATACTGTATGCCTACATAGTATCTTTTTTTACTTTACTAAGAGAAATATTGTATGCCTACGTAGTATCTTTCTTTACTTTACTATGAGAAATATTGTATGCCTACGTAGTATCTTTGTTTACTTTACTAAGAGAAATATTGTATGCCTACGTAGTATGTTTCTTTACTTTACTAAGAGAAATATTGTATGCCCACGTAGTATCTTTCTTTACTTTACTATGAGAAATATTGTATGCCTACGTAGTATCTTTGTTTACTTTACTAAGAGAAATATTGTATGCCTACGTAGTATCTTTCTTTACTTTACTATGAGAAATATTGTATGCCTACGTAGTATCTTTGTTTACTTTACTAAGAGAAATATTGTATGCCTACGTAGTATGTTTCTTTACTTTACTAAGAGAAATATTGTATGCCCACGTAGTATCTTTCTTTACTTTACTATGAGAAATATTGTATGCCTACGTAGTATCTTTGTTTACTTTACTAAGAGAAATATTGTATGCCCACGTAGTATCTTTCTTTACTTTACTATGAGAAATATTGTATGCCTACGTAGTATCTTTGTTTACTTTACTAAGAGAAATATTGTATGCCTACGTAGTATGTTTCTTTACTTTACTATGAGAAATATTGTATGCCTACGTAGTATCTTTGTTTACTTTACTATGAGAAATATTGTATGCCTACGTAGTATCTTTGTTTACTTTACTATGAGAAATATTGTATGCCTACGTAGTATCTTTGTTTACTTTACTAAGAGAAATATTGTATGCCCACGTAGTATCTTTCTTTACTTTACTATGAGAAATATTGTATGCCTACGTAGTATCTTTGTTTACTTTACTAAGAGAAATATTGTATGCCCACGTAGTATCTTTGTTTACTTTACTAAGAGAAATACTGTATGCCTACATAGTATCTTTGTTTACTTTACTAAGAGAAATACTGTATTCCTACGTGATATCTTTGTTTACTTTACTAAGAGAAATACTGTATGCCTACGTAGTATCTTTCTTTACTTTACTAAGAGAAATACTGTATGCCCACGTAGTAGGCCTATCTTTCTTAACTTTACAAAGAGAGAAATACTCTATGCCTTAAAATATGCTAGTATGTTTACTTTTTTTTGTCAACTCTTTAAGTAAAACAGTACCGTACCAAAGGAGGCAGACAACACACACAAACAATGACTCACAAAGAAACAATATATTCAAATATATGAATGTATCATTGACAAACCACAACAACGTATGTTCTATAAATAGATGCAATGTCCGATTTTTTTTTATCTGAAGCCGCGAGCATGTTATTAATATCACGTGATTCACGCCAACACGTCCACACACACAGGACCGGAAAAAAAGCAGGGCACTGAAAAGAAACCGTAGTATGATGAATGATGTTGAAACAATATTCTGGTATTTGAAGAAAACTTAGTTAAAATTTACGTACTTTAATTTATGCAGAAAGCATAGTTTAATTCCTTTAGAAAACATATTTTGATTTCTGTAGAAAACTTATTTGGCTCTGTGCTATACTATAATTAGCTCTTGGTTTATAATCCACAAAACACAACATACTATTCATGTTCGCATGAGTCACATTTTTTAATTAATATTTATTTAGAAACGGATCGGGCAAGGGAGGTAATAAGAGCCTACTGAAAGGTGGTTGTGTCCCTTTTTCAATATTACCACCACATTCTTTCCCAAATTAGGCTACTTTGTACAAGGGTTATCTTTTCATCTATTTACCTATTTACCTTCTAGGCTAAGATGTTATGTAAATTAGTTCAGCAAAAGTTCCCATACCTGAATACGCCGACAACACAGCTTATTACAGGAAATCAGATTGTATCGTTATTGTTAAAAAGACTCTTTGAATTCTAAAAAATGAAAATAGCGACTTCGTTCTACCATTGACTGTAATAGAGAGATATTTGCTTTTAATATTAGGGCCATGTCATGTCAAGCAAGGCGATCGACTCATCAAACAAGAAAATACAGCGCCCAGATTATAACTTTGTGATAAATAATTTTGTTGTTTTCTTTCCATTTTATCAAAGGGTAGATTACGGGGTACATGATGTACTAACTACAACATCATTGAGTGCTAAAAAGACCACCAGCAGGTGCTAACACGTTAATCATAATCAGATGCTAAGACGTCCACCATCATCAGGTGCTAACACGTCCACCATCACTAGGTTCTAACACGTCCACCGTCACCAGGTGCTAACACGTCCACCGTCATCAGGTGCTAACACGTCCACCATCATCAGGTGCTAAATAATCCACCATCATCAGGTGCTAACACATCCACCATAATCAGGTGCTAACACGTCCTCCATCATCAGGTGCTAACACGTCCACCATCATCATTTGCTAACACGTCCACCATCATCAGTTGCTAACACGTCCACCATCATCAGGTGCTAACACGCCCACCATCATCAGGTGCTAACACGTCCACCATCATCAGGTGCTAACACGTCCACCATCATCAGGTGCCAACACGTCCACCATCACCAGGTGCCAACACGTCCGTCATCATCAGGTGCTAATGCGTCCACCATCATCAGGCGCTAACACGTCCCCAATCATCAGGTTCTAACACGTCCACCATCATCAGGTGCTAACACGCCCACCATCATCAGGTGCTAACACGTCCACCATCACCAGGTGCTAACACGTCCACCATCATCAGGTGCCAACACGTCCACCATCAGGTGCCAACCCGTCCCCCATCATCAGGTGCTAATGCGTCCACCATCATCAGGCGCTAACACGTCCCCCATCATCAGGTTCTAACACGTCCACCATCATCAGGTGCTAACACGTCAACCATCCTCAGGTGCTAACACGTCCACCATCATCAGGTGCTAACACGTCCACCATCATCAGGTGCTAACACGTCCACCATCATCAGGAACCAAAACGTCTACCATCATCAGGTGCTAACACGTCCACCATCATCAGGTGCTAACACGTCCACCATCATCAGGTACCAAAACGTCCACCATCATCAGGTGCTAACACGTCCACCATCATCAGGTGCTAACACGTCCACCATCATCAGGTGCTAACACGCCCACCATTATCAGGTGCTAACACGGTCACCATCATCAGGTGCTAACACGTCCACCATCATCAGGTGCTAACACGTCCACCATCACTAGGTGCTAACACGTCCACCATCATCAGGTGCTAACACGTCCACCATCATCAGGCGCTAACACGCCCACCATTATCAGGTGCTAACACGTCCACCATCATCAGGTGCTAACACGCCCACCATTATCAGGTGCTAACACGTCCACCATCATCAGGTGCTAACACGCCCACCATCATCAGGTGCTAACACGTCCACCATCATCAGGTGCTAACACGTCCACCATCATCAGGTGCCAACACGTCCACCATCAGGTGCCAACCCGTCCCCCATCATCAGGTGCTGATGCGTCCACCATCATCAGGCGCTAACACGTCCCCCATCATCAGGTTCTAACACGTCCACCATCATCAGGTGCTAACACGTCCACCATCCTCAGGTGCTAACACGTCCACCATCATCAGGTGCTAACACGTCCACCATCATCAGGTGCTAACACGTCCACCATCATCAGGAACCAAAACGTCTACCATCATCAGGTGCTAACACGTCTACCATCATCAGGTGCTAACACGTCCACCATCATCAGGTACCAAAACGTCCACCATCATCAGGTGCTAACACGTCCACCATCATCAGGTGCTAACACGTCCACCATCATCAGGTGCTAACACGCCCACCATTATCAGGTGCTAACACGGTCACCATCATCAGGTGCTAACACGTCCACCATCATCAGGTGCTAACACGTCCACCATCACTAGGTGCTAACACGTCCACCATCATCAGGTGCTAACACGTCCACCATCATCAGGCGCTAACACGCCCACCATTATCAGGTGCTAACACGGTCATCATCATCAGGTGCTAACACGTCCACCATCATCAGGTGCTAACACGTCCACCATCACCAGGTGCTAACACGTCCACCATCATCAGGTGCTAACACGTCCACGAGCCAAGGGTGACTTTTGCACGCCCCTGCAATAGATACACAAGCACGAACTTGCACACAAACAAATACACACAAACACATACACACAAACACACACACACAAACACAGACACACAAACACATACACACAAACACATACATACAAACACATACACACAAACCCATACACACAAACACACACACAAACATATACACAAAGATATACACAAACACATACACACAAACACATACACACAAACACTTACACACAAACACATACATACAAACACATACACACAAACACATACACACAAACACACACACAAACATATACACAAACATATACACAAACACATACACACAAACACATACACACACATAAACACATACACACAAACACACACACAAACACTCAAACACAAACACATACACACAATCACACAAACACATACACACAAACACATAAACACATACACACAAACACATACACACAAACACACACACACAAACACAGACACACAAACACATACACACAAACACATACATACAAACACATACACACAAACACATACACACAAACACACACACAAACATATACACAAACATATACACAAACATATACACAAACATTTACACACAAACACATAAACACATACACACAAACACATACACACAAACACATACACACAAACACATACACACAAACACATACACACAAACACACACACAAACATATACACAAACATATACACAAACACATACACACAAACACATAAACACATACACACAAACACATACACACACACACATAAACACATACACACAAACACACACACAAACACTCAAACACAAACACATACACACAATCACACAAACACATACACACAAACACATAAACACATACACACAAACACATACACACAAACACACACACACAAACACACAAACACATACACACAAACACATACATACAAACACATACACACAAACACATACACACAAACACACACACAAACATATACACAAACATATACACAAACACATACACACAAACACATAAACACATACACACAAACACATACACACAAACACATACATATAAACACATACACACAAACACACACACAAACACTCAAACACAAACACATACACACAATCACACAAACACATACACACAAACACATACACACAAACACATACACACAAACACACACACACAAACACAGACACACAAACACATACACACAAACACATACATACAAACACATACACACAAACACATACACACAAACACACACACAAACATATACACAAACATATACACAAACACATACACACAAACACATACACACAATCACACAAACACATACACACAAACACATAAACACATACACACAAACACATACACACAAACACACACACACAAACACACACACACAAACACATACACACAAACACATACATACAAACACATACACACAAACACATACACACAAACACACACACAAACATATACACAAACATATACACAAACACATACACACAAACACACACACAAACACTCAAACACAAACACATACACACAATCACACAATCACACAAACACAGACACACAAACACATACACACAAACACATACATACAAACACATACACACAAACACATACACACAAACACACACACAAACATATACACAAACATATACACAAACACATACACACAAACACATACACACAAACACATACACACAAACACATACACATAAACACATACACACAAACACACACACAAACACTCAAACACAAACACATACACACAATCACACAAACACATACACACAAACACATAAACACATACACACAAACACACACACACAAACACAGATACACAAACACATACACACAAACACACAAACACATACACACAAACACATACACATAAACACATACACACAAACACACACACACAAACACACAAACACATACACACAAACACATACACATAAACACATACACACAAACACATAAACACAAACACACAAACACATACACACAAACACATACACATAAACACATACACACAAACACACACACAAACACTCAAACACAAACACATACACACAATCACACAATCACACAAACACAGACACACAAACACATACACACAAACACATACATACAAACACATACACACAAACACATACACACAAACACACACACAAACATATACACAAACATATACACAAACACATACACACAAACACATACACACAAACACATACACACAAACACATACACATAAACACATACACACAAACACACACACAAACACTCAAACACAAACACATACACACAATCACACAAACACATACACACAAACACATAAACACATACACACAAACACACACACACAAACACAGATACACAAACACATACACACAAACACATACATACAAACACATACACACAAACACATACACACAAACACACACACAAACATATACACAAACATATACACAAACACATACACACAAACACATAAACACATACACACAAACACATACACACAAACAAATACACATAAACACATACACACAAACACACACACAAACACTCAAACACAAACACATACACACAATCACACAATCACACAAACACATACACACAAACACATACACACAAACACATACACACAAACACACACACACAAACACAGACATACAAACACATACACACAAACACATACATACAAACACATACACACAAACACATACACACAAACACACACACAAACATATACACAAACATATACACAAACACATACACACAAACACATACACACAAACACATACACACAAACACATATACATAAACACATACACACAAACACACACACAAACACTCAAACACAAACACACACACACAATCACACAAACACATACACACAAACACATAAACACATACACACAAACACATACACACAAACACACACACACAAACACAGACACACAAACACATACACACAAACACACACACACAAACACATACACACAAACACATACACACAAACACATAAACATATACACATACACTCAAACACATACACATAAACACATACACACATACACACAATCACACAAACACATAAACACATAAACACATACACACAAACAGTATTTAAAGAATTAACACAAACTGTCGTTTATAATTTTAAACTAGTTTTTACTTCTTTTTCAACAGCAATATTAACATTAGAAATTTGAGATAAAAAAAAGAAAACCGTATTAAAAAAAAATCACAATTTCAAATTCTTTTGACAATAATTTGTACAATCAAAATCACAGACTGCAGCATTGACAAGTCTTAATTGGGCGTGACCTTTACAAATGGAAGAGGTCACGTGCTTCCGTGGAGATTTCCCGCCATTTTCGTAAACAAATACCATGCTTTTGGTGGTGTTTGACAATCGATTTCAACCTCGACGGCCAGTTCGGGTCTTTTAGAAATATACAACGGCTACAAGATTAGTTATGAGGAATCCGTTTTTAACATCAAAAGTGAGTAGGCGATAATTAATAATCAAAGTGTTAGTCGTGTAATGTTAAATTTAGCTTTTTGTTTATAAAAAAAATTAGTCAAGTGTTTCGTCCTTAGTAATTAAAAAAACAACAACACGAAAATTATTTTGCATCAAGCAATTAGTTTTGGATTATAAATAGGTGATTCTTCAAATCTGACATTCACAATCCATCGTTTTCTTCTGACGCCATCTTTTGGAAATGAAATAAAAATTTAATTATCTACATATTTTCGTACAACCAGTAACGTAGCACACGGACATGTTTCGAAGTAAATGATCGAATAAGACCGGAAATGTCTTTTTTGTCGATCTTTTATGCATGCATATTTGTTAAAGACTTGTCAATAGTAGCTACAGCTATTTGAAAAAAAACAACAACAACATTTGTAGTATTTTACAAGAAAAGGAAACTTATAACAATAAAACATGAATTTATAATATCAAGACATAAAAAAACGGGTGAAGTCTCAACAACATTGAAAACTTAAAGTTGTCATGTGTTTACACAAGTTTACGTCCAAAGTATGCAAGGATATTCAGCAGCGTTATAATGGCGATGGAAGACACAAGCCCGGCACCTGAAATAGTTGATAAAATCAATATTTCACTATAGAATAGATACACGTTAACTGGTTTAACAATCATACTTTTCATAGATCTGAATGCAAAATTCAACAATTTGTGGACTTTACAAATTCGGTTGACTCACAGACCTGCACATCACAGACCTCTACATCCCATCTCAAATATATTGAACTATGTCTTTGTTACAAACATGAGCACTATTCCCACAATTATTCTCCATCCACTAACAGCCCAAATCGTTGGCCCACAATACTTAGTTAACTTTATATCCCCAAAGTAGTTAAATCTAAAAGAGAAGCCACACCCCTGCAGGCTATCAGACGCCCACATCTTCCACACTCTTCTTCTATATAGAAGATCAATGCTTAACGGATTTTCGAACCATTGCAATGAATTTTACCACGTTAATCATCATTATACCAAAGGACCCACATTACTACTCAAAAGACCCATATGGTCACACCAAACCTGGGGAGTTATCATCTCCTAACAAGCGCGTCCCCAGGTGGCGGATAAGGGAATGACCTTTAGATATAAGGGTTAGCCGTGAATACTGAATAAGCGGCCGCGGACCAACTGGTTTGCTGTCATGGAGGGTGGGGTGAGGGTATCCCGTAATAAGGATACTCTTAAAAAAATGCCTACAAAATCCAAGAAAATTACTGCAAAAAGTGAACATAGAGCGCTCTAACTCTAAACCCAGACAGATGAGGCCGTTAGCTAGGGATAGCAGTTATCTGGGATAGATAACTCCGAAAATAAATAAACTGCTGCCTTGCAGATGGTCTTGGCTGATCAAAGTCTACGGAAGCACATCCAGAAAAAAAAAACAGCAGGCTGAAGCCGGAGGCAGTGGGCTAAAAACATACTGCCACGCAATTCTCAATGAGAACGAAGAAGAAGTCACACCATAAAGGTACGGCCCCAAATACCCCACTAAAAATTCCATATTACCAAACCAAAGGGCCCACAATCCCACAACGGATCCCCTACAACCAATGAAACACTTGATGGTGAAGGCACAAGCTACAGGCGGACGCAACTACAACGTTTGTTTTTCTTCAATGGGTCGTACCTGTGCAGCCTACTTTGATGGTGGCCTCTGTCGCAGCCTTCAACGTGGATGCTCCAGCGACCTCTAAAGCGTTGCAGCCGGCACTGGAAGTCTTCGTGGCTAGACACAGGACGTAGGCCCTCATTTCACTGGAAAAAAACAACAAAAAAAAACAACATAATATTAGTAATAATACACATAATTAAAACATCGTTGTTGTATTTTTACTATTAATCCTTTATATGCATTTTTTTTAAACCTTCAGAATACTTAGTCTGCCACTCACAGAAGTACCCTTCGGACTAAACTGATCATAGGTCTGCTGAAGCATTCACAGTTTCTGTGGACACGGCATATTAGGGGATGTGTGGCCAGCACAATGCCCAGCCGCTTTTACTTTACCCCAACTAATGTCACGTACCCATCAGAGCTGGGTAGACTCAGGGACACCCGGGAAAAAATCCTAGTCTGCACCAGGATTCGTACCCGTGACCTTCGGATCGCCAGTCGAGCGCGCTGCCGTTCGCCCACCGTGCCCGCATGAAGGGCCTACTATAATTAGGCTTATAAAAGAAATATCACCTAAAACTGACAATATTTTATAAAGAGACAAACGTACGATTCAATCGAACTCATCACAAATATAGTTTTTATATTCATTTTTTTTTCAAGAATTTGTCTTCAAAAAGATTTTGCACTTTGCCACCCACGTAGAAAGAAAAAAAAAATTAATATAAAGGCACATAAAAAGGCTTATAAATGATGATAACACATAACATGAATGCCTTAGTGATATTACAATGTCAATAGTTATAATCAAATTATAGTATTAACGATCTAGATATATAAAGAAGACTGTGTGTGTGTTCAACCTATCATATTAGTTAATTTAAGGACACGACGTGACCTTATTGTCTCATATTATACTTTTGCGATTTCACTTCTGACATGTGTCTTCGATAGCTAATTGGTTAACGTTTAGGATTGCCATGCGTTCGACCCGGATTCGATTCTCCAGTTAGTCGTCTATACTTTTTTTCTTCAATTTTTTTTATTTCAATAAATATTACTTCTCTTTTGTCTATGATGTCATATATCAACTATGAAGTACTTGTCTATGATGTTAATTATCAACTATGAAGTACTTGTATGTGATGTTATATATCAACTATGAAGTACTTGTCTATGATGTTAATTATCAACTATGAAGTACTTGTATGTGATGTTTTAAATCAACTATGAAGTACTTGTATGTGATGTTATATATCAACTATGCAGTACTTGTATGTGATGTTATATATCAACTATAAAGTACTTGTATGTGATGTTATATATAAACAATTAGGTACTTGTATGTAATGTTATATATCAACTATAAAGTAGTTGTATGTGATGTGAGATGTCAACTATAAAGTACTTGTATGTGATGTTATATATCAACTATAAAGTGCTTGTATGTGATGTGAAATGTCAACTATGAAGTACTTGTATTTGATGTGAGATGTCAACTATGAAGTACTTGTATTTGATGTGAGATGTCAACTATGAAGTACTTGTTATGTGATGTGAGATGTCCACTATAAAGTACTTGTATGTGATGTGAGATTTCAAATATAAAATACTTGTATGTGATGCTATATATAAACTATAAAGTACTTGTATGTGATGTTATATATCAACTATAAAGTACTTGTATGTGATGTTATATATCAACTATAAAGTACTTGTATGTGATGTGAGATGTCAACTATAAAGTACTTGTATAGATGTTATATATCAACTATAAAGTACTTGTATGTGATGTTATATATCATTTATAAAGTACTTGTATTTGATGTTATATATCAACTATAAAGTACTTGTATGTGATGTTATATATCAACTAGAAAAGTACTCGTATGTGATGTTATATATCATTATGAAGTACTTGTATATGATGTGAGATTTCAACTATAAAGCACTTGTATGTAATGTGAGATGTCAACTATGAAGTACTTGTATGTGATGTGATATGTCAACTATAAAGTACTTGTATGCGATGTTATATATCAACTATAAAGTACTTGTATGTGATGTGAGATGTCAACTATAAAGTACTTGTATGTGATGTGAGATGTCAACTATGAAGTACTTGTATGTGATGTGAGATGTCAACTATGAAGTACTTGTATGTGATGTGAGATGTCAACTATAAAGTACTTGTATGTGATGTGAGATGTCAACTATAAAGTACTTGTATGTGATGTTATATATCAACTATAAATTACTTGTATGTGATGTTATATATCAACTATGAAGTACTTGTATGTGATGTGAGATATTAACTATAAAGTACTTGTATGTGATGTGAGATGTCAACTATAAAGTACTTGTATGTGATGTTATATATCAACTATAAAGTACTTGTTTGTGATGTTTTATATCAAATATGAAGTACTTGTATGTCATATGAGATATCAACTATGAAGTACTTGTATGTGATGTGAGATGTTAACTATAAAGTACTTGTATGTGATGTGAGATGTCAACTATGAAGTACTTGTATGTGATGTTATAATAATAATAATAATATTTGTATAGCGCTGCCAACAAACATAATGTAAGCTTAGAGCAACTTTAACACACAACTAAGAATACGGACATAACTCAAGGCTAAGAAACAAAACTAACTAATAATATTATTGAAAAAAATATTTAAAAATTAAATAAATGTAGCATTAACTGTCCCAACCTATAAGTAATACAGTAGGGGTCTAAAAAGCATGTTAAATGTTAACTAAGGTAAATCTTGAAATAATGAGTTTTTAGGTTCTTTTTGAAAGTATCAATAGAGCTTGTTAGCCTGAGTTGAACGGGAAGTAGATTCTACACCTTTGGACCGGATACTGAGAAGGCTTTAAGGCCAACGGTCGTCAGTGAGAAACGGGGCTATTCCAAAAGCGATGAGTCGGCAGAACGAAGTGTTCTTTGTGGGACATATGGTGTAATTAGTTCCTTGAGATAGGACGGCATCTCGTTTTTAAAAAGGCACTGATGGCAATGTAGCGCCACTTTGTATTCAATTCTGGCATTCACAGGGAGCCAGTGCAGCCGGCGCAGGAGAACTGTCACAGAATCACGCCTTCACTTACGAATGACCAGGTGGGCGGCTTTATAATTTATCAACAATGAAGTACTTGTATGTGTTGTGAGATGCCAACTCTTAATTCTATGAAGTTACGAACTCAAGTCTATTAAATTAATTCTGAAGAGCCTAGTGATTAATGTCAAGGACATTATGTCATTAGATCAAAACTCTCTACTATAGTCCCCTCCTCTCACATACCCTTCTCTTCCAGTATTGAATTCTTGCGTTACATTTTCTAATTGTAAACATCGTCTCTAGTTCAGTGATTGCATTGAGAAGCTATACATATA
Source organism: Anisus vortex (assembly GCA_949126835.1). NCBI lineage: Eukaryota > Metazoa > Mollusca > Gastropoda > Planorbidae > Anisus > Anisus vortex. The sequence goes on from OX421505.1 coordinate 22,604,625, forward strand.
TATATATAAATATATAATATATATAAATATAAACGTAGGTCACAGTAATTTCCCCTATACAAGGAGCGACTGTACCAAAGATAAGATCTAATAATAATAATAAAAAAAAAGAAAAACCGGCTTTGAAAAGAAATTTAATTCTAAAGGTTTCTTTGGCGCGTGACATAATTAGTCTGTTATTGTTGATTTTGGTCTTATTTGTGGAGCAAACTAATATACTGTAAGACCTCGATGATTTGCGCCTTTCGTTTTGCTTCCGTAACCATTCACGAGCTTTCAGCCATTTTGTTTTGCAATTTTTCTGGTAAACGTTATACAATATTGTTTATATAATTATTATTTTATCCATTTTTATTATTTTTATCATTTTTATTATTTTATATATTTTTATTATTTTATCCTTTTTTATTATTTTTATTATTTTATTCAAATTTTTTTTTAAAGCGTGTTCTAACTACGAAAATAAAAGCCTAGGAAGGCCATATAACTTTATTAAAGATGATTTTTTAAATATTAAATAAAAAAAATGGTTTAGATCTAACAAAAAACTTCCAGTGCTGTATTATTTACTTACGTATGTATAAGAGTTTATAATATTTGTACTGTTTTACTTTTAAAGGTTTTAAAGAGCTTATGAAGCGTTTATAAAGAGTGTATGAAAGGTTTATTAAGCTCTAAAATATATAACATAAATCCTACTTCATTTAAAATCAGAATATTTTCCACTTTTTGCTGGCTGTCTCGAAACATAGGCCATAACCACCATAATTTTCAGAACTTTCGAGATATTACTGTATTTCAAAAATGTCAACTATTTGATGGGATCGACCACCTATATATTTGACCTAATTACTTTGTTACGTTCCACAGAATAGGTATATACCTATTATGTGGTACGTTCCAATTGGATGCACACGTTAAAACCAGTTTTGGCTATCTCAAAGAAGGCCTACTATTGGTGGATGCGCTTTTCAGTATTGGATCTGTTCTGCAAGCAAACGCTGGCGCACTCATTTCGCGCATGGGGTGTGGCAAGCACAGTCCCCCTATCTATAGTCTAATTCTGCTATGTTTTAATAATGCCTGAACAAACCAAGAAAACCAATGACTTAACATTATTTCAAACACTAATCGAATTGCAAGACTAGACTGAAACCAAGCCAAAGCATGGGTTCGAAATAATTTTCTGTATAGAATAAAGCGTCTGTAACATATAAGATAAGATAACATTTTAACATTATATTTAACTTATCTTATCTTATACATTACAGAAGCTCCTTCTTGAACTCTAAATGAATTATTTCTTTGTTTTCATACTACAAATAATAATTAGCTATCATATTACCATGTGTAGCACTGATCTTCTATCTATCCTTCTATCTATTTATCTATTTATCTATCTATCTCTCTCTCTCAATATATATATATACAATTATGGGCTGACATTTTGATGTGGAGCCAAAGAAAAATGTCAACCTATATAAAGTATATATAGACAAGACGTAAAGTTTTATAAAGTTGAACTATACATTTCTAAGCCCCAATGCCACTCGAGTAGAAAGAGACTGTATATGAAGTTCCACTTGCTAATGGAATATGAAAAGTGTTATTATCTCTGTATCAGACTGTACAAAGCAGAACTATATTCCAAAGATATTCCCAGCTAAGAAATACGTTTTTTTTACAATTCTAAACAATTTTGTAATGCGCATACAATATGTAGCATGAACTGGTTTTATTTAGCATACAATTATCTGGAACAAAACTGCATTGAATGACTCGAAAATTTTTTTAAAGAAAATGCTTGACGAATCTCACAGTAGTCTTTTTATAAGTAAAATTGTCAGTTGGAAATATATAATTCGCTTTTTTCTAGAAATATTTCATCATTTCTTTTCATCCGATGATAAAAAAAATAATTCATTTCTTACACTAATGTCTAATGCCAAAAAGTTAAATACAGAAGCGGATATTTTTCAAATTCTTATTATGAGATCTATCGCTTCTACAGTAAATATCACATATAATTGATAACTGGTGTAGCATAATAAATATATGTAACCATAATGAATAACATTAACATTGAATTTGTGTATTTTAATACTATGATGTGGCTCTAAGTGCAATAAAAAAATAAATCCGGAATGGGGTTCTTTTTGACAGCCCTGCGTGCCCAAACCCTGTAATAGAAATAGACAATGTGACTTACTTGCAGGAGGTGCCACCTGAGCATGACGGGCAATCAGCGAAAACACTTTGCATAGACACTGTACAGGAAGGACATTGACAAAATAGATACATATTTAGATATAATATAGTCTATAACAATTGTCATCAGTAAAGAAAGAACTAAAAAAAAAACAGTAATAATATGTACAGTTTTCCCTAAATATCTGTATCAGAGCTCACTGCGAAGATTGTGTCGCCAGGCAAGTTGATACAAGGCCATTGTTGTCATTTAGTGTTAGGAAATGGTCACAATTCCCAGAAAAATAATTTCTGCCTCGAGATCGGAAAAACCTCAAAATGGTAATTCAACGCTTTGTCAGCATAGCTGGCGTAACGAGGGACACGGGTTCCAATCCAATACAGACTATATACAGACTATATACAGACTATATACAGACTTTATACAGACTACATACAGTTTATATACAGACTATTTACAGACTATATACAGACTACATACAGACTACGTACAGACTATATACAGACTATATACAGACTATATACAGACTACGTACAGACTATATACAGACTATATACAGACTATTTACAGACTATATACAGACTACATACAGACTACGTACAGACTATATACAGACTATATACAGACTATATACAGACTATATACAGACTATATACAGACTATTTACAGACTATATACAGACTACATACAGACTACGTACAGACTATATACAGACTATATACAGACTATTTACAGACTATATACAGACTACATACAGACTACGTACAGACTATATACAGACTATATACAGACTATTTACAGACTATATACAGACTACATACAGACTATTTACAGACTATATACAGACTACATACAGACTACGTACAGACTATATACAGACTATATACAGACTATTTACAGACTATATACAGACTACATACAGACTACGTACAGACTATATACAGACTATATACAGACTATTTACAGACTATATACAGACTACATACAGACTACGTACAGACTATATACAGTTTATATACAGACTATTTACAGACTATATACAGACTACATACAGACTACGTACAGACTATATACAGACTATATACAGACTATTTACAGACTATATACAGACTACATACAGACTACGTACAGACTATACACAGACTATATACAGACTATATACAGACTATATACAAACTTTATACAGACTATATACAGATCCTAACAGTACACATCTAACTATACTTGTCTAAAAAAAACTGGACAAGTCTTCTGGCTCTAACTGGGGCGTAACGCTGTTAAGATAGATCAAAGGGGAGGGGGGGGGGTATATCAAGATCCTGTCCGAGGCTAGCCACCACACAATAAGGCGTGTCGTGTAACATAGGGTACTGTCTGCTCAGTACATGCACTACATTTCTTTCACCACCTGTGGAATTTCACTGGGACCATTAACGTGGTGGCTCGCTCATATACTTGCACTGTCGCCTGGTAGGACAAAGTACAGACTATAGGCCTGGACATCCAGGCACCAGAGGGGTTGTGACGGGCTGTTGAGAACATAGCTTCCTCCAACATCGAGTTTGGCAGCCTCTCAGCAGTGTAATGATTCTCTTTGACGCGCAACAGGGGCTGTCACTCGTGCGTTAGCCCAATGTAAGCGAATCGGTGGATTTCTCACTTCGCCGACGACGAGGCCCATGGGTACAGAAGGGAACAGTACACACCAGACTGTTAGAAAACCAGTACCGTATAGGACTAAGTCCCCAATCTACCCTAGTGCCCACGAGGAACTTGAATTCAGAGCACATCCTGCAACAGTTCTTGCTCCACGGAGAGGCCCCGAAACCTAGTCTCGTCTCACCAAGTTACAATGGAAGTAAAGCTCTGGAGCCCGAAACCAAGTATCACAAAACCAGTCCTATATTTATCAGAGACACGGATCTGGCAGTCTATTATAATGTATGTAAAGGGAACTTTGAAAGAGAAACGTTAGAAAATAGATGTAAAAACAACGTTAATTTACCTGCAAGAAGAACTAGCAGGCAAAATACACTGCACAAAGTCGTCATTTTTGTTTAGTTTTTTTTGTCAAAAGAAAGAGCAAAATATTCCAATATGTTTGACCTGTGGATAAACAAAACAATAATTAGGCATCAACAGAAACAGCATAAACACCTTTTTAAAACATTGGCCACGAACACAACCACACCAAAAGGTAAACACTGACTCATCTGTGTTGTTGTTGTCATTTCCCGAAAAAGAAGTTTGTTGGTCTCTCCTCCCGCCCCCCCCCCATATTGTTCAAGTAATTGGATCGGAGCCTGTTAATCATAACAGGTCTTAAACTTATTCTACATCCAAAGAAACATTCATATATTTCTATGAGAACAAAGTTTCTGAAAGCCTTTAATTATAGGAATATATTATGTCTCTGTCAGAACAGGTAATATGAAAACCTAGTTTCATTGAACTAATTGTATTTCTCTGTCAGAATGGGAAATAATAAGAAACCTATTATTGTAGTCATTTGTCTCCTCAACATTGTAAGAGCTGGTTCGACACCAACATTCCAAAATATATATGTATATTATTTGCCTTTAAATAAATATAGGCATGTTCAATGAATGTATTGTATGAGTATGTATTGTATGAGTATGTATTGTATGAGTATGTATTGTATGAGTATGTATTGTATGAGTATGTATTGTATGAGTATGTATTGTATGAGTATGTATTGTATGAGTATGTATTGTATGAGTATGTATTGTATGAGTATGTATTGTATGAGTATGTATTGTATGAGTATGTATTGTATGAGTATGTATTGTATGAGTATGTATTGTATGAGTATGTATTGTATGAGTATGTATTGTATGAGTATGTATTGTATGAGTATGTATTGTATGAGTATGTATTGTATGAGTATGTATTGTATGAGTATGTATTGTATGAGTATGTATTGTATGAGTATGTATTGTATGAGTATGTATTGTATGAGTATGTATTGTATGAGTATGTATTGTATGAGTATGTATTGTATGAGTATGTATTGTATGAGTATGTATTGTATGAGTATGTATTGTATGAGTATGTATTGTATGAGTATGTATTGTATGAGTATTATTGTATGAGTATGTATTGTATGAGTATGTATTGTATGAGTATGTATTGTATGAGTATGTATTGTATGAGTATGTATTGTATGAGTTGTATTGTATGAGTATGGATTGTATGAGTATGTATTGTATGAGTTTGGATTGTATGAGTATGTATTGTATGAGTATGTATTGTATAAGTATTTTATGGTATGAGTATGTATTGTATTGTATTCAATTAGAAACTAGACTATGGAAAAACTATTTCATTAAAAGTAGAACTTGTATTTCTATTGGAATTGAACAGGTAAAAATCTTGCTTTATCAAGTAGATTAATACATTTCAGATAGGTGTTTACAGGCAAGATTAGTGCGCAGGTCTTTGATACAATTTCAAAAGATGAACTTTTTAAACAATGTTTGTTTGTTTTTGTGTTGTTTTTAATTGGTGGGGAAGGGGAGGGTATATAAATTGTAATTATAATTTCATTACCGGTACCTTTTTGTTTAAACTATTATAAAAAAACAACAACGACTAAGACATTGGAGATACATTGACATGGCCGCTGTGGGCCACACGGCGCCCACATTAGTGTACCACGACCACTTCCGTATTTTCGCTCCAAACAATCGACACCCTTTGCCGCCCCCCCTCCTTCTCGGCTCGACTTTTGTCAAAATCAGCCGAATGACCTTCACCTGTATACATTGTAAATACGTGCGTCATTCATTATGGTGACAATCGGCAATCAAAACCAAGAGGAGTAGGTCCACACACACTCCGCTGGACACAGTGATCATAGGGTGGTGGGCGAGAGAGGCGGGGGGGGGGGCGGGATACACTGGAGTTAGGCCGTTAAAGCCTTAGGCATTCAACATCACCCCCTCCCCCTTTCTACCCAACTCCCTTTCAACTCCTCCCCCCGCCCCTTCCCAATAGTCATTTTCAATGAGGAAGAGGGAGAAAGAGAGAGAGAGAAAGTGGGAGAGAAATAGTGAAAGAAAGAGGGAGAGAGTAATGAAAGGAAAAAAGAGAGGAATAGAGAGAGAGAGCGAAAGAAATCGGCAGCGAAAGAGAGACAGCTAAAAGAGAGACAGCTAAAAGAGAGACGGCTAAGGAGAGACAGCTAAAGAGAGACAGCTAAAAGAGAGACAGCTAAAAGAGAGACGGCTAAGGAGAGACAGCTAAAGAGAGACAGCTAAAAGAGAGACAGCTAAAGAGAGACAGCTAAAGAGAGACAGCTAAAAGAGAGACAGCTAAAAGAGAGACGGCTAAGGAGAGACAGCTAAAGAGAGACAGCTAAAAGAGAGACAGCTAAAGAGAGACAGCTAAAGAGAGACAGCTAAAGAGAGACAGCTAAAGAGAGACAGCTAAAGAGAGACAGCTAAAGAGAGACAGCTAAAAGAGAGACAGCTAAAGAGAGACAGCTAAAAGAGAGACAGCTAAAAGAGAGACAGCTAAAAGAGAGACAGCTAAAGAGAAAGAAAGATAAAAAAATATGAGGAAGAGTAATGGAGGAAGGGAAATAAAGTGATAGAGAGAGAAAGATAAAAGAGGAAGAGAGAGAGAGAGGAGGGGGTATAGAGGTTGACGGGTCGTATTTTGAATAAAGTTAACCATTGTGTACAAACCCATCAGGCCTAACCTATATAAAATATAATAGATCATAGAACAGGGGCCATGATGAGGTGGGTGTTGTTTTTTTAAGCATGAATAACTCTCCCAGTTCCCAGCGATATAACTTAAGCAGTTCGTTGATTCAAATCTTTCAATAGGTTCCTTTATATAAAACTTGTAATAATTAAAACAGGGTCAAGTTCAAATCAACCAAAACAACAAAACAGTGAAACGAGATCCAACTTTAGATTGTAAACAATATTAAACAAACGAGTTTTATTTTTCACGGTATTAAATGTCATTAAAAGGGTTGAATGTAATAATTGTATATATTATGATGTGAATAGAAAAGAAGAGAAAAAAAAGTCCTTACAAAACGACGTAGGTGTACAAACTACAAACATACAAACTACAAACATACAAACTACAAACATACGGAGCTAGGGATTGTTTTAAAAAGAGGTGCAATTTATTGAAACTGGTTTGAAAGAGGTAGCTTACAATTTAAAGAAACTGGTTTGGAAGAAGTAACCTACAATTTAAAGAAACTGGTATGGAAGAGGTAGCCTACAATTTAAAGAAACTGGCATGGAAAAGGTAGCCTTCAATTTAAAGAAACTGGTTTGGAAGAGGTAGCCTACATTTTGAAGAAACGTGTTTTGAAAAATGTAAAATTTATACAAATGATTTTAAAAGAAGCTGAATTTATAAAATATTCTATAGTCTACTACCTCTAGGATATGTTTAGTTTTTCTTGATAGCCATTGCTTTACTACAGTCACAGACGGTAGGCCTGATTTAAATAGTCCAATAACCAGATTGGTTGAAATGGACGAGTGATCACATGAGTGACCGTGCTGTTACCTGTTACTGCGAGGGTGGTTAGACCAAGGTCTAAACGTGTGTGTTAGTTGGTGTGTGTGTGTGTTACGGTCGCTAGGAAAGGGGTAGGAGGGCCTACACAATTTACTAGAAGGCCTGAAAACAATGTAAGATACGGGTAAAGAGAGGTAAGGCCTGTATTTGTGAAGAATCCAGACTTGAATGAAAACAAACAGAAGAAACAACAATAACAAAAAAACTACAGGCGCGCATTATTTTAGTTTAGTAGAATAAGACCGGAAGAGGGCGGTGTGAGAACTTTACGGAGGGCAGTTGTTGTCAAAGAGTCATTAGAGAGAGTGGGATAGGAAGAAAAATATAAGAGAAGAAAAAAAATAGCAAAAACATTATGCGCCTTGAACTGTGATAAAATATATCATAATATCATGTTGTCAGTTTGAGTGGCTGAATTAAATTATATAGCTTATGTATAAGGTGCAAATTCTGAGATTTTAGCTAGAAAATAATAACCTTCTATTTTTAGAATTTGGTTTGAAAAATGTACAATTTATAGAAATGGGCTTGGAAGAGGTACAATTTTTAGAAATGGGCTAAGAAGAATTATATTTATATATATGGGCTTGGAAGAGGTACAATTTATATAAATGGGATTGCAAGAGGTAGGCTACTATTTATAGAAGTAGGCTTGTAAGAGGTAGGCTACAATTTATAAAAATGGGCTTGAAAGAGGTATGCATGCTTAGACGCGAACTATTTGCAATAAAATAATTTGCATTTCAACCCCTATCTCAACTGTTGAAATTGTTGAAAATTTTGTGTACTGAATGAAATGAAAAAAATATTTTGTTAGACAGTATTTAGTAGCCGCGAAGCAAAACGATCTGAAAATGAACTACCAAATCTGCACAAATGTAAAGACATTTATTTTTGATGTATCTAGACTATCGGAAACGATTCCCAAATCAAAACCACTTACCTTCAATCTCAGTAATCTCAGTAAGAGCACAGCCAATGAACGTTTAACAGATGCAGCACGTTGATGGGAGGGGGGGGGGGGATTGATGGGTCTCCAGTGATGCAGACACCTGACTTCTAGCCAACCAATGGCAAGTGGAGACGACCACATCTACGCTTTACCTATAAATAAACTGTGAACGCAGCATCATGACTGTTAGTGTCAATATAGAGGTAGGACGGGGTAGGGTAGAAATTGCTGAGTGATTCATTCAAAAAAGTTAGACTTTACATTATCCTCCCTCCTCCCCCCCCAGCCCCAACACACTAAAACACTAAATGTTTAACGTAGGACTCAAAAGTGTATGTGATTTGTTTGTTTATGTGCTACCATTGCAAATTGAACGCCGTGTTTAGAATAACAGCTTCCGTAATTTGATACGTTAATCTTGCAACTGCTAGAGATACGGAAATGTGTGTGTGAGAGGGGGAAAGGGTGTGGGGAGGGGGGGTGTGACCGTGCGATGCGATGGTCCGTTGACACCCCCTTTCTATAAGCTTTACCAAAGACCACTCATAGGGTTAACGTTAAGTCAATGTTATACGAATTCGATGCACAACTCTATATTGTGTTTATGTTGGGAATACACGAATCTTTAAGAAGTACAATAAACAAGAACCTACCACATACTTATTTACTACCTACACCTGCAGAAAATATATTATACAGACGAGGGTTGGTTTTGGGGGGGGGGGGGGGTGAATGAGAAGCCCAACAAATTTATTTGGGCAAATGACCAATTCATCATTTCGTCAGCATTTCGTTCAATTCATTAATCAAAACAGGCAAGATGAGATGGCTCGAACAAAAAATCCTAAAGGTGGAAAGAGGGAAGGGAAGGGAGGCTACTTGGACCATTCCGTTATAGTTTACACTGCTAATCGGACCATTACGTTAAAGTTTTTACCACTATTCGGTATATTCCGTTCTAGTTTATACCACTACACTGATCATTCCATTATAGTTTATAACGCTACTTGGACCATTCCGTTTTAGTTTAAACCGCTACTTGGAACATTCCGTTATAGTTTATAACGCTACTAGGACCATTCCGATATAGTTTACACCGCTACTTGGACCATTCCGTTATAGTTTAAAACGCTACTTGGACCATTCCGATATAGTTTACACCGCTACTTGGACCTTTCCGTTCCAGTTTATACCGCTACTTGGACCATTCCGTTCCAGTTTATGCCGCTACTTGGACCATTCCGTTCCAGTTTATACCGCTACTTGGACCATTCCGTTCCAGTTTATACCGCTACTTGGACCATTCCGTTCCAGTTTATACCGCTACTTGGACCATTCCGTTCCAGTTTATACCGCTACTTGGACCATTCCGTTCCAGTTTATACCGCTACTTGGACCATTCCGTTCCAGTTTATACCGCTATAGTTCATTTATAGTTTGAAACGTTATTTAGACCGTTTCATACAGATTAGGGCTATATTTAGACCGATTTTCTAAATGTCAAAAAAAAAAATACAGGACGAGCATTCCGGGTCTTACGTCCAGGACGTGTCATTAAGGAGCGGACCGAAAAGACGTTTTGCGTAACATAGGGTACGGCCTCCGCAGTACTTGCACTACATTCTCGTAATAAAGGCGTATCTCTAGCAATGAGGCCCATGGATTCAGTGTGTTATTTAGATCAGGGGTCTGACATTTTTGCTAACTGTGTACCAAACTAAGATTACTAAATCATTCAACGTGCCAACAGCCTAAAAGTAAACCTGATCTACTATATTTTTAAAATTATTGTTTATAAGACAATTATTTTAGCCCCGTAGCAAGACCAATGGCAAAATTAAAGGAGATTATTTATAGAGAAAATAATTTGAAGCGTTTGAGATTTAATATAAACAAATTTTCGTGTTTGTGATTTTCATCCTTTTTAGACCAAATACACTTTTATTATTATTAATAATAATAATTATATTTTTGTATAGCGCTGCCCAAGAATATTGTAAGTTGAGATCGTACTGAGCAACAAACAAGAACAAGGATATAAATTCTCTGGGCTGAAAAAAAAAATATTGAGCTAGGAAAGAATTTAAAACTTTACAAACAAATGACAAAGCTTTTTATTACTAGCCTTTCACATTTATGGTAATAATTATTGTCTAGAAATTATCACTTAAGCTTTAAGCTTTGATCTTATACCTGCTATATATTAATTATATTTCGATCTTAGCTTAGCTGATTTAAACATGAGAAATTCCATAGTTCTATTACTTGCAGCCAGGCCCCACGAGAGGGGGGTACAGCCGGTAAGCCGTTCCAGGGCTCATAAGAGTTTAGGGGCCCATGAATATTAAATTTAAAATTAAATGGGAAATTACGCAAGTATTTTTTAATGGGCCGTATTGCTGCTGAGAGTTAACACTTGCCCCTTATACAAGTCAATCTTATATACCGTAATTGTAAAGATTGCTGCTGAGAGTTAACACCCTTGCCCCTTATACAAGTCAATCTTATATACCGTAAATGTAAAATGGGCAAGGGTGTTAACTCTCAGCAACAATACGGCCCATTGTTGCTATTAAGCTAAGAAGAGATGCCCCAAAACCTCCTACAATCTCACGTGGCTGGCACTGTGGGCCCTTAATTTTGGTATTCTTTGAATGTGTACTTGAACATTTTGTTAAATATGCAAAGAAGCCTCTAGTTGTAACATTGAACATAATTATTGTCGATTGCATTTAGGATCTCTATATTATTATTTTTCTCCAGAGACACTTACAAATTACAAATATAGACCTATGAGCCTTACAGACTTACAGACAGTTCTTCCTGTTAGCTTAGTAGCCTATGTCGCTGCATACAAGTATGAGAGTCGATGCTGGTTAGTCGATCATTTTACACTTTAATGATTTCGTGTGCGGTAGCCAAGAGGGGAGGTTGAAGGTATCATAATTTTAGACAAATGTATTGAAAATTTAACACACATTTTTTTTTTTGGGGACATTTAAGAGTCTGTACAAAAAAATGAATGTATCAAATGTATTGCCACAGCAGATCTAACCTTACATTTGGACTACACAAGATACATTATTGACGAATATTTACAACTGACAAGAGTAACACTACTAGTTAAATCACTAAACCTAGAAACACTAGAGGACAGAAGGGCAAAGAGTTAAGTAGTAATAATATATAAGACATTAAACTCTTATTTAGAAATACAACACAAAAGCAACCTGTTGCAATGATCAGATAAACAGAAAGACTAAAACACTTTCCTTATCCCTAATGCGAACTCATCCCATAACAAATGCACACATCAAGTACTTTTTCATCCCGAGTGGCATCCGGGCATGGAATGGGTTGCCCGAATAAACCAGGAAAACCAGTAACTTATCCTTTAAAACACTAATAGAAATGCAGGACTAGACACAAACTATGCACGTGCGTGGACGCAATAATTTTCTTTATAGAGGGAGCATGTAATGAATAAGATAATAGGTACATTGATTAGACACGGTAAACGCCCCATCCATTATATTATAACCATTATCGGCAGTTAATGAGTGTATGCCATCCATCAAATCATATTTAGCAGGGGTCGGCAACCTTTTGCTAACAGCGTGCCAAACTAGGATTTCTAAATCATTCTGCGTGCCAATAGCCAAAAAGTAAACATTTTCTAATATACTTAAAAAAATTGTTTTTATAGGACAATTAATTTAACTTCACAGCAAGACCACGACCAAAAAGCAAATGATGTTATTTATAGAGAAAATAGTTAAAGCGTTTTATATTTAATACAAATAAACTAACCCATAAAAACACAGTTTTTATTATACTCCCTTTCTTTGTAAACTAAGTTTATATTTAATTTATATTTTGATAGATTAAAATAAATATAAGTGATATCATTTCTTACGAATTTCCACACTAAAATTTTGCGCATACTTTTTTTTTCTAGCATTGGCCCGCAAAAACCATAAAAAGATAACTCGCTTTGTTTCGGCTATATTGTGTAGTTTTCATTCTATTTATTTCGTAAAAACGAACATATCCGAAAAGTTTATTTACTTTCGTCTCTTCCGGTAGAGGCAGCCATGTTTCCATTTTCTTCTATTCGCAAATTGGTGGAAGGTATTAGTGACTATTCCAAAGGCTATGATGCTGAAAATTTGACAGAATGTATTGTTAGTCTAGACAAGTCTGCGACCCAAGTTTAAGCTCCGTTGGACGACAGGAAGTGGTCGAAAAATCGATGCAAAGTTTTGCTATCAACCAAGCAAGCAAGCAAGCAAGCAGACAGACAGAAAATACAAGTTCATAGAGAGGGAGTAAAAATAACGTGTTTATGATTATCATCTTTTTTACTCCCTTTATTTTAAGTTGCAAATTCTGTCTGTCTGATTGCAATCGTCGTGGGAGCAAAACTTTGCTTCCATTTTTCGAACACTTTCCGTGGTCCAATCAAGCTGAAATTTAGACAGCAGACTTGTGGCAACTAACAATACATTCTACTTGAAACTACTTAATAATACTACACTTATGACAATATTCATTTCTTAAAAGGAAAGTATAAGAAAAATTTTGGTTTCACTTTAAAAATGCCCGTGCAACTTTTTATAGTTTTTCGGCGCAAAGCTAGAAAAAAAAAATTATGCGCTAAGATTAGTTTTAGAACAATTCATACGGAGTAAGGAGATATTTTTGAGATTTGCGACACAGATAATTTTCTGTACGTTTCATTTGCAGTAGTCAATCAATTATTTAATTACATGATGGTAAACTTAGTTTGCAAATAAAGGGAGTATAATAAAAGCTTCGTTTTTATGTTTTTTTTGTTATTTGCATTTATATCAAATACTATAATTAATTTTATTAGTCTACTTATTTTACACATTTATGGTCATTATTTTAGTTCTAAAAATGAAAATGTAACACTATAATTAATTATAATATTGTATTGTCTTTATTGTGTATAAGACTACTATATGTGTACAACCAATCTCCATTAAGAAGAATGGATACGTGGTAATCAGACAAACTGGGTAGTTAATGCAATGTTGGAAAACTAAACGTACAATTTTTTAGTCATAAAATATTTATACAATTTTCAAATACTTTTAAAAGTTTGTTCTCTTCAAAGTCATAACTTGTAAGCTGTTAATTTTGTTATAAAAGAAAAAAAAAGAAGAAACATACTAAAATTATTCGCGCAAATAAAATGCTTTAATTTACTCCCTTTAATTAAAAAAATCGTTTTCATATTTGATTCAATAGAGATGCCAAACAACTTATTTGTTGTAATATAAAAAAATATTACAGACTTAATAATAATTTTTTTTTTTTTTAAATTTCTTTATAAAGTTGAACCAAAAGCTGAAAGTAGTTGAGCAAATGCCTAACAGTTGAGAATAGCAGATGACTTTCCTAAGCTAAGACGCTTCCTTAAAGATTTGTTTTTACGCAAATGGGCACATTTAGATACCCAGTTTTTAAAAGTTTTTGAAAGTCATGCCTTTGGTTAGAAAATTATGCTTTGAATACTTCGATGTACTTTAACTTTCTATCTAAATATATGATTTAAATGTTTTGAAATTGATTTCACGGCAAGATATATGTCTAGTTTCAATGTACATTCAATGTAAATCTATTCCAGCGAACCTTGTAAATGCAATTTATCTCATTCAGAAACATCGGCTTCAACATTCATATTTACTCATTCAGAACCAGAAACAATTGTTATTTTTTTTTTCATCAATAAAAAAAATTCTTGGAGCATGCCATTGAAAATCGTGTTGCGTTCCAAATTTGGCACGAGTTCCGTAGGTTGCCGACCCCTTATTATATAGATCTACAACTTATCCCCTGTTGACCACTAATGAATCGTTTATTTGCTTCACAGTGTTTTTTTAAGCTTCGATCGTGTGTTTTTTTAGACCTGTACTATTTAGGATGTACATATCTGGGGTAGCGGTGTGCTCTCTATCAAAGAGTTCTTTTCAAACAAATTAATTATCAATCAACAGTGAGAGTCACTTTTCCCATTTTACACATCTTTGTAAATTATTTGCAAGAGCAATACTGAAGCGGAGGAACATTTACAATAATTTAAACTAAGAACTATGTACTTGATTAAAGTATTTTTGTAATAGACCTGTAAGGCTGTGATTGAAATGATTACACTCTAATGGTAAATAGTAACACTTTTGACAGTTTCACAAAATGGTCCTCAGACCTTTTAATAAGATTCCTGATTTTTCAGAGGTATATAATACAAATAAATAATCTAGATATGACTAGTGTTAGAATAGGGGGGGGGGGAAGGGGTCGGGCAGAATCGATCTCGTACCGGCATATTTTTACTCCCTTTATTTTAAGTTGCATTTTCTGTCTGATTGCAATCGTCGTGGGAGCAAAACTTTGCTTCGATTTTTTGACCACTTCCCGTGGTCCGATCGAGCTGAAATTTAGACAGCAAATTTGTGGCGCCTAACAATACATCCTATCAAATTTTCAGTTAAAACAACTTAATAATACTACACTTATGACAATATTCATTTCTTAAAAGGAAAGTAAAAGAAAAATTTTGGTTTCACTTTAAAAATGCATGTGCAACTTTTAATAGTTTTTCGGCGCAAAGCTAGAAAAAAAAATTATGCGCTAAGATTATTTTTAGAACAATTCATACGGAGTAAGGAGATATTTTTTAGAATTTGCGACACATATATTCTTCTGTACGTTTCATTTGCAGTAGTCAATCAATTATTTAATTACATGATGGTAAACTTAGTTTGCAAATAAAGGGAGTATAATAAAAACTTCGTTTTTATGGTTTTCTTGTTACTCCCTTTATTTTAAGTTGCAATTTCTGTATGTCTGATTGCATTCGTAGTGGGAGCTAAACTTTGCTTCGATTTTTCGACCAATTCCCGTGGACCAATCGAGCTGAAATTGGGACAGCAAACTTGTGGCAACTAACAATACATTCTATCAAATTTTCAGTTAAAACAACTTAATAATACTACACATATGATAATGCTGATTACTTAAAAGGAAAGTATAAGAACAATTTCGGTTTCACTTTTAAAATGCCTGTGCAACTTTTTATAGTTTTTCGGCGCAAAGCTAGAAAAAAAATTATGCGCTAAGATTATTTTTAGAACAATTCATACGGAGTAAGGAGATATTTTTGAGATTTGCGACAAAGATATTTTTCTGTACGTTTCATTTGCAGTAGTCAATCAATTATTTAATTACATGATGGTAAACTTAGTTTGCAAATAATGGGAGTATAAGAAAAACTTCGTTTTTATGGTTTTCTTGTTTTTCTCTAGAGGTTGTTTTTGCAGCCTCTCTACACTATCGACGAAAGCAATTTTTTACGTAGCAATCATCCAAACTGGGTAATTAATATAATGTTTGAAAATGTACATATAAATAATTTCTTTATATACTATTTATATAATTTGAACTATCGTTTATAATTAGTTCATTAAAAAAAATCTAGATCAAAGTAGTTTGTAGTAAGATCAAACCAGCCATGCTCGATGTGATATCAAAACATGACTCCTTGTATTTGAAATTTTTGCCTTTGTTTAGAAATTTTTGCTTTGAGTACTTCGATGTACTTCTGAAAAAGCTCATCTATATATCTTAACATATCCCATAAATTAGGAAAGTACATGTCATTGAATTTTTTTAAATAAATTTCAAGGCAATATATGTGTGGTTTCAATTCAAATTCATTCCACTGGTCTAACATTTCAAGTGCTGTTTTACCCGTCAACTCAATGAAACGTGTCGCTCTGTCATTCATACACATGGGCTTCAATCGTCACTTCTCCTCGTTCAATACCGGAATTATTTTTTTTCTCATCATCAAAAAACACTTCTTAGAGTACTCACGCGTGCCATTAAAAATCGCTTTGCGTGCCAAGTTTGGCACGCGTGCCTTAAGTTGTCGACATCTAATTTAGACCATTGACTGGAACTTTGCTTAAACCATTTTTAAAACGCTGAAAATGTACGTAATTAAACAAAAAAGATATCTAGCAATCCTATCACTGCCATATAGTCCTGGAAAGTTCCGCCCCCCCCCCCTTTTTTTTTTTAAAGACTCACTGACCTAGATTTACAAAATACTTCATTGCTATCAATATTTATTTTAGGTCGTATGTAGGTCAGTGGGCCTACTTTATCCAAGCGGAAGTATAGACATGTTTATGGCAGGCTAGTTAAATGTCTTCTTGTGAATCTACATCGATGAGCTTAGAAAATGGACCGGGGCTGTTCTGGGCAGGGAAACATTTTCTGTTATGGAGGGAAGAGTCAGCGGTAGGTGAGCAAACTGTAGTCAAGTCTAGACATGGAAGTTTCAGGAGCAGCCACTGCAAGTCGATGATATTCTACTTATCATACTTTATCTTAACCAGGACCGAGTTAAGGGCGGGTGGTGGTGCAGAAGTTACATTGCTCTGGGGCCCATACAGTTAATATTTTTAGGCCGGGGGGGGGGGGGCCCAAGAACAAATATGTATCGGGTGGGCCAATAAAATATTACCACTTTTTATATTCTTACAATTTTCAAAATTACAAAGATTTCTGTTTCATTTTCAAGAATATTAACAACGAAATACTGAATTCACACCCCAATGGATCGAAATCAATATATTGTGGAGGAGAGAGTGAAGATCGTGGAAGCCTATAATATTTGGAATTAAAATCTGTGACCCACACTCAGCGACGATTCACGTTTGACTTTCCGGGAAGAAATCAGGATTCTTCTGCAGAAGTTCATGGAAACAGGACGTGTGACCACCGTTAGAAGCATATTAAATACATAACTTCATCTTTTTCCCAACAGAATTAAGATTTTGAAAGCTCAGACAGCAGCAAATAGAGACGAGAGACGAACCTGTTGTAGAAACATTAGTCAACGCATTGACGATCACCCCGTTTTGTTGGACCTGATTTTTTTCAGCCATGAAGCTCATTTCCACCTCTATGGATAGGCTATGTTAATAGACAGAATACAAGATTCTGGGCCCAAACCAAACCTCATCATTATGTCATTCGCCCTTTGAGTTTTGAAAACTTGTGTATGATTAAAAAGTGGTAACATTTTATTGGCCCACCCTGTATATATATATATAGGCCTATATATATTTATATGTATAACTTTAAAGCTTTCGTTGAGTACAATGTCAGCACGTCTCAAACATATTATTATCCTTTCTGTGGCCTTGATATTGCCTTATGATATAGTAGGTCCTTCTAAACAAAATATTTTGGGCTCTACTCTTATCAGTAATTTGAATGAATTGGTAATTTAGAATTTCGTTAGAATTTTAAATGATGTTTTGTTTTTCTGGTTTGTTCAGGCATCCCATTTCACGGCTCGGATACCAATCGGAAAGAAAGAGAATCTATATGCGTTTGTCCTTGCCATGGAATAAAGAAATTGCTGTTTTTCTAATCCTCATGTTAGGTTCACGATCACTTTTTTTTACTCCCTTTCTATTAACTCGTACCGTCTGTCTGTCTGTCTGCCTGATAGCAAAACTTTGCATCGATTTGTCGACCACTTCCCGTCGTTCAATCGAGCCGAAACTTGGCCAGCAGACTTGTCCCGACTAACAATACATTCTATCAAATTTACAGCATCTTTTTTTTTAATGGTTTTCTTGTTTACATTTTAGGTTTACATCTAAGTACAGTAGTTCAAGTACCAAATATTTTATGACGTATCACATTTGCCATAGGCAACATTGCTTATAATATGGTTTAAGCTAATCTCAAAGACATGTTAGGTTTTATAAGAAGATTAGCCTTAATTAAAAAAAAGAAATTGCAGAAAAAGTGGCCGACCGGCAGTGCGTTCGGCTTGCGTACCGAATATCATGGGTTAAAATTAAGGATGTTAAACGAAAACCGGAATACCGGATTCCGGTTTTTAATCTGAAAACCGGTTTTGAATCTGAAAACCGGTTTTGATTTTTAAAACCGGATTTCGGTTTGTTGACTGGAAGGTAGTCATTACTTCAAGTAGCACACCCTTTATTATTTTTTTATTGGTTCTGATGGAAATATTTTTAAAAACAAGAGTTGGATTCACGCAAAACAATTATTAAAATGCCTTGCTAACACTATTTAGTCTTAGATATTGTGTTTCTTTTTTTTCTCCAAATACCAACTATGGCTTGGGATAAAAACAACATCAAACCAAATGTCAGCTCTTCTTTTAGATGTGCGCTACTCTTTGATGTGCCTCAAGTGCGGCAGGGATTGCCCCTCACGGGTTGGCCTACACAGCTATTCTTGGCGGTGCAGTTGGATACCTCACCCATGAAGCTACACCATCGTCTCACAAGACGGATGGATGCCGACGACGACTCTTTGATGTACGCAATGGAGATTGGAGAGACGCAAACTAGTTTTGTCCTGTGACCTTGAACAATTCGGCTAGACACCGCGTCTGTCTTTATTATTAACGGCAGCATTAAATACACATTCTTTTGACTTTTGATTGGTGCTACGTGATCCTATTCAATACATTATTTTACAAGTCTAAGTCCACGGTGCACAAATGATCACTATTGAAAGCTATTATCGGTTTTAATCAATTAGCCCATATTTTTTTTAGTTCTAAACAATGTTATGGTAAAGTGTACAAAATCATAATGTATTCACACAAATCAACCTCTTGAATGCTCTGCAAATACTTAATAAGTTTGAACTATGTTTCAAATACACCTACAAAACTACGAACATTTGCATGTCTTTTCCGACCTGTGACTTGTGACATTGCGGGTGGGGGAGAATCGAAATCCGGTTTTAAACCGGTTTTATAGAACCGAAAACCGGTTTTGAAAAGAAACCGGTTTTAACATCCCTAGTTAAAATTGTGGTGAAGGCTCGGATTTGTTCCCGGGACTGGCTCGGTGTCCCTGAGTCTGCCCAGCCCTGATAGGTACCTGATATTCAATTTGGGCAAAGAAAAGGCAGATGGGCATTGTGCATGGCCGCACAATCTCCTAGTATGCCATGGCAACGGAAACTGGTGAACCAGTCCTTTATGAATTAATTAGATCCCACGGCATTATTGTGTAGTTGAAGAATATTTTGAACATATTTTGAACATATTTTGAACATATTTTGAACATATTTTGAACATATTATATTTTGAACATATAGTATTTTCCTAAAAATACTCTTTTTCATTTATTATCAGAACCCATTATTACTGTTATTATAGTATTATATTTAGGTGTCTTTTGAATAGTTGCAATTAACACTTCGTCTCCTATTTCCTCTAGACGTAAGATGACCCAAGGGAAGGAAGGAGGGGTTATGGTCAGTTCAAATGCATTAACCTAACGCGTCACAACAACTATTTATCCGGGCCTGGCTCAAGCATCCTACCTTCCTAATCTCTTTATAAAGGACACATATAAATATAGTCTGGTCTCTTCAGATGAAACAGCCAATGATTTTGTTCACAGCAACTCGTAGCCGTCACATAAAATGTGGTTCTCAAACCCTTTTTTAAAAAAGGATTTCTGGCCTAGCGGTACCTTAGAAAAACAGATGGCAGTCCCTTTGAAAATGTGCGCTAAAAATTAACAACGAATAACATAGTCTGTGGCAGGGATCGGCAACCTTTAAGTAATAGTGTGGCAAAGTGGGATTTTTAATTCATTCACCTTGCTTAAGCACTTAATTTCTTGTAGAAGAGACTTAAATAGCCTTTTTGGGAGTCCTTTGCGTGCCATTGAAAATCTCTCTGCGTACCTTAGGTTGCCGAGCCCTGGCGTATTTGCTTATAATATATATATATATATATCATTTAGTTAGTAATGAAAAAGTGTAACTAAGAGTGGGGGGGGGGAAAGGAGTTAAAGAATAAATATAAACAAACGTAAAATGTATTTAATAAAGTAGCGCTAAATGTTTTTACACTACTTATATAGATTACATAATACCGTAAGCAACTTGCGAACTAATGATGGGGCTCGTTATACCCCGAGGCCAGGTGTTGACCTCCTTTCCCAAGGACACATACATAGCCCTTGTTTTTAACGTTGACAATTTGATGAATATATCCGTCTGACACAATTAAATTCAATAGACTATGCCGAAATCAACACTCATTTTAACTCATTTATGTAAGACAGGTAAAACAAAAAAGCGCTGTAGTAAACAGCTAGGTAAAAGTAATAGCGAAACGCAATCATTTTAGCAGGGGAGATAACGATGAAAAAAAAAGCATTTTTTAAAAACACTTGATTATGTCCCTTTAATAAAAACAAAATCGTTTTTTTTTAGGTTTCTATTTCATTAAAAAACATATCAATCAAACAACCAATACATCAAAGATCTATATATTTATATAGTATAATATAGTGTTACGAATATCGGTCATAAATGAATGACGTAGTAAGGCATTGACCTCTTAACAAGTGCGTATCAGAGTCCAAGGCGACCAAGGTTTGACCTTTATGCCCTGAGGGCAGTTTAAATAAAATAATTCGTTCAAATCCCGTGGAAATTGGAGGATAATTCTGGATCGTAGTAATTATAGAGAAAGAGGTTAAAATGCGTATTAAGACCCTGTAGAATCTTCGATGATAGTTTTCTTTGTAAAGTCCCGACCTCCTTAAAGTTAGTTCAGTTTGAAAGTTTGTAGATTGAAGTCGCTATATTAATACTTGTATATTTAATGTCATTTTGTTGATACTTATGTGGCCATCAGTTGAGGCATTTATTGATCGTTTATATTGAGTCTACAATTTAAATAAAATTGTTTATTCAACAACTGGAGTTGTTTGATCTATCATTGTTGAGAAAGGTGTTGAAGATAATTATCCCAAATATAACTACATTGCTGCATAGACCTGTCTGTCAAGGAACCCCTAGCTTGGGCTACAGATTAGCAGAATCTAGAGACTTCTAATAAAGATACAACTATATTCATTGAATCCGATTTAACGAGTCGTAATAATAGTCATCATAAAGAGGACCATAACAATTTGCGGGCTACGTCCGATATAGTTGTATAGTGAAGCATATATTCGAGTTGTGTTGTGTGTGTAAAGCCGTGACCTACTGAGCAAGCCTAATAACGCTGAATTGATTCTTCCGATGGGAAAAACGTAAGTTGGAAATTTACTACTTTTAAAATCTCTTAACTAAAGAATGGAATTTATTGAAAATCCAGAAGAAGAAGTTCTGAAAACTTTATCAATAAAGAAGTTAAAAGAGATCGCGGAGATCTTAAAGATAGAAGTTACTGAGACTACACCATCGAGGACTGTGTTGACACAACAAATAAAAGAGAACTTGATTGCGAGTGGCAAGTTGAAAGTAGAATCAAGCGCGGAGGGATATCAAGTTGAAGGTCAGACGTCGAAATCTTCAATGTCCGAACAGTTCCGATTTCAACTAGAAATGAAACGGATGGAGATGGAAGAAAAACGTCTGGATCGTGAGATAGAAGAAAAACGTCTTGAGATGGATCAAAGACGTCTAGAAATAGAAAGTCAGGAAAGAGATAAGAAAAGTCAAAGAGAAACAGAAAGTCAGGAAAGAATAGAACTGGCGAAGATAGGAGCTACTAAAAAAGAATCTCATAATGATGTAGAGATGGCCAGATGGAAAAAGCTAGTCCCTACCTACATTGATAAAGAAAGTGAAATAGCTAATTTCTTCCAGACCTTTGAAATTTCTTGCAGAGATTTTAAGTTCCCAGAAGATAAATGGGGAATATTAGTTAGAACAGCTTTTACTCAAGGAAGGGCAAGAGATTGTGTTCTATTGTTAAAACAGGAACAATTAAATGATTATGAAGTCATTAAAGACACTGTACTTAAAGCCTATAACCAGATACCGGAAAGTTATCGGAAAAGGTTCCGTCAGTACACAATGTCCCCTTACCAAACACACTTAGACTTCCTTCGAGCAGAAGAAAAGTTAATGGATCAGTGGATAAAATCCAGAGATATCTCCACATTAAAAGAAATGAAAGATATTATTCTTTTAGAGGATTTTATTAACAAAGTGAGGCCGGATGTAAGAATGTATTTATCCGAGCGTGACATCACTGACCCACATAAAGCTGCTGATTTAGCGGAACAATATACACTGTGTCATAGGACAGCTGGTGAAAAGAATTTTAATAGATCACAACGGCAAGCAGAAAACACACAACAACAACATCGTGAAAAAGAACATTTTGTGAAACAAAATGATGTTAATAAGAAACCTGTCAACAAAAACGTCCAATGTACTTTTTGTAAAAGAGTAGGACATAGCATTGAAGACTGTTGGAGCATAAGGAAAGAAAAAGGACCTAATAAAGAGGTAATGTGCGTCAGACATGCACCAATACAAAATGTACAAGAAAGCGAAAATACAAACGAACTGAATTCGGAGAAAGATTCTTCTAAACCAGAAACACTGAGGGTGGATTTGCCTGAGAGCAAAAGTCAGAAGGTAGAGAAATCTACAACTGAAGACAATGAGGATAAATATCCTGATTATAAATACAGAATGGCTACTATTGGGTTAATTGTCCAGGTCCACAGAGACGAAAAAGTAGACCAAAGTATTTTTGACTCGAACAAGAGTCTGAAGTCATCGAAAGATGAAACAACACCCGAAAGTCATGGTCAAGGGAAGAATAAAATTAACACAGAGACCCTGTGCAGTTTTCAACCGTTCATTAGTGAAGGTTGTGTGGCCTTACAAAAGGAAGGACCACTGAAGTCCGTAAACATATTACGAGACACAGGAGCATCATTAACCCTGCTGCTTAAAGATGTATTACCATTGAATGATAATACATTGACAGGACAGACTGTCCTATTGAGAGGTTTTGAATGGAAAGAAGAAATACCTCTGCATAGGATATACCTCTCATCTGACTTGGTGACAGGATATGTGACAGTTGGAGTAATATCAAAACTTCCTTTTGAGGGCATATCTGTTATCCTAGCAAATGATTTGGTGAAAGGGAGGGTGAGACCTGAACTGATTGTGAAGGAAAATCCAGACCCTAGTCCTATTGTGGAGACAGGAAAAGAAAAAGAACTTTATCCTGTAGGTGATGTCATAAATGGTATGACACCACAGAAAAAGAAAGAAGAAATTCTCTCACAAGAAAAGAAAAAGAAAGAAGAAATTCTCCCACGAGAGAAGAAAGAGGAAGAAGAAGTGGAACTTGATACTACTATTTTCTCAAAGATTGAAGATTGTCCGAAAGGAAATGATCAATCAAAGAAGTCATCACAAAATGAATTGATTGCTGAGCAGAAAGTAGACCCAGAGTTGCTACAGCTACGTGAGAAAGCTGTCGACGAGAAAGAAAATCCTACTACTGATGTCTATGAACAGATAGACCACAGCATGAACAAACAACAATGCAAACCTGCAGTTGCCGGTACAGATGAAGATTTGAGAAGCATCACTGAAGAAACGAGTGCGGAGAGCTGGACCGAAACTATCAAAAGCTATGGGTTACCACAATCCATACCGACAGATCGAAGGACCAACTTCGCCCCGGAACTCTTCAATCCAGTCCTAAAGAACTTATGCCTGGAGCAGGAGGTGTCAACTGAATCCTATCCGGAAAGTCGAGGAGCCTATGGACCAATCTTTGGACCCACTGTCCGAGGACCACTCAAACTACTTTCAGAGGAATGGCAGACCGAATTGGATCTCATTGGGCTGAGCAAGTACCTAGATAAGTACATAAATTTTTTGTCTGACATAACTGTTTTTGTTAGAAAAAAAATTGTACACTGCTCACATGCAGATGCCATTGTTGTGTGATGAAAGAAAGGCAAAGAAATTATATCATTTGAAAATGATAAAGCCTTACCTTCTGAAAACAATTGGAATAAGCTTGATGTTGTTAACATTGTTACTCTTATTTGTAAAATTTATGCCTGGAGTACAGAATAAATTGAATGACAAATTCACTGATAGTTAGTTACCAAACTTACTATTTTAAAACTAAATCCCTTACTTGTGAAGAAAAAGGAATGAGTAAAAGTATTGTTAGAGTAAATATCATTATAGTGTGATATTTCTAAACAAACTTGTTAGGTTGAGCATTTAAAATAATTGCTATAAGAGAAAAAGATCAGTTTTATCCGCAGAATTG
This sequence comes from Anisus vortex, assembly GCA_949126835.1. NCBI lineage: Eukaryota > Metazoa > Mollusca > Gastropoda > Planorbidae > Anisus > Anisus vortex. The sequence goes on from OX421505.1 coordinate 22,629,516, forward strand.
GTTTCTAAATCAGAGGACATTATAAATGTGGACTGATTATAAGATATGTTTGAGAATATCTGGAAATGATAATTGAAACATTTGGCAGAGAGGATAATTTGATTGAAAAAGATGTAAATGGTTTTAAGAAAAGAGAATTTTCTATCACTAAAGTATTGAGAAATGTTTTATGATTGTACTATGGAAATTTATTTTATAATGTACTGTTGTTGAAATAATTGCACTGAGTCAAGATGCAATTTTCTTCTATGTGAATTTATTCATTTGTTATATTATCATTGAATGTATGATAATGTAGGGTAAAAATAGTTGCAGCAAGGCAGAACTATGACTATCAAGAATTCCAAGAAATGTATTATATATGATTTTTCACTTTTAGGATACTGTTACATGAAAAGCAGACCAGAAGTGAAACTAATGTGAACTTTGTTATCCTTGTTTTGTATAAATTTAGGATGTGCCACTGACTTGACAATGTAAACCGAAATGATTGAGAATTTCATGGTTGAGAATTTATAATGTTGACATACCAATGTTCAACAAATGTATTATTAATTAAGGATTTCATGTCAAGATTGTAAAACTAATCTATTTTTTTTTTTATTAGTTAAAATAGATTGATTGAATTGTACTGACAATCAAAAGACTGGGTAGACCTGAACACTGTGAGGAACAGGAGAACCTAGAACCTATGAATAGTGAATAAAACCTTTATGGAATAGACAAGAGCAATGGATTCCAACCTTACCATAAATGAAAAGCTTGGATGGAACCATTCAGACCAGCAATTGTTTTGTAAAAATTGTTAAATTGATTTCTGTCTGAAAAAAAATATGAATAGTCTATGCTCTTTTAAAGTCTTTAATCTTTTGTACGTTAATAATATTGTATTTGAAATGTCTTTAATGTAATTAAAAGAAAATAAGTACTTACTGTTTAGTACTAAGATTGTATGAAGATAAAATAATTTGCTTTGATTGATAGTTAATTAAGTAAATTAACCAAATTTGTTTCAAGTAAATCCATGTCTGCATGAAAGATAGAATGTTTCAATTTAAAACTGCTACGATGTGAACTCTTTTAAAAAGAAAATAATGACGTCGAAAGGTCATGGTAAAATGAGAAATTGAAATATTTTTAATGAAATTGTCTATAAACTATTTTAATTCTGGAACAGACTATGTTTTATGTTCTTAAAATAACATAAATGAATTTAATTTTGAGATAATAGTTGTTAAAGAATGCTCATTTAATACGATAACGTTTTGGTCGCGTAGAGATTTATTTTCTTTGACCTAGGCTGTGATGAGGTGAAAATTTGCATAGCCATGTCAACATTGTTAGAATCAATTGGGAATGAGAGAGAAAAAAAAATAGAGAGAGAGAGAATGCGGAATTGACCTCAATTTCTGTGTCCCGTCACAAACAGTTGTCTACTGTTAGTCAGCCTACAGGCTTGAAAAAAAATACTGTCGAGACAATGATCGTGTTGTTGTGTAAATAGGTCAAGCCTAGTAGTATTTTTTCCCATCAGCGAGCGAGTTTTTTTCCTTATGAAAAATAAGTCGTGTCTGAATAGACATTAAGTGATTTTTTCTTTTGTTGTATAATTACAAATTGTAAAAGATATTAGTTTATAATTAAATGGACGAGAGAGTTTTTATTACAGTGGAATGTTCATGTAATAGAAATTATTAAATTGTATTATATTATATCTATTAAGAATGATTAAGTATTTTTCTTGTGAACGAGATTTGGATAGGCATAATTTAATTGTCCATTGTTTTGAATTACAATTGAATGATTGAATGACTGTAGTTAAGCCATTTTGAGAACATTAACTTATATTTCATATATTATATGTTATTGTTATCAGTTCGATTGAATTATTGGGATAGCCAATTGAACTGTATTGTTTTCCCCGGAATATTTTCTTTTATAATTATTCCTTAAAATTAACATTTTTTTAGTATTGTTAAAATGTAAAAGAAATAATTATAAAACTTTTTAAGGGTGGTCGTGTTACGAATATCGGTCATAAATGAATGACGTAGTAAGGCATTGACCTCTTAACAAGTGCGTATCAGAGTCCAAGGCGACCAAGGTTTGACCTTTATGCCCTGGTGGCAGTTTAAATAAAATAATTCGTTCAAATCCCGTGGAAATTGGAGGATAATTCTGGATCGTAGTAATTATAGAGAAAGAGGTTAAAATGCGTATTAAGACCCTGTAGAATCTTCGATGATAGTTTTCTTTGTAAAGTCCCGACCTCCTTAAAGTTAGTTCAGTTTGAAAGTTTGTAGATTGAAGTCGCTATATTAATACTTGTATATTTAATGTCATTTTGTTGATACTTATGTGGCCATCAGTTGAGGCATTTATTGATCGTTTATATTGAGTCTACAATTTAAATAAAATTGTTTATTCAACAACTGGAGTTGTTTGATCTATCATTGTTGAGAAAGGTGTTGAAGATAATTATCCCAAATATAACTACATTGCTGCATAGACCTGTCTGTCAAGGAACCCCTAGCTTGGGCTACAGATTAGCAGAATCTAGAGACTTCTAATAAAGATACAACTATATTCATTGAATCCGATTTAACGAGTCGTAATAATAGTCATCATAAAGAGGACCATAACAATTTGCGGGCTACGTCCGATATAGTTGTATAGTGAAGCATATATTCGAGTTGTGTTGTGTGTGTAAAGCCGTGACCTACTGAGCAAGCCTAATAACGCTGAATTGATTCTTCCGATGGGAAAAACGTAAGTTGGAAATTTACTACTTTTAAAATCTCTTAACTAAAGAATGGAATTTATTGAAAATCCAGAAGAAGAAGTTCTGAAAACTTTATCAATAAAGAAGTTAAAAGAGATCGCGGAGATCTTAAAGATAGAAGTTACTGAGACTACACCATCGAGGACTGTGTTGACACAACAAATAAAAGAGAACTTGATTGCGAGTGGCAAGTTGAAAGTAGAATCAAGCGCGGAGGGATATCAAGTTGAAGGTCAGACGTCGAAATCTTCAATGTCCGAACAGTTCCGATTTCAACTAGAAATGAAACGGATGGAGATGGAAGAAAAACGTCTGGATCGTGAGATAGAAGAAAAACGTCTTGAGATGGATCAAAGACGTCTAGAAATAGAAAGTCAGGAAAGAGATAAGAAAAGTCAAAGAGAAACAGAAAGTCAGGAAAGAATAGAACTGGCGAAGATAGGAGCTACTAAAAAAGAATCTCATAATGATGTAGAGATGGCCAGATGGAAAAAGCTAGTCCCTACCTACATTGATAAAGAAAGTGAAATAGCTAATTTCTTCCAGACCTTTGAAATTTCTTGCAGAGATTTTAAGTTCCCAGAAGATAAATGGGGAATATTAGTTAGAACAGCTTTTACTCAAGGAAGGGCAAGAGATTGTGTTCTATTGTTAAAACAGGAACAATTAAATGATTATGAAGTCATTAAAGACACTGTACTTAAAGCCTATAACCAGATACCGGAAAGTTATCGGAAAAGGTTCCGTCAGTACACAATGTCCCCTTACCAAACACACTTAGACTTCCTTCGAGCAGAAGAAAAGTTAATGGATCAGTGGATAAAATCCAGAGATATCTCCACATTAAAAGAAATGAAAGATATTATTCTTTTAGAGGATTTTATTAACAAAGTGAGGCCGGATGTAAGAATGTATTTATCCGAGCGTGACATCACTGACCCACATAAAGCTGCTGATTTAGCGGAACAATATACACTGTGTCATAGGACAGCTGGTGAAAAGAATTTTAATAGATCACAACGGCAAGCAGAAAACACACAACAACAACATCGTGAAAAAGAACATTTTGTGAAACAAAATGATGTTAATAAGAAACCTGTCAACAAAAACGTCCAATGTACTTTTTGTAAAAGAGTAGGACATAGCATTGAAGACTGTTGGAGCATAAGGAAAGAAAAAGGACCTAATAAAGAGGTAATGTGCGTCAGACATGCACCAATACAAAATGTACAAGAAAGCGAAAATACAAACGAACTGAATTCGGAGAAAGATTCTTCTAAACCAGAAACACTGAGGGTGGATTTGCCTGAGAGCAAAAGTCAGAAGGTAGAGAAATCTACAACTGAAGACAATGAGGATAAATATCCTGATTATAAATACAGAATGGCTACTATTGGGTTAATTGTCCAGGTCCACAGAGACGAAAAAGTAGACCAAAGTATTTTTGACTCGAACAAGAGTCTGAAGTCATCGAAAGATGAAACAACACCCGAAAGTCATGGTCAAGGGAAGAATAAAATTAACACAGAGACCCTGTGCAGTTTTCAACCGTTCATTAGTGAAGGTTGTGTGGCCTTACAAAAGGAAGGACCACTGAAGTCCGTAAACATATTACGAGACACAGGAGCATCATTAACCCTGCTGCTTAAAGATGTATTACCATTGAATGATAATACATTGACAGGACAGACTGTCCTATTGAGAGGTTTTGAATGGAAAGAAGAAATACCTCTGCATAGGATATACCTCTCATCTGACTTGGTGACAGGATATGTGACAGTTGGAGTAATATCAAAACTTCCTTTTGAGGGCATATCTGTTATCCTAGCAAATGATTTGGTGAAAGGGAGGGTGAGACCTGAACTGATTGTGAAGGAAAATCCAGACCCTAGTCCTATTGTGGAGACAGGAAAAGAAAAAGAACTTTATCCTGTAGGTGATGTCATAAATGGTATGACACCACAGAAAAAGAAAGAAGAAATTCTCTCACAAGAAAAGAAAAAGAAAGAAGAAATTCTCCCACGAGAGAAGAAAGAGGAAGAAGAAGTGGAACTTGATACTACTATTTTCTCAAAGATTGAAGATTGTCCGAAAGGAAATGATCAATCAAAGAAGTCATCACAAAATGAATTGATTGCTGAGCAGAAAGTAGACCCAGAGTTGCTACAGCTACGTGAGAAAGCTGTCGACGAGAAAGAAAATCCTACTACTGATGTCTATGAACAGATAGACCACAGCATGAACAAACAACAATGCAAACCTGCAGTTGCCGGTACAGATGAAGATTTGAGAAGCATCACTGAAGAAACGAGTGCGGAGAGCTGGACCGAAACTATCAAAAGCTATGGGTTACCACAATCCATACCGACAGATCGAAGGACCAACTTCGCCCCGGAACTCTTCAATCCAGTCCTAAAGAACTTATGCCTGGAGCAGGAGGTGTCAACTGAATCCTATCCGGAAAGTCGAGGAGCCTATGGACCAATCTTTGGACCCACTGTCCGAGGACCACTCAAACTACTTTCAGAGGAATGGCAGACCGAATTGGATCTCATTGGGCTGAGCAAGTACCTAGATAAGTACATAAATTTTTTGTCTGACATAACTGTTTTTGTTAGAAAAAAAATTGTACACTGCTCACATGCAGATGCCATTGTTGTGTGATGAAAGAAAGGCAAAGAAATTATATCATTTGAAAATGATAAAGCCTTACCTTCTGAAAACAATTGGAATAAGCTTGATGTTGTTAACATTGTTACTCTTATTTGTAAAATTTATGCCTGGAGTACAGAATAAATTGAATGACAAATTCACTGATAGTTAGTTACCAAACTTACTATTTTAAAACTAAATCCCTTACTTGTGAAGAAAAAGGAATGAGTAAAAGTATTGTTAGAGTAAATATCATTATAGTGTGATATTTCTAAACAAACTTGTTAGGTTGAGCATTTAAAATAATTGCTATAAGAGAAAAAGATCAGTTTTATCCGCAGAATTGGTTTCTAAATCAGAGGACATTATAAATGTGGACTGATTATAAGATATGTTTGAGAATATCTGGAAATGATAATTGAAACATTTGGCAGAGAGGATAATTTGATTGAAAAAGATGTAAATGGTTTTAAGAAAAGAGAATTTTCTATCACTAAAGTATTGAGAAATGTTTTATGATTGTACTATGGAAATTTATTTTATAATGTACTGTTGTTGAAATAATTGCACTGAGTCAAGATGCAATTTTCTTCTATGTGAATTTATTCATTTGTTATATTATCATTGAATGTATGATAATGTAGGGTAAAAATAGTTGCAGCAAGGCAGAACTATGACTATCAAGAATTCCAAGAAATGTATTATATATGATTTTTCACTTTTAGGATACTGTTACATGAAAAGCAGACCAGAAGTGAAACTAATGTGAACTTTGTTATCCTTGTTTTGTATAAATTTAGGATGTGCCACTGACTTGACAATGTAAACCGAAATGATTGAGAATTTCATGGTTGAGAATTTATAATGTTGACATACCAATGTTCAACAAATGTATTATTAATTAAGGATTTCATGTCAAGATTGTAAAACTAATCTATTTTTTTTTTTATTAGTTAAAATAGATTGATTGAATTGTACTGACAATCAAAAGACTGGGTAGACCTGAACACTGTGAGGAACAGGAGAACCTAGAACCTATGAATAGTGAATAAAACCTTTATGGAATAGACAAGAGCAATGGATTCCAACCTTACCATAAATGAAAAGCTTGGATGGAACCATTCAGACCAGCAATTGTTTTGTAAAAATTGTTAAATTGATTTCTGTCTGAAAAAAAATATGAATAGTCTATGCTCTTTTAAAGTCTTTAATCTTTTGTACGTTAATAATATTGTATTTGAAATGTCTTTAATGTAATTAAAAGAAAATAAGTACTTACTGTTTAGTACTAAGATTGTATGAAGATAAAATAATTTGCTTTGATTGATAGTTAATTAAGTAAATTAACCAAATTTGTTTCAAGTAAATCCATGTCTGCATGAAAGATAGAATGTTTCAATTTAAAACTGCTACGATGTGAACTCTTTTAAAAAGAAAATAATGACGTCGAAAGGTCATGGTAAAATGAGAAATTGAAATATTTTTAATGAAATTGTCTATAAACTATTTTAATTCTGGAACAGACTATGTTTTATGTTCTTAAAATAACATAAATGAATTTAATTTTGAGATAATAGTTGTTAAAGAATGCTCATTTAATACGATAACGTTTTGGTCGCGTAGAGATTTATTTTCTTTGACCTAGGCTGTGATGAGGTGAAAATTTGCATAGCCATGTCAACATTGTTAGAATCAATTGGGAATGAGAGAGAAAAAAAAATAGAGAGAGAGAGAATGCGGAATTGACCTCAATTTCTGTGTCCCGTCACAAACAGTTGTCTACTGTTAGTCAGCCTACAGGCTTGAAAAAAAATACTGTCGAGACAATGATCGTGTTGTTGTGTAAATAGGTCAAGCCTAGTAGTATTTTTTCCCATCAGCGAGCGAGTTTTTTTCCTTATGAAAAATAAGTCGTGTCTGAATAGACATTAAGTGATTTTTTCTTTTGTTGTATAATTACAAATTGTAAAAGATATTAGTTTATAATTAAATGGACGAGAGAGTTTTTATTACAGTGGAATGTTCATGTAATAGAAATTATTAAATTGTATTATATTATATCTATTAAGAATGATTAAGTATTTTTCTTGTGAACGAGATTTGGATAGGCATAATTTAATTGTCCATTGTTTTGAATTACAATTGAATGATTGAATGACTGTAGTTAAGCCATTTTGAGAACATTAACTTATATTTCATATATTATATGTTATTGTTATCAGTTCGATTGAATTATTGGGATAGCCAATTGAACTGTATTGTTTTCCCCGGAATATTTTCTTTTATAATTATTCCTTAAAATTAACATTTTTTTAGTATTGTTAAAATGTAAAAGAAATAATTATAAAACTTTTTAAGGGTGGTCGTGTTACGAATATCGGTCATAAATGAATGACGTAGTAAGGCATTGACCTCTTAACAAGTGCGTATCAGAGTCCAAGGCGACCAAGGTTTGACCTTTATGCCCTGGTGGCAGTTTAAATAAAATAATTCGTTCAAATCCCGTGGAAATTGGAGGATAATTCTGGATCGTAGTAATTATAGAGAAAGAGGTTAAAATGCGTATTAAGACCCTGTAGAATCTTCGATGATAGTTTTCTTTGTAAAGTCCCGACCTCCTTAAAGTTAGTTCAGTTTGAAAGTTTGTAGATTGAAGTCGCTATATTAATACTTGTATATTTAATGTCATTTTGTTGATACTTATGTGGCCATCAGTTGAGGCATTTATTGATCGTTTATATTGAGTCTACAATTTAAATAAAATTGTTTATTCAACAACTGGAGTTGTTTGATCTATCATTGTTGAGAAAGGTGTTGAAGATAATTATCCCGAATATAACTACATTGCTGCATAGACCTGTCAGTCAAGGAACCTTTAGCTTGGGCTACTGATTAGCAGAATCTAGAGACTTCTAATAAAGATACAACTATATTCATTGAATCCGATTTAACGAGTCGTAATAATAGTCATCATAAAGAGGACCATAACAATAGCAATCCACCTATCTATCTATCTATCTATCTATCTATCTATCTATCTATCTATCTATCTATCTATCCATCTATTTATCTATCTATCTATCTATCTATCTATCTATCTATCTATTCATCTTTCTATCTATCTATCTATCTATCTATCTATCCATCTATCTATCTATCTATCTATCTATCTATCTATCTATCTATCTATCTATCTATCTATCTATCTATCTATCTATCTATCAATCTATCTATCTATCTATCTATCTATCTATCTATCTATCGACTTTTCTATCTATATATCTATCCATCTATCTATCTATCTATCTATATATTATCTATCTATCTATCTATCTATTTATCTGTCTATCTGTCTGCCTTTCTGGGTTTCCACAGTATAATAAAGAGGAAGATGAAGAAGAAAAAGGAAAAAAGGTGAGGGGGGGCATGATTGTCCCGTCAGGCTGACGCACAATAGTCCACGGGACCTGAGTGCCCGCTACTGACGAGTTCATGGTCGACCTTAAGCTTGGTCATTGCAGGTCAAGCTTTATTACAGGAACACCTCGCTTAAGATCGAAAGAAAAAGGGCAGAAAGAGAGAATGGTGAGTGGCGGGGGATAAAGATACGATTGGAATGTGGGTGTAACCGATCGAGTCAAAGGCAGTGGTCATCAATCTTTTGATAATAAGGTGTTCCAAAGTAATATCTCTTAATTCCTTCAGCAAGTTGAGAGTCTTCAATTGATCCAGCTTTAGCAATTTCAATTTCTTGTACAAAAGACTTATATTAAAGTTGCTCTATTTTTTTTTAGGTGAATTTGACGTGCCTATTGAAAAGCCTGGCATGCGTTCCGTACGTTTGCTGACCCTTGTGCTAAGGTGTCCTAACATCCGACGGGTCCTATAAAGGAATTTAAATTGACAAGCAATATAAAAAAAAAGGAGATGTTATGAGCGAAATAAAACACACCAACAACATTTTAGCTATACCAATAGATATATACCCAGAATGATACATAGAGAATGATATTAAAATAGAAAAAAAAGTAGGGTATATATTGATTTACAAAAATAAATGTTATTCTACAAAGGAACATTTAGTATTGTCTGCGTGCTGGTGTTTTCTACCATTGTTGTGTTTCCTCTGTTGCTATGACTGTGGCACGTGCTCGAACGTCTGATTCAAGCCGTAGCGTCTATGGTTACCGAGTGTGGAAACAAGGGCTAATAACTTCCCGTACTCCAGCCTCGTTCCAAACTACGACTTCTCTATTGTCAATATCGTCGAGACAAGAGAAGGGGGGGGGGGCAGCTCTGGACCCTTACCTCACTCTTTTTTTTCTGTTTTTAGCTTATACTAAAGAAAATATAATATACTATTTAAAAAAATATTTTTATTTGGCGTAGCGTACGAGTCCTGACTAAGGGATTATTGACCTAAATGACAAATGTGTTTGGTGTTTGTATTGTAATCCAATCGGATGTCAAAACGTGAATCTCCGAAACAGGTCTGTTCGTCCAGGCTGCTAAGGTTTTTCTATGTTTCTTGGTTTAAAGAAGTGATTTACCGTAGGCCGTAGAGGCTTGCTGAGACTTGGAAATATTAGCCAAGCTGTTTTAAGTTTTTACATGTAGATCTGTGTTTCTCGGTTCGAGTAAGCTAAAAGTTGCCGAGATGTGACTATGGCCAATATTAACTGTACGGTCTGTACGTAAACCAATGTTGGGCTAATTTGTTAAGTCTGACAAGGTCTATGGGCAAGACTGCTAGGCTAGGCAATGACAAACAAGCTGCTATTTCTCCAAGTTTATCTTCCCACTAAGATCTAGACTCTATGTTTGGCGGTTCGAATGCGTAGCTAATGTGGTTGCCGAGGCGTGATTATCACCAAGGCTGACAGTCCTAGGTTTCATTCCCATAGATCTATGTTTCTAAGTTTGAACTGGAAGTGATGGAAAAAAACAAACAGGGAAACATCCACAAGCATGCGTTTCAATAGCTACATAAGACTTACACTGACGACCAACCATAGAACAAGGTCGGCAACCTAAGGAAAGCGTTTCCGACTTGGCGCGCAGAGCGATTTTCAGTGGCACGCGAGAGACCTCAAAGAAGGACTTTTGAAAAAAGGCAAATTACATGAACATCACGTCGAGTTCAGAAAATTGTGTGTGCGATGATGAGCTAATTGGACTTGCATTATGTTGAATATCTGGGTTAAAGGTTAATACTATAGTCTCTCACCTTTATTGTTTAACAGGCAACCCAAGTCTCTTATACAAGAAAGTGATACGGAACATAGAATTCTGCTGTTGCACGCAGTGTTCGTTGCCTTAGTCGAGGTTAATTCTTGGATAGACTCATTTTTGTGTGTCTGGCAGCAATTTTTGAAATTGATGCAACATTTCTCTTTGGTATTGAATGAAGAGAAGTAACTGTTGAAGCCGATCTTTCTGAATGACATAGCGAAACATTTCAGTGAGCTTAACTTGCATTTAGAAGTATGGGGTCAAACAGGACTTGAACTATAAGACCATTGGAATTTATTTGAATTAGAACTGGACATATCTTGCCGTGAAATCAATTTCAAATTATTAAACTACTTCCCTTATTTAAGGCAAATTAAGAGAGATAAATGGGCTTTTTCAGAGGTACATTGAAGCACACAAAGCGGAGTTTTTCAAACATAGGCAAAACTTTGAAATTCATGGACGCATGTTTTCAAACCACATTAAGACTGACTGGATTAATCCTACGACTTCATAGATCAGGATCTTTTTTTTAAATATTGTAGCGTTATATTGGCTATTTTAAAATGGAGCAAGTGGAATTTCAAACATCCAAATAATGAGCATGAAACTGTACCAATTTACGAAACACTCTGGAACGAAGCTGCTTTGGAAAGTCATCAGCAAAACTTATTCTAAACTGCTAGGCATTCACTCTAATTTCAGCTTTTGGTTCAACATACAAGTGTGGACAGATTTTATTGCACAAGAAATCTGTTTTAAGCAAACAAAGAGGTCACTTACACTTGTCCACTCAGAAAAAAATAAACATGTACCAGGCGCTCATTAATTGATACATGCTTACATGCTAATTACATGCAAAAGAGTTTTATGCTCATCTTCTGTAATTAAGCATAAATATATTCACAAACAATTTTGTTTTGTTTCCTTATTTTGATAAATGTAAGAGGCTTACATACTAACATTATACTATGTAATTGTTGTAATTTTTTAATGTTTAAAAAAATTATCCTTAAATAGACAAAAACAATTAATGCTGGTAATGTTTATTTAAAACTGTTGAACGTAAATTAATTGTATACCTCTAATTACTAGTTCAAATAAATACCATATTGCTAGATTTGTATTAAAGAAAAAATAATTTATTAGTAATATTAGTTATATTACAAAACATAAATTGTTTATCATCACTATAGAATCAAATTCGGAAACTTTAATTTAATGAAAGGGAAGCAATAAACCCCTTTTATTTGCGTTTATATTTCTAAATGTTTTCTATTTTTCCTTTATAAAAAAAAATTGGAAGTTTACAATTATAGCTTTAAAATGATACTGGTGGTTGGGGTAAAGTAAAAGCGGCTGGGCATTGCACTGGCCACACAATCTCCTGGCAAGCCGTAGCCACAGAAACTGGTGAACGCTGCTTCATCGGCCCCATGGATCTATTCGGCATTTCAGGATACTTCACTATAAATGGAGAAAAAAAAAGACAGATGATAATCACTACACTGTTAACTTTTCAAATAAAATATAAAACCGCTTCAAAGATTTTCCTTGTAAAGTTCCTTGGCTTTCCTTGCTACAGCGCTAAATAAAATGTCTCTGGTTTGCTTTTAGTTTTTATATATATTTATATTATTTTTATTTATTAGATATTATTATATAAGTTTTCTTAAGGAACTCTCGGACTCAACTCTCATAATCTTGGTCTTGTTTAAAGGTTGTTTGAGAATGTCTGTACTTCACCAGTCTATCAACTTTAGCCTACCGCGATAATATTATGTTCCTACCAGTCGTTAAATATAAACCTATCATACGCGGAACATGACCCTATCTCTCTGAGAACATGAAACTACTAGTACGCATGCACATACCTGTCTGAAAGGAACATGCTCATCTTATTCTGAAAACATGATCCAACCTGCCTAGGAACAACGACCCTAACAGTATGACAACATAAACCTAACAGTATGACAACATAAACCTAACAGTATGACAACATAAACCTAACACATGACAACACAAACACAACAGTATGACAACATAAACCTAACAGTATGACAACATAAACCTAACAGTATGACAACATAAACCTAACAGTATGACAACATAAACCTAACAGTATGACAACATAAACCTAACAGTATGACAACATAAACCTAACACATGACAACACAAACACAACAGTATGACAACATAAACCTAACAGTATGACAACATAAACCTAACAGTATGACAACATAAACCTTCTATTCTAGGAACGTGAACATAAAAGTCAGAAAGCACGAACCTACGGTTAACCTTCCATTTTATCTACCTTTCTTATTATTTTTAAACTCAGAAACATGGACTTACATTTTCATTGTTTTCATTCTAATAGCCCAAGTTTAAGTACTTTGCAATACTTTTCTAAGATATCTCCATTGGTAATTTTTTTTAGAGTGTTTATATCTATACATTTTCTTGTCCAAACAGGAACAAAAATTCTATAAATTTTCGCGCTGGTTTTCAAAGATTAAAGGAAGAAGAACTGGTGAATTTTCACAAGGCTAAATTTGGTCTTGTCTTGACGTGTGGAAAATGTAAGCAAACAAACCATATATAGACTCAGTTTCGAATTTCACTTAAAAGCCGAAATATTAGGCCTACAGGGAACTGTTCTGTTTGAGTACGGTGCTGTGAGGGGGGGGGGGGGCATTAGAGCGATACTGGACCCTTTTTTGTTTTGCACCAGAGCACTAGAAGAAAAGACCGTTGGTTGTTCGACTTGAAAATTTCAAAAGCGTGCTTTATGCATGGTGCGTCACTAAGTTGGCTTTGAACTAGAAATAGCAGATGTACCTTGGGCCTATAATAGTCGTCAATGTCAAATTAAGTTTGATTAACAATAGGTCTCTAAATTTTCTTAATCAACTGAATATCATGACACGATTCTGTCTGGCCCTAACTAGAAGTCCTAAAGCCCTTGGAACATTTCCAAGATCACCTACAAAGAATTAATTTTAAAAAATAAAAATTTTCTGCATGATAAATGAATTTTCGAAGCATAAAATTAATGTAGTTTTTATGCAAGAGTTATTTATCATTTCAAAGAGTATGATCCCGCCGCCAGTGCAGGAATACGAGCGAGCCACCACGTTAATGATCCGGGGAAAATCCGCAGGTAGGGAGAAGCAGAGTAGTGCGCGTGACTGCGGAGACCGTACCCTTTTGCTACGCAGCACTGTTCTTGCCCTCCACCGCCAAGTGGAGCATTGGTGAATTACAATGGATTTGATACAATGATAAAGATAGACACAATACTCTCCATGACCCAAACTAAGGCTAAGGAAGAAGGATAAAGTCATTTAAAAATTACGGCTGACCCGAAGTATTAAATTTATTTTGGTTTTAAAACACTACGATCTAAGTTTTTATGTAAAATCTATTTACAACTTGGTGATAAAGCGAATAGAGCACACAATCATGTCCATTACGTTCTTCTTCTTCTTCTTTATGTGCCAGGTCTGGAACAGACATCGGCGGTCATGACTCTCCATTCTTTCCTGTTGTTAGCTTTTTGCAGAAAGTTATTATTACTTATGTTGTTGTTCGTGGCCCATTCGTTCAGGCTTTCTACATATGTTAGCCTTTGTCTTCCCCTGTCTCTCTTACCAGATATTTTCCCACACAAAGCCAGTCTTTCTATACCATTTTTCCTATAGATGTGTCCTAGAAATTTCATCTGTCTATTCCTAATGGTGTTAATGAGTTCTCTTGAGGTACATGCTGTTTTCAACACCTCTGCATTAGATTTCTTTTCAGTCCATGATATTCTCATCATCCTTCTTAGAAACCACATTTCTACTGCCTCCAATCTTTTCCTTGTTTCATTATCAATAGTCCAACATTCACATCCATATAGAAGAACAGACCAAACATACATTTTGGTACATATTCTGATATTCCTGTTTTTCATGATACTGCTTAAGCATTACGTACGGATGCATAAAGGGCACTGCTCCTTCATATCTTCGAGAGCTTATAACAAGGCATGAGCCATCTAGGGAACTGCGCTCTTCAACACAGTCACTCCTCAAAACTCCTAGTTAGGATGGACACAGAAAGAAGTACCTGAGAGTGCGCTCATTTTAATCTGCGGCGCCTTCTCAATGGAATAGTTTATCTCAGACACTGAGAGAATCTGGGACAAGATAATTTTTTAATAAGAACTTAAAGACCTTTCTCTTTGGCTAGTACATCTGCCACTGCAAACCACACCAAGAGCGCACTGAGCATGCTAATTTAATAGCATGGGTAGAGGCGCTATAAGAAATGCTCATTCTTATTCTTATCTTATCAATTTAAAAAACATATGACCAGAATCTACTTTTCTTGTTTATTTTTTAGATTCTTTCAATGTTACTCGAATTTTAAACTACTTCATTCATGGTAAAGAACTAACTCAAACTAACAATGCAAAGTACTTAGGAGTAATAATAAATGATAAGTTATCTTAAAACCCTGATATTCATGAAGAAATAAAAAAATCTAACAAACATTAGTGTTCATAAAACGGAACATTTATAAATGTAATAAGAATATAAAACTAAAATGCTATCTCACATTAGTTAGGCCCATACTATAATATGAAGCATCTGTATGGGACCCATCAACTAAGGAAAAAAAATTAGAACAAATTCAGAATAGAGCTGCAAGGTTCATGACTGCTGAATATTCAAAACTGACAAGAGTAACACCAAAAGTCAAATCACTAAACCTAGAAATACTAGAGGACAGAAGGCCAAAGAGTAAAGTAGTAAAAATACATAAGGCATAAGCTCTAATTTAGAAAAACAACCCAATAACAACCTGTTGCAATGCTCAGATAAACATAAAGACAATTACTCTTTCCTTATCCCTTATGCGAGAACAAATGCAGTGGCGTAGCTAGGGGAGGGGGGGGGTTCAAATTCGAAAGTCCCTCCGGGCCCCTACTTAAGAGGGGCCCCCAAAGGAGTGTCCGAAAAAAAAAATTTGCAGTGGCCCCCAAAGGAGTGTCCGAAAATATTTTTTTGCAGAGCCCCTTAAAGAGGCCAAGCCCCCCGGCCCCCAAATCCCTAGCTATGCCACTGAACAAATGCATATAAGTACTCTTTCTTCCCGAGTGGCATTCGGGCATGGAATGGATTGCCTGAACAAACCAGGAAAACCAGTAACTTTACATCATTTAAAACATTAATAAAATACTAGACTTGGACCACGGATGAGCGTAGGACGCAATAATCTTTATTGAAGTAGCGACTGTAATATATAAGATAAGATTATTATTAAGTTACAGTGATCTAAAACAACATTCGTGAGAAGCTATTTTGGGGCAACAGGCAAAGACTTGTGAGTCATGTTGGGGCCCACGGGCTGCCTGTTGCACGCCCCTACTTTATAAGAGATATTCAGGATTGTGCAACGTCGTTTGAAAATGATTCCAGAAGCACCGTTGTTTACATTCTATAAAACTAAATGTCTACAGACGGCGCAAGTGTCTTCTCTTCCATTTAATTGAATGACTTGTTTGTTCTATCTGGAACTTAGAATGAATAGAAAACATTGTATTGTATGTCAATGCATGCATTCCTGGGCTCATATTTTTTGAAGGAGATATTGCGCATTCTGTTTGATCTATATCGTATGATTGATTTACCGTACCGGCCTAGATATATATCTAGTGTGTCGCAAGCTGCTCAAACAATCAGCAGAGTCTGTCCATCATAGGTAACACTTGTAATAATAAAAAAGGAAAAGCAAAAAGATTTCAATGAGGAAGGAGAGAAGTTATAGAACACGTATTACAAGAGTAGACAGTTGGTGGAAAGGGAGTGGAGGGGGGATTTTGAGAAAGAAGTTTAGAGACACTTTGTGATCTGGTAGCAGCGCGCTCAGATCGCCACTGCCAAAGTCTCTGATTCGAATTTAGGTTAACGCCAGGTGTTTTTCTTTTCGCGGGATTGCAGTCTACCATGCTTTGTTGTGTAACTGGCATTAGGTGGTAAAAGGTACACTCGCTGTGCTGTCCACACAGTCCCATGTATATCGATGACAAGTAAACTAGTGTATGCTACTTTACTAGTTCTTTGGTCTGAAAAACATACTTTCTCTTTCTTTCTCTCTTTTTTCTTTCTCTTTCTTGCTCTCCCCCGCTCTCCCTTCTCCACCTTTCCACCTCTGACGTTTCTCTCTATCCCTCTCTTCCTCTTTTCATCTCCCCCTTTTCGCATCTCTCCTTCTCCCCCCCTTTGCTCTTTCGCTCTCTTCCTCTCCCTCTCTATAAAAATATCTCCTTTTCCTCCCTCTCTCCCCCTTGCCCTCTTTACCCCTTATATTTTCCTTTTCATATATATATATATATATATATATATATATCAGTTGTGCCTAAGTAATGAACTATTCCCCTATGATAAGAAAGCGTAATATAGGATTACAAAACTAATAGATTTCTCCTTTTACTTAATTTAATTAATACACATCATATCTTTTTGTATTGATTAAATTTATAATGCTGTTACAAAGTTGATCGAATCTCATGGAGGTTGATCGATTTAAGAATTCAAAGCAAATATAATATATTGTTCAACCAATTGATTTCTTTGTTCATAACCTCGACAAGAGAATAGGAAGATGATGCTGGATCTGCCTTGTCTTTCTGAAAGTATCTTCAAAGATTGCACAACTAGAAATAAATAAAACAACTAATTTTGTGTTTCTAATACTGTGCTTTTCTTTTAATTATTATTTTAACCCTTCCCGTGCCGACCTACTTCTATCTATGCTGCCTTCAGTTTCGCTATATACGCGCTCGGGACTGTAAGGGTTAAGTCATACTAATTAAATACGCTAATTGGAAACAGGCTCAAAGTATTTTATTGAAAAGCTTAAAATCATGAATAAAAAAGGTTTAGACTTTAACTATATGATCAAAATTTAATTTTGAATTTTAACATGGGCTGTATTTTTGTTACATGATATGTCATAATGTTAAAAATGGCCACGTAGAGTCAAAGGATATAATGTATTGTTGTGTTAAATAACACACGTCATGTGATCTTCCTTACATTACTAAATATCAAAAGTCATGTGATCTTCCTTACATAACTAAATATCAAAAGTCATAAGATCTTTCTTACATTACTGAATATCAGAAGTCATGTGATCTTCTTTACATTACTAAATATCAGAAGTCATGTGATCTTCCTTAAATTACTAGATATCAGAAGTCATGTGATTTTCCTTACATTACGAAACATCAGAAGTAATGTGTTCTTCGTTACATTACTAAATATTACAAGTCATGTGATCTTCCTTACAATACTAAAACGTTTTACTACATAATGCCTGTACCTGTACATAATAAATGTGTCTTTGCTTGTGGGCGTTTAGCACATACTTACGTTACATATTTAAAAGCCAATTAGCCAACTTGTCCTCGCCGCCCCCATTGAAGATTTGGCTGTCTCTGTTTGAGACACTCGTTGCTAACTGGACACACACTGACCACACGCCATTTCACCATTTTAATTCAATTGTTTTTTTTTATTTTCTAACTTTTGTACTCCCCCATCCAGTATTCTAAAACATGGATTGTAGAAATTTTTTTTTTTTTTTTTTTTTTTTTTTATTATCATGATGTCAGGTTCACGTTAGTGGCTGCAACGACTTTCCTCCCGAAAGGAAACGCTGTAAGTCCCACTTAGCCAAGCTTTTCCTGATTTTGCAGAATATTATATCATCTTGTTGTATTAAATTTGACAAAATTTAATTTCAGTATACACAATGTGTATCAGTTTAAAAAACAACAACAACACTTATTGAGCTTTTGAAAAAAAAAATCAACTTCGAAAATCAAGCATTAAGTATTTTCAGCGCCACTTCATATAAAGGCTCAACACAAAAAAAATTTTGCAATACGATTTTTTTTTTGTAGCTCTAATGTAGTTGAAAAGGAGGGAAGAAAAGGGTTATGAAACGGGAGGGGAGGGGGAGGGTGAGGCTTTATTCACGATTATGTCAACAGTTTTTTACAACCCCCAAAAATAAATTTTTTAGAATTGACTCGTGTAGTGAGCAAATCTTTTTATAAAACAAAAGAAAAACGCACACAAATGAATGTTAAAAATCCTAATGATCTGCTAACGTCACGAGCCCAAGTTCTAAAATTGTATGTTTTCTTATTGGCACATTTTGAAGCATTCGGTTCTGAAAAGTGAGAAGAGACGTCAGTAGTCTGAATAATTTATATTTATTAGCTGTAATGTATAAGATAAGATAAGAAAAGATGAGATAAGATTGCCTGATTTCAGACCTTCCAAGATAATAACTTCTTCTTCGCCATTAACAATTTATTTTCATGTCTTCCTGTCTCTTGTCCATCTTCTCTAACTCTTTCCAGCTTTTCCCTATCAGCTGCACATCCTTTATTACTCTCCGCCAGGTGTTCTTGGGTCAACCTTTTTTGTCTCACACCCTGTGGATTCCATGCCTGTCTAGTCAAATTTGTAGTCGGTTTTCTCAATGTGTGTGTGGGGGGGGGGGATTCTTGTTCTATTGGAATATGTGCTGTCCTTTCCCATACAGTGGCGCTTGTAATTTTTTCATACCATTTAATATCCATTTTTCTTCGTAAGCAGCCATTCAAGTTTGTAGTTTGTTCAAATCCATTTTGTTAATCTCCAACTTTCTGAGCCATACAGTAAGACAGATTTTACGTTAGAATTAAAAATTCTTAACTTTGTCTTTGTATTAATTTGTTTTGATTTCCAAATATTTTAAAGCATATCAAAGGCCGTTCTTGCTAGAAAAAAAATTAAAAGAAATGAATAATTAGAACTTTTCTATAACCGCATAGCTACCAAGATCATTTCACACTTATTTTGTTAACGAAAGCGGTAGGGGTGAAGCAGGGAGGGAAGGGGGGGCTCTGTTTTATTTCTTACACATTTTCTGGCGGCCAAAATTACACCCTCTGCACTCACACACACACACACACGCACACATACATACACCACAGGGCCACCACACACATGGTTCGTTTTGCGTCACCCTATTGTCCCAAACTAATATGAACAAATTGACTTAAGACCCTGAGTGTTTGTGTGAGGGAGTGTTAATAATAGCCACCATAAGAATTTCATAAACTTATCTTAAGCTTTCTATGTCCATTCTACGATCAAATACATATTTGGATATATTTACTGCCCATTGGAGTATGTCTCTGGGAGTGATCAGACTTGTTCTTCGTTATCAATGACCATTCAAATGTAGACAGTATTTCCTAACACTCTTTTTAAACACATTGCACCCATTATTATATTACATTCAACTAGCTCATATCAATGTACACTCCCCCCTCTTTCCTCCGTAAACTAAATATTTTTTTCACTATTTAAGCACTCACCCCCCCCCCCCCACCCTTCCAATTATGAACAAACAAAAAAAAAAAACACAAGATAATACACAGATCTAAATTTCATGGTCTGAATAAGAAAAGTAAAAAAAAAAAAAGTTTTGCCTTTAACAAGGAGATAAAATGGCTTTTTTTTTTTTTTATTTTAAATAATTTTTACGTGTATGTGCGTACGTTTTTGCAAATAATGAATCTATTTTTCTCTGGATATCGAATTTCACACCACTTTCCCGAATACCCCCAAGTCACACCTTCGGGATAGAAAATGTTCACCTTTATAGCTAGACACCCCCCACACACACACACTCTCCGTTGGATTTCCTTCTTTTGCTTTCGATCATTTCTTTCTTTTGATACTTTTTTTTTTCATTCTTTCCAAAATATTGTGAAATTTTTTTGGGTTTCTGTGGAGTTTTTCTTTTTTTGTGTTGTTTTTTTTTTCTCAACTTTTTGTTTTTGATTGGCTATTTTCAGCGCCATGACAACACGGTAACGGCCAACTGTTTTCATTGGAGACCCAAATACTATATATAGTCTGAGTTTAGACCCCAACGGAATAGACTGGCGAGTTAGACATCAACTCTAAACCAAGATATCATCTCTATTCTAGTATGTGGTTTTTAATTATATTTTTTTTCAGCGTTTGTGCGCGTTTACAAAACATTACTTTTTTTTCTCTCATATTGATTGTAGTCAATTTTGTGACAAACTGATTGTTTATCAATTTGCTCATAAAGTTATAATTATTTGTGTGTAAAAATAGTATGCATTTTAGTAAAAAAAAAATAGTACTGTACTCTTGTTTGATAAAAATTAAACAAGATAATTTACGAAAATGCTGTTTTTACCATAGACGTTACGTAAAGATAGTTGGAAAATTCATATATAATAATATATATGATTCACTCAATTCATAATACTGTGTAGGCCTTCTGACTGATGAAGTATTTTAACACCACAACATGTTGAATTAAGATATCTTTTAAATCGTTGTAAAATATATTTTATTGAAATATACTTTTTATATATATTGAATATATTTTTCATGCATAACAAGCATTAGTTATGGTTTGCGCGAATTATTTTAAAGACTAAAATGCTATGGTTTCAGATATTAAAGAGAAAAAAAGAAAATGGCCAAATTGTTATTCCTTACTTTCTGTGTTGTGCTGGCTGCAGGTAACTTGAGGTTTCTTTCGTATTTCTTGCTATAGTGATCTTCTATCGTATCTGTCATCCAGTAAAATACAATTGGGTGAAAAAAAAAAAATTAAAATTAAAATTATGTCAATGAGTCTTCTCTTTACTCAATATTATTATTTTTTTTGTAAGTTTTATTTGTCCCGCCTAGTTTCATGTGGAAATTTCTACACTTGTGACG
This sequence comes from Anisus vortex, assembly GCA_949126835.1. Lineage (NCBI taxonomy): Eukaryota > Metazoa > Mollusca > Gastropoda > Planorbidae > Anisus > Anisus vortex. Next base: position 22,650,999 of record OX421505.1, read on the forward strand.
TCGAAATCTTTCATTAGTTTTGAAATTTACGTTATACGGTATATAGGCTTTATATTCATATAATATAAACATAGCTCATTCTAAATACATATCTTTTCACTTTCTCTTCCACTTCCCATCCTCATGCCTTTGCTTTTTCAATATTCTGAGCGTTTATTAATCTAATATAAAACCGACATCTCTTTTCAGTTGTGTTTGATTCTGCTCAAGCCGCAGCAACATGCGCATGCACAAACTCAGGCACAACCTGTACGTAAGTACCTACTTTTGTCGTTATCCGTACATAAATACCTATTGTCATCTTTGCCTGTACGTAAGTACCTACTTTTGCTTTATCCGTACATAAATACCTATTGTTATCTTTGCCTGTACGTAATTAAGTATCTAATCTCGTCTTTACCTGTAACTAAATATCTACTCTCGTCTTTACCTGTAACTAAATATCTACTCTCGTCTTTACCTGTAACTAAGTATCTACTCTCGTCTTTACCTGTAACTAAATATCTACTCTCGTCTTTACCTGTAACTAAATATCTACTCTCGTCTTTACCTGTAACTAAATATCTACTCTCGTCTTTACCTGTAACTAAATATCTACTCTCGTCTTTACCTGTAACTAAATATCTACTCTCGTCTTTACCTGTAACTAAATATCTACTCTCGTCTTTACCTGTAACTAAATATCTACTCTTGTCTTTACCTGTAACTAAGTATCTACTCTCGTCTTTACCTGTAACTAAATATCTACTCTCGTCTTTACCTGTAACTAAATATCTACTCTCGTCTTTACCTGTAACTAAATATCTACTCTCGTCTTTACCTGTAACTAAATATCTACTCTCGTCTTTACCTGTAACTAAATATCTACTCTAGTTTATACCTGTAACTAAATATCTACTCTCGTCTTTACCTGTAACTAAATATCTACTCTCGTCTTTACCTGTAACTAAATATCTACTCTCGTCTTTACCTGTAACTAAATATCTACTCTCGTCTTTACCTGTAACTAAATATCTACTCTAGTTTATACCTGTAACTAAATATCTACTCTCGTCTTTACCTGTAACTAAATATCTACTCTCGTCTTTACCTGTAACTAAATATCTACTCTCGTCTTTACCTGTAACTAAATATCTACTCTCGTCTTTACCTGTAACTAAATATCTACTCTAGTTTATACCTGTAACTAAATATCTACTCTCGTCTTTACCTGTAACTAAATATCTACTCTCGTCTTTACCTGTAACTAAATATCTACTCTCGTCTTTTCCTGTAACTAAATATCTACTCTCGTCTTTACCTGTAACTAAATATCTACTCTAGTTTATACCTGTAACTAAATATCTACTCTCGTCTTTACCTGTAACTAAATATCTACTCTAGTCTTTACCTGTAACTAAATATCTACTCTCGTCTTTACCTGTAACTAAATATCTACTCTAGTTTATACCTGTAACTAAATATCTACTCTCGTCTTTACCTGTAACTAAATATCTACTCTCGTCTTTACCTGTAACTAAATATCTACTCTCGTCTTTACCTGTAACTAAATATCTACTCTCGTCTTTACCTGTAACTAAATATCTACTCTCGTCTTTACCTGTAACTTAGTATCTGCTATCGTCTTTACCAGTACGTAAGTATCTACTGGTCTTTGAACTAAAGGGTACATTTCTGTCAGGTATAAATCTCTCGAGTTGTCATCCTAGTTAAGCTGAAATGCATCAATAATTCGGGGTTGGCGAAGAAAGCAATCGCTTGTCTCATCACACAAAAGTCAACCCCTTTTTATTAAATTCATTCTTCTTCCTCTTTTGCGCATTTTGACCTAGAACAAAATAATCTACGGTAAACAAAAAGTAATAATTTTACAATCGACAAAAATAAAAAAATAAATAAATAATACGCTCAGCAACTTTGATTGTCTAGCAAAAGCCTATGAAAGGATTGAGATCTAAATCTATTATTTTCAATATTGTATACAAATATTTTTTTTACGGCACTGCATCGGCCAAGGACTAGAGAGCTTCAGAGCTTTGAGCTCCAGGCACCATTTCCATTCTACAACTTATTTTTTATTACAATAACGGCATACGACTCTCAGAAGACCAAAAGAATTATATTTTCCTTGATTTAAGAACGCTAAACTTTTTCATCGGTTTCAAGGGAAAGAAGACTACGAATTATGGGTTCAAGGAAATGTATTGTAGTAGGCTATTAACCATGAATTTATTTCTTCACTTTTATACCGTTTGTGGTAATATAACACGACATGTTGTTAGGATGTTTCTTCATCGCGGATCGACAAGTCTTAATGAGGCATGACCTTTTCAAATGGAAGAGATCATGAACTTTCGGTGATATTTCCCGCCATTTTCGTAAACAAAAATACATGCTTTTGCTGGTGTATTGATTTCAACCATACACAATGGGCAGTTTAGAAATATATAAAGGCTACAAGATTAGTTATGATGAATCTGTTTTTAACATCAAAAGTGAGTAGGCGATAATTCATACTCAGTGTTAGTCGTGTTAAGTAAAATTTAGCTTTGTTTATAAAAAATAAATTAGTCAAGAATTGCGTCCTTAGTTATTAAAAAAATCACAATGCGTAGATTCATAAAAAATAAAAAAACGAAAAATTATTTTGCATCAAGCAATTAGTTTGGGATTATAAATAGGTGATTCTCACGTCTGACATTCACAATCCATCGTTTTCTTTTGGCAACATCTTTAGGAAATAAAAACAATTTAATCCACTACATCTTTTCGTGCAACCAGTAACTCAGCAACAGACATGTTTTGAAGCAAATAGACGAATGGGACCAGAAATGCTTTACACTTCAACCTTTACGCATGCATAATATTTAAGACTTGTCAATTCCGAGCCTCAAGATTAGTAATCTAAATCTTTTTTTATGTTGTTTTTTTTTAGTGAATCATTACTAAATCATGTGTTTTTTTAAATTGATCCTTATTCAGTACTTATTCGGCCTATGTAACATGCTTAAAGGCTGTTACAGTTGCTAATACTTGTTCTACCAGCGAAGTATCAACAGCTGATGGACAAAGATCTGCCGCTGAATTAACCATGAAAACTCTGGGCTGCTCTGGTAAATCAATATATTTTTCCATTTAACTCTAACATGGTCAAAACTGTTTAAACTAGTAGAAATCACATCTATTTATAGTTTTGTGAAGTGTAGTAAGGCGAAGAATGTAAATGTCACATTTAGGCCTACTTACTGTTTTGTATCATATCGTACATGTCCTTTGATCATTAGATGACATGTACAACTATCACATTCCACTCTTAACTACTACCTGCTTGTCGCATGGTATCGATTCTCTCATTCCTGTTCATTTTGAGGTGTAGCCCCCATATCTTTCTTTTTTTTCCATTTACTATTCGAATTTAAGATTTAAAACAAAATATGTAACTTGACTTTGCAATAAAAACTAACTTTATAAGTAATTTGACATTTAGCAATACAAGCAAGATCACGTGACCTTTGACAATAATTATCACCAAAAGAAAGGTCAGATTACCACCTGACATCTTATATTAAGCACTGCAACATAATTTACCTTTGACACTAATATTGACCACTCCTAGAAATCATACTTCAAATCAATACGAAATAACAAAGGAAATGAAGAAAAATCAGAAGCGTAAACAAGTAACCAATCAGAATACGGGATACAAAATGTTATATAGACCAGGGCATAACAGAATGTCAAAGTAACCTTGTGATTCAATCGGGCACCTAGAACAAACAGTGAATTAAAAAAAAAAATTCTTTATTACAGCAAGCAAGGCATTTAAAAAGGATAAGGGAAACTCTTTTTTATTGGCATGACAATTTTTAACAAAAACCTTAATCCTGTTTAATATGTTTCCAAATATTACAGGTAATAATCGATTTGTTAATACCAAACAAACTAATACATTACAAACACAAAAAGAATAAAATACATTCTAATTTTTTTTATTTTTTTTTAACTTTTTTTTATCTGTCTAGGTGCTGGGAGCTTGATGACGTCTGCTGGTTTAGTTCTGGTTCTGACCAGTCTGGCATATCTCTTCAATGGGAAAAAGATTTAGAAACGTTAACAAATTATTTAACTTTGACCTATTCTTTTTAGCTGACATTTTTATTTAACAACAAAATATCAGCAATCTCGCGTCCATTTATAGTATTGTTAACTTAGAATACTATTTATATTTCCTTATAAGAAAATGTTTCAAGTACATTTTTTGGTCCAAATATTTATCTAAAAAACGGTTTTAAATTATTGAATTGGTTGTATTTTGAATTTTGACATCTTTAATAAAATATTTTGCATTATTTCGGTTTCCTTTTTTTTCTTGTTTGTATTAAACATATACTATTTATTTAATAACAAGAAAATATAATTATATAAATGACATGAGTTTCGAAACATTCGAATGAAGATAATTTTAGGGCTTCCGCGAGTCTGTAATTTATTGCTTGCTCTAATTAGAAAAAAAAAGGAAATTACTGATATACTCAGGCACACACAAAGGAAACAAGAAACTGTCTACACAAAATAGCAACAAAATAATCATAAGACTTCACAAAATTTACTAGCTTGTATTATCATGTTAAATCTCCGTTAGGTGGCACATTAGAGAAAGTTGTTATGATATATATATTCTCATTTGTTTGTATTTTCACGTATTTCAACGTAGCAAGGCCTCTGCAACGCTCCACGGTCTTTAGCTCTCCCCAATGACGTGCTGCGCTGTCTCATTTCGTCTTCGCATGAACGTCAACAAGTTGTCTTTGGCCCTTTGGGATTCCATTGTCTGATGTCTTCAGCTGACCTCTAGAGAGAGAGAGAGAGAGAGAGAGAATGTCCAACCTATTCCCTTGTCCGTCTGGCTATCTGCCTGCTAATAAGAGTGTCTAAGGAAGTCCGTTTGTCAAAAGTGTTGGTGTTTTTCCAGGTTTCTGAGTCTAACACTAAGAGATTGCTGCTTTAGGCTATACCATGAGTTGGTGTTGTTACGAAACTTAAATTTATACATTGTACCATATTTAAATGAATACTAATCGTTCCTAATAATTGGAGTAGTAACGATAGAAATTATTATATTAGCCAAGATTGAGAGTTTTTCCAACTACGTCACCAGACAACATGGACGATTTAAACGTTGTTGCAGGTCGTACTCGATTACTCAATAGCACGCTAGTATTTTATTATATACGTCTATTTGCATCAGCCATGATGCGGTGTATTTTCTTGTGTTCGGTTATGGTATCGTTTCGACCCATATCTTAAGCCCATTAGAATCAGTCAAAGATTTCGTGAGTTCTTTGGCATCTCTCGACAAGTAAAGACGTATGCTCTGAGATATAGTTCTTAACGATTTATACTACAAAGATTTCCATATTGTTTTACCAGTAGTTTCAATGCTTATCATTGCCTATTGAATATTGGCTATATTACTTACCTATTATATGGATTATGTGCTATTCTTGACCACTTGTGTAAATATCATCCTTCTATTTGGATTTTAAGTGATGATTCTGTGATTAAACCAATCATTCGTTTGTTTACAAAACTCGATTTATATCAGTTCTTCACGTTCCAGTATTGTGTGTGTTTTATTTATACTACAATAGTAATAGCCAACACTACACAATAACAACACGATACTTGCTGTGTATTTGAGCCAACATAAGTATCAATGGCATCCTTCCGTCTCGCGAGACGATGGTGCATCACCGTGGTTCGAGGTTGCACTTCCTCGTGTGGCTGAGCAGGCCTATCCTTGAGTGGCAGTTTTTTATTCGCCTTTCTTCTAGCCCTTTTATCTATGGTCTCCTCCATTTTTCTTTCCTCTGCTATTTTAACTCCTTCCCTGACAGCACTGCGCCAGGTGGACCGATCCTCTGCCTTTTCCTCCCAGTCACTTGTGCTTATTCTGGCTGCTCTTATGTCCCTCATGCAGACATCTTTGTAGCGGAGGCGTGGGCGACCTGTTTTCCTCTTTCCAGATGCCAATTCTCCATATAGGATGTTCTTAGGGATTCTGCCTGGACTCATTCTTCTTACATGTCTTAGCCATCTTAGGCGTCTTTCACTGAGGACTGCGAACATGCTTTGGGCGCTGGGGCGCGTCAGTACATAACATACGTATACACCTTGTTACGTACTTTGCCCTATTTTCCCACCTTCCCCTTATAGCTGACCTCTAATTTGATTGGTTGAGGCCAGTGTTTGGCCTTGCGTGTGTGTGTTTCACGAGTGGACACTTGCTTACTTTTTAAGTCGTCATGCTGTGCGGTTGTTCTTCTGTTTTATGTACATGTTTGTTTTAGAGTTAAAGAGTTTTCATTGAAACGCAATGAGTCGACTTCGTCTATGAAATAAAGTTACACCTACCTACAGCTAGAATACACGAGAATCAAGCTAATCATCATACCCCTAGATCCAACGTGTTACAACCTGAATAAATCAAATAAACTCTAATCAATGTTATAAAGATTGCCAGGGGATAATTTGAATTTGGACCAACCTAGACTACACGAAACTAATATCAAAATGAACTAATAATGATACTACCAATTGAAGCAGTAATTATAATAACTACAAGACAACGTAATAAATAAATATTTCTTCAACTGAAAGGGTGCTCTAGCCAAATAAATAATAAAGTCTACAATTCGGTAGGCCTACTCATTATTCTACAGTCATCTACTACTTAATAATTATCTACAAAAATATAACAAAAGCTGGCTTGTCATTTAACACTTTTATTGAATTAATACTTGAAAAGTATATCAAAGCGACTTGACCAGTGCAATACTAAAATTATCTATTGCGGCATACATGACAGTGCATAGATGTATAATAATAATTAATAACTCATCTTGGGATTTCTTATGAAGGACAGGCGTGTCTTAATAGTATGCTGTAGGCAATGAAGTTGTTTCTCACACAAGTCTCAAGTAGATTTAATCATATCTTGCCTTTTCAAATACTGGTTTTCATTTATCTAATCTACTGTTGTGATAATAGTAATTACAGTAGGCGTTTACTGTTAGTAAAATACAATATCATTGTTTATTCTTTCAAACTAAAGACTGAGTCGACTCGACTTCAATTTCCAACAGCTGATATGTTTAATACCTCATGGACAGAATATGCCACGATATAAAAACAATTCGATAAATTAAAATTGACAATACTTTCTCACGTATACAAGTTTAAATAATTTTCTCTCAAATTGCCACAAAATACAACAACAAACTGAAGAAATCTATACATATTTAAACAATAGACAAATATAGTCTAGCGTGCGTTTTGTTTTTATTTACTTATTTAATCATGATCTTATTGCCCCAACTAATCAAAGCTACAATTTCGCATGAAAATTTAATTTCTCTTGTGACGTCTTCTTCTGATCCACCATTGGCTGACACATTTGTTGCTGTATGTGAAACGGTCGACAACTTGGTTATTTATATCAAGTGTGATTGGTGTACTACGTATTGAATTAATTTTTTTTTTTAGTTTGGCTCATTGATTAAACGCAATACAGAAAATAGTACCTCGTAAAGAAAACCAAAAATCTGAACAAATTTGGTATTTCAATAAAATAACAAATAAAACAGAACCACAAAGATACTACGGAAGTCAATGGTTAAGATACCATAAAATCATTTAATGATTTAAAAACAAAGCTTACAATTACAATAGCTAAACATAAATAAATAATAAAATACAACCCTACCGTAAAATAAATTCTAAATTAAATGCACAGTGATAAACAGCAATAAAAAAAGGTGTGTACAAAAACGTGACGTTTACAAAAATTTGCCTACCCCTAGTCGTCGGGTCGTTATATACTTTTCATCAAAGTGTGTTTGAGAATTAAACTTCTCTAGAACATACAAAAAAAAAAAAAACTTCAGGGCCGGTATGACAATATAAGACGTCCTCCTTAAAACTAGACAGCTTTTTCTAGAAAAGAAAAGAAATGACCACAGGTCAAAACAAATGAAAGAAAAGAAACAAAAATTGCTGTGGTGTGCACTGAAGCATTACGTTACCCGTTGTTAAAAAAAACAAAAACAAGGATGAAGCGTTCAACCGTAAAGAGACAAGCAACACATACTAGAATCTTCAAGTTGTACGTAACAGGTGTCATTTGTTTTTTAAAAACAAACGGTTATGACATCTGTTTCGTGAATATTGATTCATAATAAAAAAAATTCGAAGATTCCTGTGCCACTCTGGCAGTCTTCTTTTGCACGCATCGGTGATCTTTAGAGTCCGGGTCTTCCAGGCGTTTGGTTAGGGTTCATTGGATCACAAACTTTCTTTGATTGGGCTGCTTAACGCACAATCCAAACTTCGGCTTAAAAGAAGATCGTCAGTGAAACCTAAACAGCCCAAACGTACTCTGGTTTTGATCTCAAACTTATCTGTGAGATTGTATTTATGTATGTATGACTTGACAGGTTCTGACAGTTGGCATCTATGTACAGTTGTGGGACGCCAGGGTTCTGTAACAGTTTCTAAAATAAATGGAAATGCCGTGGAAAGCTTTGCTAAAGTCTATGGAACTCAGGTATAGGTTTGGTCTTTCCACTGGTCAATAATTAATCACAAAGTGGAAAATTGCTCAGAAATATAATTATATGAGCCTAAATATAATCTTTAAAAAAAAGTCGAAATGTTCATATAAATTGAAATTTGTTTTGGTTTCGTTTCAGTGGTATTATTTATATGAATTTGTTTTAAAATGTTTTTAGATTCAATTTTACACCGGTATAAATGCGGCTGAGGGCAAACTTCGCCTTATGGCGGAGGCTAAAAGAGCAGCGAAGAAAAGTAAAAAACACAGGCTGCCCTTAACAATCTCCAACAGTCCAGCTTTCAAGTGCCAGAGATGCGACAGAGCCTGTCTCTCAAGGATAGGTCTCTTCAGACACAGTCAATTTTGCAGGGCTGGCCAAATCACAGGAGCGCAAATCTAATCGTCTTTCGAGACTATGATGATGATGTTTTCACAGGCTGACTGGTGTGAAGCTGAAGCCTAATCTCGGCGCAAGACAATCTCATACGAAATTCCTTTACAGGGGCGTAATTAAGAAAATTGGCGCCTTCGTGGGGGCTCGAAATTGGCGCCTATTACGGATGTTATTTTATATTGATTAGTGGATAAACGGAAATATAAGTTAAGAACGAAAGTATTATTTTTTTCCTCCTGGTGCAGCCCCCCCCCCCCCCAAAGTTACGCTACTGCTCCTAAACACACGTACAACTTCACCCCTATTCAGATTGCCACCTTTGTTGAATCTTGCCGATGAGCTTCTTATCTAATAAATTGATTGGTCGACGGAACGTTTCTATCGTGCCTAACCTGACCAATCGGCAGACGAGAAAACTAGTAGACACACTTGAGTAAAAAAAAAAAAAAACCAAACTTTCCTTCATACTTCACTATTTGAATAGCTCTCGACACAGACCGTGGGAAAATTAAAAGACCACTTTTACTTTTTGTACTTACGTGTCAAATGCCAATTGACTTGCACTGCTTTGACAGATGGAATTCTACAACTTTAAAATCCTTATCAGTCTATCGTCTACCATATTATGTCCTCATTATTATCTTTCAAAGTTAGGTTCCAGTAGAATAAATTACGCGTAAAAAAGATGTAAACTGTGCAACATTATTATTAATTTTTTTGTCATTTGGTAGATTTAAGAAATTTGATACAATAAGATGGGCCGCTCGTTCAAAAATGTGTTTTGCATTAGCAATGAAATCCGGGCATAGAATGAGTATGCCTTAACGAACCAGTAAAACCAATAACTAAACATCATTTACAACACTAGTCGAAATGCAAAACTTAGACTCAGACCATGGATAAGCCAGGACGCAATAATCTTCTGCATAATAGTACCGTCTATAAAATAATATAATATAATATAAGATAATGCAATAAATCCAGGCAAAACACCAATAACAAAAGAATACAAATAACTGTAGATAGTAGCCTACTCTGTGAGGTTCACACTAAAAAAATTGGAGAATTGGTAGGGGTCGTGTTGTGGCCAGCGAGACGCCTGGTCCACAACCCTGGCCTAGAGTTTACAGTGTACTTTACGAATATAAATATTATGAAGTCTACTGAGACGAGAAAATTATGAAAGTAGGCCATCTTTAATTGACGTACTAAAGACTTGGAATGTACTATATATTTTTCTCTCTTCCCCACTTTTTGGAAATAGTCAGTGGATTATCCTCATTGGATTATCCCCATTGGATTATCCCCATTTTATTTTTACATTGGCTTATTCGTGGACAATGACTATTATAACGTTGTGTTTTATTATGTGTTCTATATATTATATATTATTACATATAGTGAGAAGGACTCAAACTCTTCACATAAAAATATTTTATAATATAGTTTTTTATTAGGATGTGTCCAGTGGCGTAGCCAGGTTTTGACGCTAGGGGGGGGGCGAAATTTTAGGAAAAAGGCCCCATTTTTATCAATTTTTCCAGATAAATAGAATAACTAGGAATTCGTACGTATCAAGTGTTATAAGAAAACCCTATGCCTCAGGATACACTCACTGTATAATAGTTTTTTATTGAACCATTTACGATTCTTTTTCTAGCAGCTAATAGTGATGGGAATTTCTGCAAAATTGATTGCATCTACTGCTCTTTTTCAATATGAACATCGAAAAGTATTTATAGAATCAACGCGAATGCTCTATAGCAGGGGTCGGCAACCTAAGGCACGCGTGCCAAACTTGGCACGCAGAACGATTTTCAGTGGCGCACGAAAGACCTCCAAGAATATTGTTTAATGAAAGTGAAGACAACGTATGTCAGCATAATTAGTGGGTGCTGCATGGCGAACTACATAAGAATCACATTTGACGTTGACTGATTTAGTTCAGAAATGTTTGTATGCAAAGCTCCCATCATTGGACTTGCAATCTGTGATTGAATCTATTGTTAAGATAGTGAATTGTATAGTTTTTCAAGGCTCTTCTAGAAGTAAAGGATAGATTCTTTTCTTGTCTGGAAGCAATTAAGATGTATCTTAATGGGAAAAAAAATTCCGTTTTATTGAATGAGGAGAACTGACTGTTGAAGCCAATGTTTCTGTATGACTTGGCGACATGTTTCAGTGAGTTTAACTTTTATTTACAAGACTGGGTCCAAAAGCAACTGGAATGGATTTGCATTGAAACTGGGCATATCTTTCCGTGAAATCAATTTCAAAACATTTAACTCTTTCCCTAATTTAAGGCAAATTAAGATAGATGAGCATTTTCAGAATTACACTAGTTAAAACAATTAACTCTTTTGGTATCACTAGCATCAAATTTGGAGAATTTACTTAAAGGGAGATAATAAACCCGTTTTTTTTTACATTAATATTTCTAATATGTTTCTTTTTTGTTTCCTTTAAAAAAAAATATTAATGGCTTACAATTTATAACTCTAAAACATAGGTTCTGAACGGTGTGTGTGTGGGGGGGGGTATCGCCCCTCGGGCGGCGGTGAGAAGCTTCAGGGGGGCGCTGACGTCCCGGGGGCGATTGGGGGGGGACGTACAAGCGCACCTGATATAATTTGAACACCTCAGCTATTTTAATTTATTAGTTTTGAGATGAAATGTGATGTAAACGCAAGTGATGCTAAATATCTGATCTCTTCCATCAGTAGGCCTAGATAGTAGATATTATTATACTAATAAGAGAAATGAATCGCATGGAATGAATTGAATTGTTGAATTTCCGGCTCATCAACATCGAAGGTTATATAGGGCCTTTTTGATAACGTTGTTGTCATTTTTCTCTTGTATCCATTTTATTGTTCTTGTATCTTTAGATTTTGTTGTACAGTTGTATGTCTTTAATATAGTTTATTATATGTTTTGGTTTAATTTTGCTGAAAAGTTCATGAAGAGTTCTACAGTAATAGAATTTACGTCGAATGTCATCAAATGTATTACATTCCAACAAAATGTGAGACACTGTTAAGTTGGCATTGCAGAAAGCACACATTGGGGCCATTTCTCGATTTAAGATAAACGAATGTGTTAGTTTCGTATGTCCTGTATGTAGTCTGCAGAGAATAACTGCGTCCTTTCGAACAAGTTGGCCTGTATCATGCCAGGTTTTTGAATTTTCCAAATACTGCAGTTTATTGCATTCGGTTTTCAAGAAGTTAGTCCATGTTTGTCTTTCATGTTTAATTATTAAAGGTTTCAAGTCTCGATATGGTATTGGGATAATACTCTCTGATAACAACAGGGCGGCTTTAGCCTCTCTGTCAGCTTTTTCATTTCCATCTATCCCTGCATGACCAGGAACCCAACAGAAAACGACACGTTTGCCTCTTTCATATATTGATTGGTATTTTGTCAAAATGTCCAAGGCAGATATATTCCTGGTATTACAGTTTCCCATAGCAGTAAGACAAGATAACGAATCGGATAAAATAACAAAATTTTGGTTTTCTGATTCCTCTGCAATGTCTAATGCCAGGCATATTGCTAAAGCCTCTGCAGTATTTATTGAGATACTGGAATTATATTTTCTTTTTTTACTTGTATTTGAGGTAAGAGCAACCGAAGATGTCGCTGTATCATTTTTCGATCCGTCTGTGTATATTTGTACATAATTTGGGTATTTTTGTAGCACTTCTTGGAACATATCCATGCAAGGATCCTTTTTATTTCTATGGTTTAATTCTAAGTTTATAGGCGGGATTTCAAAAAGCCATGGTGGAGTTTTTGGTATATAATATCTTTTTATAAATCTAAATTCAATTTTAGTTTCGATCATTTCTTTTTCAATTCTAAGTCCAAAAGTTGGTATATATTTTGAGTTTTCAGTAAAGCTGTTTTTTTCTTGTGGGTAAAAAACACATAAATACGCTGGATTATTCGGTAAGGATTTTAGTTTTAGTGCATATTGTAATGATAGCTTGAGTCTTCTATTTTGCAGTGGTGATTCATTTGCTTCTATTTGCAAACTGGTACATGGAGTAGTTCTAAATGCTCCTAGACATAGACGTAGACATTGATTTTGTACAGGATCAAGCATTTTTAGATATGATGTTCTTGCTGATCCGTATACTAAACATCCATAATCTAATTTGGATCGAATGTGTGATCTATATATTTTCAGTAGACTTTTTTTCTCTCCTCCCCAATCTGTATTTGCTAAAGTTTTCAGTAGATTTGTGGATTTTTGACACTTGGATTTTAGTTCCTTTATATGTAGCAGGAAATTTAATTTACTATCAAATGTTACTCCGAGAAATTTGACGTTAGTAGTTACAGGAATCTGTTTTTTATAAAGGTATAGTTCAGGGTCGGGGTGTTTTTTGTGCATCTGACAGAAATGCACTACTTTTGTTTTTTGAGCAGAAAATTTAAATCCATTCTTTTCGGTCCATTCTTGAATTTTATTGATTTGAAGTTGTAGATGATTCTGTATTTCTATCATACAATTAGCTCTATAATAGACCACAAAGTCATCGACGTATAGAGAACATTTTGTATTCTGTAATAAGCATTCAGTGATATTGTTTATTTTTATATTAAATAGTGTAGGCGACAATACGCTTCCTTGAGGGACACCTTCTTCTTGAATAAATGTATCTGATAAATAATTTCCAATATTTACTTGGAATGTTCGGTTGCTTAGAAAGTTTGATATAAATTTGGGTAAATTTCCTCTTAAACCTAAGGAATATAGATCTTTTAAAATTCCATATTTCCATGTAGTGTCAAACGCCTTTTCTAAATCGAAAAAAACAGCTATCACATGTTCTTTCCTAACAAAAGCTTCTCTAATAAATGTTTCTAATCTAATGAGATGATCTGTTGTTGAATGATTTATTCTAAATCCACATTGAGTCTTTGATATTAAGTTATTACTTTCCAGAAAATATATTAAGCGTTTATTTACAATTTTTTCCATAATTTTACAGAAACAATTTGTGAGGGCTATTGGTCTGTAATTTATTGGATCTGTGTGATCTTTTTTCTCTTTAGGTATTGGAATGGTAATGGCTTTGCTCCATTCCGTAGGAAATATATTTTGTTGCCAAAGATCATTAACAATTTTTAATAGAGTTTTCAGTGTTAACGTTGGTAGCTGTCTTATAATCTCATTATGAATTGTATCTGGGCCTGGTGCAGTATTTTTGGTTTCTTTAATACATTGCGTAAGCTCGTTTATTGATATTGGGGAGTTGTAGTATTCAAATATATTTGTTTCAAAATTTATAGCTTCTTTTTCTAATTCTCTTTTTATTTTTTTAAAGGAGTCTGTATAATTTTCAGACGATGAATTTTTTGAAAAGGTCTTTCCAATTTCATTTGCAATATCTTGTGTAGTTTCTGCATAAGTGCCATCAGCCAGTTTGATTTGTTTAATTTGACTTTTTTTTGTATTTCCTTTAATTTTTCGAATCATTTTCCAAATATTAGTTATGGGTGTGTTTGAATTTATTTTGTTAATATAATTTTGCCATGTAAGCCGTTTCTGTTCTCTGATTACTTGTCGGGTTTTTGCTCGTTCAATTTTAAAGGCTTTCAAGTTTTCTGGAGATGGGTTGGTCTTGAAAATTCTAAGCTGTTTATTTCTAGTTTTAATACTATCTTTACAAATGTTTGTGAACCATGGTCTATTTTTTTTAATTTTAGATGTTGTTTTAGGTATAGTCCGTTCACAAATTTGATATAATGATTTTAAAAATGTTGAATACTGTTCTTGAGCATTAGAATGTATATTTGTTTGACAGAGTATTCTGTCGCATTCTAATTTGAATGTATTCCAATCTGCTCTTTTAAAGTTCCAAGTTAATGGTTGTTGAGTTGGTATTTTGGAGTTGGTAGTAAGCAGGATAGGCTGATGATCTGAACCATAATTATTTTCTAAAACACTCCAGGTAAAGTCCGTAAATAGAGTTGAATCTGCCATTGTTAAATCGAGATAAGATGGAGATAAATACGTAGAACTATAAAAAGTCGGAGTATCATCATTAAAAATGCATATATTTCTTTCCTCTAGTAATCTTTCAATTAATTTTCCTCTTTGGTTTGTATTATGACTTCCCCATATAGGGTTATGGGCATTAAAGTCTCCCATAAGTATAATTGGAGGTGGGAGTTGTTTAATTAGATCATCTAGTTGAGAATATAGTATTGTATGATCTGGTGGAATATAAATTGAGCATATGGTTAATGGTTTTGTTAATGTAAATCTTACTGCCACAGCTTGAATGCAGGTATTTATTTTGATCCTCCTATGTAAAATATTGGATGCTATAAATATGGAAGTACCTCCGCATGCAATTTTTTTAGAATGAATTTGGTGATAAGCGGTATAGCCACGCAATTCAAATGATTCTGTGTTTAATTTTATTTCCTGTAGACAAATTACTATAGGATTTGTCTCAGTTATAATAAGTTGTAGTTCTGGAATATTGTATTTTAGTCCTCTACAGTTCCATTGTAAAATATTCTTATATTCTGAATTCATATCCAAGGGTGTATATTTGTAATATTAATTTCTTTCTTTCCTTATTTTTTTTTATTTGGTTTTTGAAGGGTTTTTATTATAATATTCGATTGAGCTTGATGTGGAGACTTGTTTGTTTTCCGATTACTGTTTTTTGAAATTGTGTCATTTTCTATTTCATTTTCTTCTATGATTTCCATGTCGTTCTCCCGTGTACTACTATCCGTTTCTTGTTGTGTCCTAGTTTCTGAATTTAAAGGTTGAGACATTGTTTCTTTTTGTATTTTTAAATCAGTTATTGAATCATCCTTTTCACATGCCTGTCCCAAAATGTCCATAGTTTTATTTCCTTTAGATTTTAAGTCCTTACCCTGATTTATTTCTTTCATGTTTTTTTTCATATGATTTTTATTTGATATGTTCTCTGGGTTAACTTTTCCTGGAAGCATTTCTTCTATATTTGATTGTGTTGAGTTTTCTTTAGTGCATATTATTTCATTTATTTCCCATTTTTTGAATGTTCCATCTTGGTCTTTGTAGTACAATTCTGGTAAAGTGGGTGTCTGGGTTTCAGCGTGTTTGACTTTCTTTATGTCTGTTTTAAGAGCTCCAGCATAATTCTTTTCATTTATTAAAGATTTTTGTGTTAGAATAAATTTCTTTGCATCTTGATAAGTTATATTTTTTTGAGCTTTTAATTTTTGTATATCCTTTTCTTCAATCCATCTTGGACACGTTTTTGAGAATGATAGATGTTTTCCTTCACAATTTACACATTTCATTTCTGCACTGCATGTTTCCAAGCTGTGTCCTTCATTTCCACAACGTGGACAGACAGCATTTCTTTTGCAGTGTTTTTTCAAGTGACCTAATTTTTGACAGTTAAAACATCTCATAGGGTTTGGTATGTAGTCTTCAATTTTGATGTTTAAGAAACCTGCTCTAATTTCCTTTGGAGGAGTTGGTTTATTAAAAGTTAAAATTATTGTGTTAGTTGCAATTTCTTTTTTATCTCTTTTTATTTTTATTCTATAAGCTGAGATAACTCCTTGATTTTTTAGTTCTTGTGTTAATTCATCTTCCGTACAGCATTCCAACTCTTTTGATTTTATAACTCCCTTTGAGCTGTTTAGGAAGGCATGGGCTTTTGTTTCTATGGCTATTCCTGCCATACTAGTTGTTCTTAATAAATTGGTTGAGTGCGCTTTTTTTTCGCATTCCACCAGAATCTGTCCAGATCGTAATTTCTTTACAGATTTAGGTGCTCCTGCCATCCCAGTTATGGCTTTTTCTATCACAAAGGGTGATAATTTAGTTAGTGGTTTTTCTGTTTCTTTAGATGAAATTGTAATAAATCTTGGCCATATTTCTGTATTTTCATAGTTGTTTGAATCTTCACCTCTTTTTCGTTTTGTCTCTCTGCCTTCCATGTTTTCAAGAGTTTGGGTTTGTATATACCCGCGGCTCCAGCCGCTTTTCAACGTTTTAGTAGCTAGTTTTAGTTTGTTTACTGTTTCGTTATATTTACAAAAAAATAATAATAATTAAAATCACAAAAAATACTTCCTAATAAGTTTCAAACTTTAAATAAGTACGTATTTTCAATAAAAAAACTCAAGGACGTAAACATTGAGGTCATAACATCACCGCCATCTTGGTGCGAAATCGAATCGCATGGACTTTTCCAACAAGTAGATGTCAGTATTAGACAATTATGGTGTGCGGCCGGCTCGTCTAATGGTTAGTTCACCGCACTGTCAAACGACACGACACGGGATCGATCCCGGTCGCCCAAACATTTGCTAATAATAATATTTGGATCTCAGTTTTACTGTGATGTCCTTTAATGCGTAAGAGTCTCTGTGTAGATAAGTTAATATCGTCAAGCGGAATGGATATCTAGTAATTGTACAAAATGGGTAGTTAATGTAATGTTTGCAAATATACGTATACATTCTTTAGTCATATAATATTTGTGTCATTTTCAAATACTTTTAACAGTTTGATGATTCCAAAGTTATAAATTGTAAGCCATTTATTCTTTTAGAAAAGAAAAAAAAAGAAACATTAGAAACAATAGCTTAAATGAAATGGGTTGATTATCTCCCTTTAATTAAAAACTCGTTCCACATTTGATTCAATAGTGATACCAAACAAGTTCTGTTTTGTAATATAACAAAAATTACTGACTAATTATAACCAACAAGCCTCTTGTTTAGATAATTTGTTGATCTATTAATTCTTACAATATGTTTCCTTTTCAGTTCTTTTAAAGATAAAAATAAGCACACAAAATAAATCTAGTTGGCCTAAAAAAAAAATTGCGGAAACTACATTGACCCTTTATCGTCCAGAGAGGTGGGGGGGGGGGGGGGAGTGGGCGCTAAAAAAAGTTGGGGGGCGGGCGATGAGCGGAAAAAAAATAAAAAGGGGGCGGTGAGCCAAAAAAGGTTGAGAACTTATGCTCTAAAATCTAAAATGTTCAAATTACAAACAAGATAGTTGAAAATTATATAAATATATTATGACTAAAGAATGTACATGTACATATTTAAACAAAAAATAATCACCCAGTTTGTATGATTATTAGGTATCTCTTCCTCTTAATTGCAATTTATTTTCAAGTATATTCCCTTCGGATTAAATTAATATGTTAGAGTAGCCTAAATCTCAGTTATTCTGAGATCAAACAGGAAAGACTTTATATCTATTAGATATCTACTAGAATAATTTCTTGACAACTAAATTCAAATGTTGATAACTATTAATGTGTAAGTTGAGTAATGAAATTGTGTATTAGCTATGAATGGATTTTTTTTTAAAGCTGATAATAACAAACAGGTTAATTTTTTAATTAAACATAAAACGCTTTAATGATTTTCTCTATTACGCTCCTTTTCTTTTGTTCTTGGTCTTGCTACGGCACTAAATAAATTGTCTTATAAAAATAATATAGTTGATCAGTTTGACTTTCACGCTGTTGGCAAGCTGAATGATTCAAAATGATTGTAATAAATTAAATTGTTGAAATGCAATTTAAAGAAAAAAAAATAGAAACAGCATAGATTGTGCTTCCTGTCTTGTTAAAAAAAAATATTAAATTAAAAGGCCCTTTTTTTTTCAAAAATGGTCGTAGGGGGAGCAGCCGCTCCCCCTGCTACCCCCCCCCCCGGCTACGCTACTGGATAGGTCCTACCCCGAATCGATTCTAATTATTCAAGCTATTGAGTTTTCTTTACAGCCTAAATAGATAGACAAAGTAACTCTTAGAGCTTTTCTACCAATTGTATGATAATGCGGTAGTCAATTCTTAAGAAAGTTATGAAGCTAATTTTGAGAATTCAATGTATCAGAAAACATATTATTGGTTATGGTCAAGTTTTATTGTTTGCAAACACAAATTTAGCCGAAGATCAAGCAGGTTTCAGGGCAGGGCGAAGTACCACCGAACAAATCTTCAACCTGAGACTAATATGTGAGAAATACCTACAGCACCAACAACACCTATACCATGTGTTCGTAGACTATAAGAAAGCGTTTGACAGAGTCTGGCATGAAGCGCTGTGGGCAACCATGAGAGCATATAACATCACCCCCAACATTATTACAGTCATTAAAAGTCTGTATGACAATGCTACCTGTGCAGTCCTCCACAACGACGTCACTGGCAAATGGTTCAAAACAACCATTGGCGTGCGTCAAGGGTGCCTACTCTCTCCGACACTCTTCAACATTTACCTGGAAAGGATCATGACCGATTCACTGGAAGACCATGTCGGGACAGTCAGCATCGGTGGTAGACAAGTCACCAATCTTCGCTTTGCAGATGACATAGATGGCTAAAAAACATCTGGCGAAGTAAGACAATCTCACTTTACTCAAAGATTCGACTGATGCGCTCCCTGGCGATGGCAGTTTTTATGTACGGCTGTGAAACATGGACACTTACAGCAGATCTCCAGAAAAGAATCAGAGCCATGGAAATGAGATGCCTACGTAAAATTTTAAATATCTCCTACAAAGATCGAGTTACAAATGAGGCTGTCCGCGAGCGAATCACCTACGTCATCGGCCCTCATGGGGATCTACTCAGTGCCATTAAATCCAGAAAACTCCGATGGTATGGGCATGTGACAAGATCCGAAGGCCTGGCGAAAACCATCCTGCAGGGCACAGTGCGAGGTGGAAGAAAGAGAGGCAGGCAGAAGAGACGATGGGATGATGACATCAAGGCTTTGGCCCGAAAAAAAAAGGATGTGCAAATTTTTAGTGTGGAAATTCATAAGGTATGATATCACTTATATTTATTTTTAATCTATCAAAATATAAATTAATTATAAACTTAGCTTACAAAGAAAGGGAGTATAATAAAAACTTTGTTTTTAAGGGTTAGTTTTTTTTCTCTTGCAAATTGGTGCGATTAAAAACATATAACTAATTTAACAGGAGTAACTTTCTCCAAATGTTTCGTTTTCAACACAAACACAAATACAACTATAATCACTATAAGATGATCAAATATTGTATGTGTTTGTGTGTGTGTTGTTCGTCACTCATTTCCGAGGATGACTGCGACTCTCAGTCGCATTGTGACCTCTTTGGTAGCCTATTAGTCCTATATGGGCCCTGAAAGTTTTATTACAGACATTGCACACAAATGTTACGTCTGTGGGGTTTTGTAGCGCCTTGCAGGTTTGCTTGGCTTTTCTAATTTTACGTTTTGTTCAGCTCCTGTAAAGTCTGTTACAGTCTGCAAGTTGTGCCCCGGATGATAGAACACCACCTGCCTCTGTCAGTCGCCAATGCCTCCCATTCGTCTGGGTCCACGTGTAGTTCTTTTAAAGTTGCTTTCAGACCATCTTTGAATCAAATATTAGTAGCAATCTAAGATTAAATTAAAGGCCATTCAAAGATGCATACAGAAACAATAAGCCAGAATACTTTCACACAATCTTATTTATTGTACAATCGTACACCAATCAGCACAAAGTTACCGTACACATATACTTTTCAAACTATTTTTTTAATTGTTAACAAAAATATGACGACTCAATCAATATGTACAGATATTTCATCAAATTGAGATTAATTCAAAGTTAACACTTTTTTTTAGTAATCTAAATATATAAAGTAGACCGTGTGTGTGTTCGACCAATCATATTAGTTAATTTGGAGACACGTGACCTTATTGTCTCATATTATACTTTTGCAAGTTCACTTTCGATATGAGTCTTCGATAGCCAAGTGGTTAACGAATCGTACTTCCATGGGGGCGTCCCGGGTTCGAATCTCCAGTTAATACCTTTTTTCTAGACTTTTTTTTTATATTAAATTATTTTCCTAAAAGCGTTCTTTAAAAGATAATATATTTTTATATTTATTAGATTTATAGAGTTATGTTCAATGTAGTTTATACAATTTTTATCTGTAGCTTATACAGGCCTGATTTATTTTCAACCGGGCAACGCCGGGCAATTCCGCTTGTAACATGTAAAATAATACTAAATATACTTAAATTATAAACTCATTCTACTTACATTCGTCGCATGCAAAATACTAGCGAATAATATACTATGTAGGGCAGGGGTCGGCAACCTTTAGATAACAGTGAGCCAAATTAGAATGTCTAATTCAGTCATCGCGCCAACAGTCAACAAGCTCTACCACTCAATATCTTGTAGACGAGACTTGAATTACAACTTTTGTTTGGAGGGCGTCATCCGCGTGCCACTGAAAATCGCTCTTCGTGCCACGTCTGGCACGCGTGGCATTGGCTACCGCTCCAATGATATTGACTACTTTTCTATTTTTCTATAATATTGTGTAGTGATCATCTAACAGTCTAACATGAATATCGTCCATAAATAACTATACCACAAATGAATCTTAAAACATTTTTTCTCACATACTTTTACCACAAAAGGATGTCCTTATTCGATGTACATAAAAGATTAGAAAATGTCTAGTTTGTTTTAGGGGTAGATCTATATGTGCTAGAGCATATGTTCTCAACTTTTTTCGGCTCACCGCCCCCTTTTACAATTTTTTTTTGCTTACAGCCCCCCCAACTTTTTTAGCGCCTACTCTCCCCAGCCCTCTGGATGTTAAAGGGTCAGGTCAATATAGTTTCTGCAATTTTTGTTAGGCCAACTAGATTTGTGTGTTTATTTATTATCTTAAAAATTTTAATGTGAATCGTTTGCCTGGTTTGTTGCTAATAGTTTGTCTAGATTTGTTTCAATTTTAGTTGCAAACGTTTTAGGTCTCCACGCTTCACTATTTGCAGCTTGTCTTGTTTTTCTTTTTTGACAACCAAATGGTATTAGCATAAAATCCACTTTCCACAAAAGAGGTTCATAAGAATACAATATATATAATTGTTGCCGAAACTCACGTACCTAGAGAAACTGATTGATTTCTCCCAAATAATCACATATGCTTTTCGAAAACTCCAGCACCAAATCCAAATCTCATACATTATATTTAAAAGGTCATCTTTTGCTAACCAACGCACTTCTGTATGCAGTAGCCATCGCTTACAGTCCTCGTCAATGAACAATGAACAATATTAATTTCGTCACATAGTACAAACAATAAGTACAATAAATAGACAATAAAGGCATAGATAAAGACATAACAAGAAAATTATAAAATTGTCAAACAATAAAAATTTATATCGAGACAATAATAGTTGGCCTAATACAGATAATAATAATAATTAATTAATTAAAGGTATCAATGCAAACCTGTCTAAAATGATCATTGAATGCATACTTATTTGTGAACTGCTGTAATATTGTAGTGAGCGATGCAGACAATCACCAAGACTTTTAGTAACTAAATGTTGTCACACAATAGACAGCCAATACATCTGGAACAGACTACTTTTTTAAACTACAACCTCAATCCAACATACACCATACCATCGCCACTGGAGGAATTTCTTTTTTACTAAAAAGTCTTCTAGTACTAGTAGTCTAATAGATTTTTATATTTATATATTTTTTTCGAAATGGGCAAGTATCTTTTTTTTTAACTCAAATAAATGTAAGCTAAAAGTAAAGCATGATTATCCGATAGCGTGTACTCATCCAGTTATAAAGAAAATTGTGACGTCTTTAGAAAATCTCACAATGTACTCTATATGAGGGTCGGCAACCAAAGGCACGCGAAGAGCGATTTTCAATGGCACGCGAGAGACTCCAAGAAGTGATTTTTATTGATAAACAGCAACAACAATTTTTCGTTTCTGAATGAGGAAAACTGACCGTTGAAGCCGATGTTTCTGACACATTTCAGTGAGTTGAACTTGCTTTTACAAGGACCTCTGGAATGGATTGGTAGTGAAACTGGACATATCTTGCCGTGAAATCAATTTCAAAACATTTAACTATATGTACAGCCCTATATTAAGGTATATATTAAGATAGATAGTTGGGCTTTTTCAGAGGATCATAGCACTCAAAGCGGAGTTTTGTATATCAAAGACAAGACTTTCAAATTGATGGGCTCATTTTTTCATATCACACCAAGCCTAACTGGGTTGATATTACTATAACCTTCTTGGAAGTAGATTTTTTTTAAAGTAGAGGAATATTGGCGATTTTAAAATGGAGCAAGTTGAATTTTAAACTTTAAAAAAATGAGCATACAAATGTGCCCATTTGCTGAAAAAAATATGGAAGTAAGCTGTTTAGGAAAGTCATCTGCTATTTTCAACTGTGAACAGATTTTATCGCACATCAAATCTGTTTTAAGCATACAAAGAGGTCACCTACACTTGACCGCTCATTAATTGATACAGACCAATTACATTTAGGCTAAATGAGTTTTTATGCTCATCTTCTTTAATTAAACATGAATATAATTAATTCTAAAACAAATTTATTTGTATTATTAATTTATAAATATAAGAGACTTATTTAATAGCACTAAATAATGTAATTTCTGTAATTATTAATGTTTAAAATATAAACTCCTTAAATGGACAAACAATTAATGCAAGAAATGTTTATTTACAACTGTTTAACGTAAATTATTTTAATCCTCGAATATATAATCATATTATGAATACCATGATGTTAAATTTATATAAAGAAAAAATAATTAGTCAGTAATATTTGTTATATTATTACAAAACTGACGTTGTTTGGCATCACTATTGAAGCAGATGTGGAAACATTTTTTTTATAAAAGGGAGGTAATTAGCCCATTTCATTTGAACTAATATTTCTAATTTTTTTTTTCTTTTATAAAAAAGTCAATGGCTTAGACTACCATTTATGACTGATCAAGCTGTAAAAAAATATTTTAAAAAAATATAAATATTATATGACTTAATAAAAAATGTATAGATCTATGTATATCTTTAAACATTACATTAACTACCCAGTTTGTATGAACACTACGTATCTATTCCTTGAAACGATATTGATACGTATGTGACGCAGCTTTAAATGCATTGAAGAACATCTTAAATAGTAAACATAGTAAACAAATAAAAAAGAAAAGCTGGTGAATTTACCACTGCTCTTCCAATATTTACGGACACAGAAACAAGAACATGGCAGATTTGACGTAATTAATTGCCACACCTGGGCTACAGGATTCCAGCAGAAATGCCACTGGAACCAGCTGCAGGTGGCCCAAGAAAATTTCTGTACACCAGCACGGCCAGTATTAAGAACACAGAAAGTGACCAATGGTCATTTGGTGCTGCTAAGCCCACCAATCAGCAATGTCCTCGTGGAATATCCATTGATTTAAATAATGCATGGAGTATACAAAATGTTGGGCTGACTGCAAGAAACACATCTGCTGGGCTTCCCAAGTCTGAGCTGAATAAGAATGTAGCCTACCTACTGGATTCTACCCACGCCATGGGGGCTTGAATGGACATGCTGGTGTGGCCAACAATGTGGGCGCCTTTGGTAAATCTTCTGGTGGTCAGTGGGTGCAGTTCTGGTCACAACTTTTCCCAAGCATCCCAGATGATGAGTTCAACAGGGAGACCACCACCACAACAGGCTTCAGGTTCCACCAGGAGAAAACAGAATTACTCCCCCTTGGATAATGATGCAAATGACTTTTAAAAATCTTGTGCAAAGTTTCACTTTCCCTTGTAAACTTCCAGTCAGTTCTGTTTGTGAGTGATGAACAATGATTAGTTTACACACGGGTTACATTATTGTAATGACTCTTGAGCTTAATTCTGAATTGTTCTAGAGTTTCACTCTAGAAAATGTCACTTGAAATTACTTAACCCTTACAGTCCCGGGCGCGTATATAGCGGAACTGAAGGCAGGCATAGATAGAAGTAGGTCGGTACTGGAAGGGTTAAAATGCCTGAACTCTTCGAAAAGGCGTTAACCATTTTGAGATTAGCATTTTATTTACTTTGGTTTAGGGTGTGTGCCTTTCTAGTTCCTCACCCAATAAATCCTTTTACTTTGGGTTTAAATAATGTTTTTTATTTTGTCACTCAAACTTTTGTTGATATTTTAATATGTCTCAATTCAGAAGCCATGAAAATTTCCCTAATAATGTTGATAGTTGATAACGTGACATTTAGTTGAAAGTCTATCTTGTTGACAACATTGTTTTATAAGCATTTCTAAGTAGCATATTCTTTGGTCCTGATGTAAAACTTAAATAATTAAAACAAAAAAAAAAGAAGGAATATAAAATAGAGGCACATAGTTCACATGGCTTTTCATGGAAAAAGCTTATGATTAGTTTTTTTTATGAAGTCCTGGCTTTGAATCTTGGACATGGCTGGACATCCCTAACTGATAATTTCAGATACATGTCTGAATGAATTATTTTTTTTGCAATTATTATATTGTACTAATATATTTTTTTTTAGATATTATTGTTGAGTTATTAAAATGTTTTCTAATATTAAAACATTATGTGTGAAAACCATTTTTTCAGTATAAAAGTTAAACTCTCAGTATATGCACTTATTGCTATATTTTTTTGCTCTCTGAAATGCATTGGCTTTCTTTTATATATGAGGATAGAAAAGTTTGTCCGATGGCCAACAATATTGAACTGTTAATTTAAAAATTGAGATGTTAGATTTAAAAATTATTTTCATCATTTCATCATTGATAGGTTTTAAATCTTAAATGTAATTGGTTTAACTGGACACAGTGTTTTTTATATTTATCTTCCATAATGTAATGTTGTTAAATTTTTTAATGTAATCAGTTATTTAAAAAAAAATTAATGAACTCAAAGGAATTCTTAAGGATTCTTAATTTGTTGCACAAGAAACCATATATTCAGTTTCCAATGTTAATTATTTCTTGCTTTTTAAGTGTAAATATTGTCCATGTTATAATTTTTTCCCAACTTAGCACAATCTGACTCTGTGTCCAAGTTTGTACAGATATGAAAATGCAAATGTCAAGTCTAGGGGGAAAAACTTTGGTCACATTTATTTCGTTTTGAGATATTTTTAATGTTCAAATTTAACCATAATAATAATATAAACAATGATTTTTTATATAGCGAATCTTTCCATGCTATTGCATTTAGTATACTCAGTGCACTTTAAACAAAATATAAACAAATTGTACAATTCAGTCACCTATTTGTCCATTTGAAATGGTTATATTTTTTTAATTAGCAAAGGACTTAAAAAGTAGTTCAGTACAAGCTTTGTATGATTATATAGGGCAGGGTCTATAACTAAAAAAAAAATTTGGTTTCAAAAGTAAACCTGCCAATTTTTTTCCTCTGGACTGATCAAATATTTATTTCACATAACCAAATGGTATAAAAAATATTTGATGTACATTTTTATGTTGACTACTAAAAGAAAACAAAGACCATCTCAGTAAAACTGAGATGAAAATATCATTAATTTTAGCAGATTAGATATTTAGCAGCGTTTAAAATCACATTTCTTTAAAAAAATTAATCGATTCAAATAGCTGACGTGAAATTATATCAGGTACGTTTGTACCGCCAACTTGCCCTTCACCGCCCCCGTCAGCGGAACGTCAGCCCCCCCCCCCAAAGCTTCTCACCGCTCCCCGGGGGGGCGATATCGCCCCCCTTTAAGAACCTATGCGCTAGAGTCAGTCACTATGTCTAATACAGTAATACATATTTCGATATTTTTCTTTTATTTTTTTTACATTGCCGACTCGGCAGTTTTGATTTAGTGGCATGGTAGGCTACTGGATCTTACATCTCTCATAACAAAAACTGGACGAGCCCTTTGGCTCTTACGTCCAGGGGCGTAGCAATGTAACGGAGTGGATCAAGAAAGGAAAGGGGAACATCAAGATCCTGTCCGCGTAACAAATGGAACTAACTGACTTCGTAGTCACATGAACTACTCAGCTTGTCCCCACATGTGTATTTCCCCCCGGATCATTACACGTGGTGGCTCGCTCGTATACCTGCACTGTCACCCGATAGCGCACAATCCAAACTATAGGCCCAGACACCCAGGCAACAGGGCGTGGCTGAGACAGGCTGTTGCGCACATTGCTTCCTCCCTCCCTTCCTGCCCCTCGGCAGTGCAATGAAATCTCGCGCGCGCAATAGGGGGTTGTCCTCCAGGCGTTAGCCCACTGGTGTACTCTTAATGGGAGCGTATCGGTGGTTTCCTAACTTAGTCAGCTTTGAGGATCATTGGTAAAGAAGTGGAAGCTGGATAGCGCCGTGGAGGCTTCTGGGAATCGGTCACCTAGTTAAAGATTATGCCATGTTCCCTAATGACTTATTGAGGATAAAAATAACTGACAATGATAAACCCAATAATTGTATGATTAAATCATAATTATAGTATAATTAAGTTTTTTTTTTACTGAAAATTTGATAGAATGTATTGTTATTTGACACAAGACTGCCGCCCAAGTTTCAGCTCGATTGGACGACGGGAAGTGGTCAAAAAATTGATGCAAAGTTTTACAACCAACCATACAGACAGACAATGCAAGTAAATATAAAGGGATTAAAAAAATAACCCATTTTTTTTAAAAATGGTACTCTAACTGGAGTATAACTTTCCATCCAGAAAAGTGTCAAATGTTAAGAGTTAAGAATATCAAAGGAAAAGTCAAAAAGAAATATGGGCCTTGTGCTCTTTAAAAATATTGAACTAAAACTAAAAATGCCCGATGGACTTTAGAGTTTTAATAAAAGAAAAGAAGGGAAGCCCTCTGTTGATGAAATTATGAAAATTATCAACTTCTTTGTGTCAATTAAAATAAAGACTCTAAAAGTGTAAACAACTAACCGGAAAAAACCGAACCTCAATATTTTGTTTTCTCCGGTAAAAATCGGAAGCTAGAGTTTACGGTTGACGAAGGTTGGCAAAGTGATCCTGATAATATGTACCGTAGTTATATTTGCAGCCAATTGATCTACGTGATAGACTGGAGGGTGGAAAGGGAGTGGGTAGAGAGTTCGGATCACATGTTATTGTTCTCTGTTTTGTTTTGTTCGCTAGCGTTGTAAATTATCCCTACACGCAGACACACACAATCACGAGAATAGAGTCAACATAGACATTTCATTTGCTTAAGTCTTTAGTCAGTTAAACAAACATTTTAGGGGGGTGAGAGAAGATAAACACGACACTATTGGGTTTAAATGAGATTGAAGAGGATTGTTTTTTGTTATCAATTATGTTTGAACAGTACAATGTTATCCCCCCCGCTCCTTCCCTTTATACAAGATGACCTAGTTTGTGTTTTAATGTACACTTACACAAACAAATACAAAAAAAAATCCCAATCTAACTCACCCCTCTTTATTAAAATATTTAAAAGTAAAATAATCGAAACTATGAAAGAGTTAACAAACAAACAAAATTTGTTTAGCCAATAACCATGGACGCGTGATAAAATAACTGTAGCCTATGTTTTTTTTTCTTTGTTTGTGCTTTGTACAGTTTAATAAAAAATCTAATTTCACGACCCCTCCACCAAACCTCAGCAGGTAGGTTAGGTTTCCCCCCCCCCCCACCCCCGAAGTTAGACCCGAGGGACGTCAGACAGTATATTTTATATTTCTTCTTTGTTTTTCTTTGTAAAATATTGCGAAAGTGTCTTTTTTTCTCTCTCTATTTGTTGCTTTTTTGATTGGCTACCACGAGCGCCATGACAACATAGTTACGGACATTTGTTTTCATTGGATACCAATACACTGTATATAACAAGAGTCTGGACTCCAAACAGAATAGACTGGCGAGTTAGACATCAACTCTAAACCAAGACAGCATCAGCTCTAGTATGTAATTCTTTGTGTGCTTTATATAATAGTTTGGCGTTCTGGAAACACTAACTGACCTGAAATTTGTGTCTTTTGAGTTGGTTTATTCATTGGACTTGTACTTTTAAAACTACTTCATTTTGTGACAAAAATAATGATTTTATAAAATTTTGCTATAAAATTATTATTAATTATGAATGTGTCAATATAGTTTTTACTTCAGTAAAAATAATTCTGTCATCTTGTTGATTTTTCAGTTGGAGTTAATGAGGCTGATGCCTTAAATTATGTTTTTACCTTATACATTACAATTTAGTTATAATTCATATATAATTACTGACATGCTGAATGCATAATTCCGTATAATGACTAATTCACTCTTTTATCAACACTGTATATTTTCACTATCAATTTTAGCTATTTATTGAAGAAGAAAACTACAACAGTTTTGATAATAAATTAATTCTTTTATAGATTTCATTTAAAAAAAAGAATAACATGTTTTTGTTTCAGAAAAAAAAAACAATGTTGACTCTAGTCATTTTTTAACTGTCTTTAAAAAATATGGCGAACTTTTTAAAGTCTCTAATTGAATTGATTTTTAGGTATAGATTATTAAATTTTTTTTGAAAATGTATTTGTTTCAGATATTAAAAAAAAAGAAAAGAAAATGGCCAAATTGTTATTCCTTACTTTCTGCGCCGTGTTGGCTGCAGGTAAATGCTCATTTTATTTCTATTTATAGCGTTCCATGTCTTTAAAACATTTTGACTTTTAATCTGACAGCCACCAACTAAACACAGAAACTGATATAAAAAAAACTTCATCTAATTGATGATACACCCAAATATTTCTTACTTCCCACCCACTTTGAAATAATAATGTTCATAATAATATGTAATCGATTTTCACCATGACGGCAAAAATTGAGTTTTATATAGTTTCTAGGATGTGACGTCACTTACCAACAAGACAAATAAATATAAAAATTTTCCCCGCCTAGTTAGTTGTGAACATTTCTACACTTCTGATGTATTTTTTTCCTTTAGGCTAATATAATTAAACATTGTTTTTTGGGGAACAATATGCGAAATCCAAAACCGACGAAATCTGGGGGCAATTATTTTCATTTTAATTAAATATAAAGTTTTTTAATTTGAACTATATACTAAGAAAAAACATATAGAAAGAACAACACATTTTACAGAGAATAAATAGAGAATTATGCTAAAAAAATTAAAAGATCTTTCGAACATTTCATAGAAAAGTGTACAAAATAACTGAACATCTGAGGTGGCATTTATCTTCATGAAGCGTGCAAGGAAAGTAAAGTGCAGATATTATTGTTTCAATAGGGAAAGTGCCTTCGTAAGAACCTTAGGTATCAAGACACGAATTGGGGGTGGGGGCGGGATTCAATTCCCGTCTTGGTCATTTTGCACTAGAACCAAATTCAGAAACAACGACTAAACGAGGCAATATCGACAAAAAAACGATACAAATTTTTATCAATGAAAACATAGACGAAAATCTAAACCAATGGAAAACCGAAGTCTACAAAACAAAAACACTTCGTTTGACTGTATTCAACTCGCACAACTTATGCGTAATATTAATATCTGGTTTGGTCTAAATAAAGAATTAATTTCACTTTTCTTCCGTTCTTTCTCTTTATGTCTTTCTCTTTCATACTCTGATAATTTATGAATGTTAACATTAAAAACATCCTCTCTACAGTTGTGTTCGAGTCTGCACAAGCTGCGACCTGCACGTGCGCAAACTCTGGAGCCACCTGTAGGTATGTACTCGTCTGTTAAATTAACGGGCACGCATCCGGATAAGCGGGAAAGTCTTCATCTGTTGGCGGTGACGGAGTAAATTTAATACGTCGTCGGCATCCGTCCGTCTCGAGAGACGATGGTGTAGCTAAATTTAATACGTAATACCACAAAAAAAAAACCTTTGCTAACGACAAGAAATATAACGATTGGCGAATGTTGAGGTAGAAAACAAATGATAAATATTTCGAACAAAACTAGACACAACCAAAGATGGACCGCTTGCTTTAATATTTATGCTATTTGATGACTCGAAGGACTTCTTTTCGGAATCTCCGATTCCCGTTTGCATCGTATACTTCCGGCTTATTTAATCGCTATGATTTAATTTTTTTAACGGAAAATTATGTATAAGCAAAGTCTATAATAAGATGGATCGCTTGCTCTATTTATAGAGCTGAATAGTTAGTTTACGCATGCGCGTCCTCAGATTTGCACTGGTCTTCCGGTGTAAAAAAAACCCAAACAACTACAAATGCAAGCCCCTTTGTTGAGTAGATCTACTACATGCTGAAAATCCGAGAATTGCACAATTGCTACCAGGCATTATAGTTTTATACACATTGCTAGGCTTAAGCGTGTAGCATCAGTTAATATAGACGGTACCTTGAGGTACAGTTTACAATTCTTCATATTAAACACAAAGAAATAAAAAAAAAACAACAAAGAAATAAAACCAAATAATGGATCTAAGAGTTGCAATAACTATTTTAATATATATATATATAGGTTGGAGGATTTAGAATTGTGTTAGCCGGTGCGCGCAATCCAAGGACGAAAAGCGCTTCACAGCTTCGAACGCCAGCTCCATTCTTAGTTCCATTCAATAGCTCTAACTGTTAGCTATGCCATAACATCTACGACTTGAAAAAAAAAAAAAAAAAAACATTTTCTTAATGATTTAGGGACCCGAATCCTATACTTGGCTCCACAACAAAAACAAAAACAAAGAAAATAATTAAAAAATTATAAAAAATAAATAAGAGTTTGCTTTTTTTTAAATTGTGGGATTCAAAGAAATATATTGTAGTATTAATTTCTTCATCCAT
This sequence comes from Anisus vortex, assembly GCA_949126835.1. Lineage (NCBI taxonomy): Eukaryota > Metazoa > Mollusca > Gastropoda > Planorbidae > Anisus > Anisus vortex. Next base: position 22,682,662 of record OX421505.1, read on the forward strand.
GAACTGTTTCTGAATTTGAAATGGCACGTTGTTAAGATACCCGGCTGTACTCATGCTCATAATAGATCCGACGTCCAAGATTACTTATATAGTCTAAGTTTTGAAGCCATCATTACTAAATCATCTTTTATTTTTAAATGTAACAATTTGTTTCCGTTTTTATTTTCAGCACCTTTTCGACCTATGTAGCATGCTTAAAGGCCGTTACAGTTGCTAATGGTTGTACTACAACCGATGTTTCAATAGCAGATTTAGCCAGGCCTGTGGCTGAAGCATTCTTAAAAGCTACTGGTTGCTCAGGTAAAAACACAACAACTTTTTTTTCCCACCGTTAGCCTCCCATGTTAAAATGATATCATTTGGAATTAGGGGGACAATATCACATCATGTGTCTTTCGAGAGGTGGAGGGTTACAAAGAAGAGGGAAGACAAGCGTCCTTGTGAATTTATTGAACATAAAAACCACAATTAATTAAGTTTTTTATAGAACTATAAAATTAAACATATAAAAACAACTCTCCTATAGCTCGCCTTTGTATTTGGGCCGTTGGGTCGATACGGAAGGGGTATAGAACAAGGTCATTCCACTTGTTACACTTTGTAACTATTCCCTTATTTCTCCCCCCTTTCCCAATCACGACTGGTTGAACAATTAGTTGAAAGGTTGAAGTTCAGAAACATTTAAAGGCCAACTGAAGAGGTTTTTCTCAATGTGACGAGATTTGGAATCGCCTCATATCAAAATGACATTTTGGAAGGGGAACTAAATAAACTGCATGACCCACTAAACCTATATTTAACCATTTTGTTAAAAATAACAACCGCGTAAAGATTAAATAATATAACCCATAAAAACATTTTTTATTATACTCCCTTTCTTTGTAAACGAAGTTTATATTTAATTTATATTTTGATAGATTAAAATAAATATAAGTGATATCGTACTTTATGAATTTCCACACTAAAATTTCGCGCATCCTTTTTTTTTCTAGCATTGGCCTGCAAAAACCATAAAAAGATAACTCGCTTTGTTTTGGCTATATTGTGTATTTTTTATTCTATTTATTTCGTAAAATCGAACATATCCGAAAAGTTTATTTACTTTCGTCTCTTCCGGTAGAGGCAGCCATGTTTCCATTTTCTTCGATTCGCAAATTGGTCGGAGGTGTTAGTGACTATTCCAAAGTCTATGATGCTGATAATTTGATAGAATGTATTGTTAGTCTGGACAAGTCTGCGACCCAAGTTTCAGCTCGTTTGGACGACAGGAAAAGGTCGAAAAATCGATACAAAGTTTTGCTAACAAACATCCAAGCAAGCAAGCAGATAGACAATGCAAGATAATAGAAAGGGAGTAAAAAGGCGGGATATATTAGATTTCAATTACGTGCCAATTTGTATTTTTTCCTACACTAGTTGACAATTAATGACGTCATGTCCTTTTGTTGCCGGAAATTAAACATCTCAAATAGCTACAAGATTGTGGATTTGGTTTTCCAACAACAGACAGACATATTTTAGTGTTAATATTGAACTAATTACCTGAAAGTTATGTTTAATATTTTGTATACACGGTTTTATTATCATTCGGATACTGAATACACTACTTACTATCAAAGTAAACGGTTCAATTTTGATCAAAGATTTAAAATTGTTTCTCCTTTTGCTTAAAGTTCAAAGCAATGAAAAAAAAAAAGATAGCATAGCCTCTGACATTTACCAATGACTTCTGACATTTAGCAATGAAAGAAAGATAACATTGCTTCTGACATCTAGCTATGCAAGAGGATTCCATGATTTCTGATATTTAGTAGTAAGTAAAGCACCCTTCGGACCTAATTGATAATAGCGCCGGTGAAGCAGCATTTACCAATAACTGTGGCAACGGCAAACTAAGGGCTGTGTGGCCAGCACTATACCCAGCCACCATTACTTTACCCCCCCCCCCCCAGCTAATGTCATGTAACCATCAGAGATGGGTAGACACAGGGACACCATCGAGTCCCTAGAACAAATCCTTCAACATGATTCGAACCCAGAACGTTCAGAACTCAAGTCGATCGCGCTGCTTGGCCACCATGCCCGATTTCCCATATTTAACTATTCAAAAATGATCACGTGACCTCCGACATTGATGCATTGAAAATTAATTGATTACTTAGCTATTGCAGCACACCGTCTTAGCTCTAATTTTTACCAATCCTAGAAATCAACTTTAAATATAAATATCACAACGAAAGGACATAGAACGTAAAAGTAAACCAATCCATATTTGAAACAACGTTACTGGCTGCAGAGTATCATTAGACAATGGTCGAGGTAACTTTTAGATTTTAGATACATTTTAATAGCGCTTAAGACACATTGATCACAACTTTCCTTTCCTGTAGTAGCACATTTTAAACGTCTGAGAGCAAGAAATATAAGAAAATCTCAAAGTATTGGAGTTGAGATAATTACATTATTTTAGATATCTTATAATGCGCAGGTAAAAGTATTAACATTTTGGTAATTATTAATAATAATAATAATTGTATAGCGCTGCCAACAAACATAATGTAAGCTCAAAGCGCATTTAATGGGCCGTATTGCTGCTGAGAGTTAACACCCTTGCCCCTTATACAAGTCAAACTTATATGACTGACTTGTAAAGATTACTGCTGAGAGTTAACACCCTTGCCCCCTATACAAGTCAGTCTTATAACTGTCAGCAGCAATATGGCCCATTAACCCTTCCCGTACCGACCTACTTCTATCTTTGCTGCCTTCAGTTCCGCTATATACGCGCCCGGGACTGTAAGGGTTAACATAGAACTAAGAACACGGATATAATATCTAGGCTAAGAATAAATCTAATTGATGATTTAAAAACTTTACAAACATTGGACAAAGGAAATAAATTAATTAATAACCGACATAACTTATAATTAAGACAGTAGTGGTCTGAAGCTTGTTATCTATTATGTAAGGTTAATATTGAAATAATTAGTTTTTAAGTTCTTTTTGAAAGTAACAATAGAACTTGTTCGCCTGAGTTGAATGTAGATTCCACACCTTCGGACCGCATATTGAAAAGGCGCTAAGGCCAACGGTCGTTAGAGATAAACGAGGAGTCGGCAGAACGGAGTGTTCTTTGCGGAACATATAGTTTAATAGGATCCTTGATATAGGACACCATCTGTTGTTAAAAAGGCACTAATGGCAAAGTCACGCCACTTTATATTCAATTCTGGCTTTCACAGGGAGCCAATGGAGCCGACGCAGGAGAACAATCACATAATCGTGCCGTGACTTACGCATGACCAGCCGGGCGGAATTGTTTCGAATACATTGTAATTCGTCAGGTATCCCTTGTCACACAAGGTCGCACACAAGGATTCAAAAGAAACGAATATTTAATAAATTGATTTTATTCTATTCTCCAGGTGCTGGGAGCTTGATGACGTCTGCTGGTTTAGTTCTGGTTCTGACCAGTCTGGCATATCTCTTCAATGGGAAAAAGCTGTAGACGTTTTATTTTATTTCAATTATAATTTGACCTTTTTTTTTTAAAGAATTGCTATAATGTTAATTTAACCCGTGAAAAAAAAATTCAACATTCCAGGATATATTTCTGGTATTAATTGCTAAAAAATGATAATTTGTACATCTCTTTGTACACAAAACATTTTAAGTATTCATTTTGTGATAATTTCGTTTATCAAAATTGTATTTTAAAAATTGCTTTTTATTCATGCCCCAAATAAAATACATCATTTTTAAAGTTCGTTTTCTTGTTTGTTTATTGTTAACGGTATTCTAAACTATTTAATGAAAAGTAAAAATCTTAAAATTTTCTGTACAGTTCTTTTGTTCGTTCTTCTTGACTAAGAAATACATGACATCGTAAACATTAAAGCTCAATTAACACACTTCAAATTATAGTCATTTAATTTATAGACAGAAGAGCAAAGAGTAAAGTAGTAATAATACATAAGGCATTAAACTCTAATTTAGAAATACAACCTAATAACAACATGTTGCAATGCTCAGATAAACATAAGGTCAACAAACACTTTCCTTATTCCTTATGGGAGAACAGATGCATATAAGTACTCTTTCTTCCCGAGTGGTGTTCGGGCATGGAATGGGTTGCCTGAACAAACCAGGAAAACCAGTAACTCAACATTATTTAAAACATTAATAAAGATGCAAGACTAGACTCGGACCACGAATGAGCGTAGGACGCAATAATCTTCTTTATATAAGGAGCGTCTGTAATATTGAAGATAATATAAGATATACGGACAAAAAATATCAAAACAAACATGGGCGCCCGCAGAAAATTTTCTATGAAGGGGCAATATATTTTTAGTAATGTTTTGACCAATTTTCTGCTAGCGTCCCACTTATGGGACACTTCGTAAAAAAAAAGTCCTTTTTAATACTTATATGCCTTATAAATAAAAAAAATGTTTTTTTCATTGTACGATAGATAGACTTTAATTATAACTATGCATTTCGAACCAAATTGTACTTTTAAAAAGATTTACATGATCTTGACCTTTCAACTTGTAAAAATTGATGAAAAAATAAACATTCTCAAAAGTAAGTAGGCCTACACATTTATCAAAAATGATTAAATTTTGATATAAAACCACATGAAATATGTAATCATCATTTATCTATTAATTATAACAATAGAAATCATAAAAAAACACACATTGACTTCGTTTTATCAAGTGTCAAACAAGCGTCCCACAAGGAGAACAGTAGCAACGAATGCCCCCGTGTAAATTTATGAGACAGTAGCTAGTAGCATGCTCAGTTAGTTTTTTTTTAAAGTCTTTTTTTTTAAATAAAATGTATTTTGTTTGTTTTTACTTTAATGTTTAGAGTGTTAAATATTGAAGCTACGCTTAAATTTAAGAACTAGATCATAGTTTTTGGATAAGATTTTTAATAAAAATGATTTTTTAAAAACAATTATATTCGCTTTATAGATAACTTATTTTAAATGTCCATGTAGTTTTTTTTTCTGGATTCAAATGGTCTGTTCATTATCACCCATCCTTTAACCCGTGGGTCGGTCTCTGAGAGGACCATTGTTGACTCCTGTGTCATCACTCGCCACTGGTCACGATTTTGTGCTGCTGTTTTGGCGCCATTGAAGGACAGCCTGGTCCATTCTTTTATATTTTACTCCCACCTTTTCTTCTGTCGGCCGCGCACTACTGTACCCATGGGCCTCATCGTGGCGTAGTGTGCAAACCGCCGATACGTTCCCTTTAAGAATACACCGGCGGGCGAACGCATGGGCTTCGGCCCCCGCAGCGGGTCTGAGATCCATTGCACTGCCGAGAGGCCACGGGGTCTCGGTGGGGAGGAAGCTATTGACCCTGCAAACCGTCTCGAGAACCACCCGGTGCCTGGATGCCTGTACCTATAGTATCTAAAGAAAAGATTCTGGCTCGTTGGGCAGAACACTTCAACTGTGTCCTCAACATGCACTCTACCATCAGCGATGAGGCTATCAATCGACTGCCACAGATAGCAATCAATGAGGGACTGGCTGACCCTCCATCAGAGCTGGAAACAAAAAAGGCCATTGACACAAACTGGGTTAAAAACTCACGGCCATGTTCTGCGATATGTGTAAACAAAAAAAAGGCTCACGGGAATTCCAAGATGCAACCATCATCCAGCTCTACAAGCGCAAGGGCAATCGGCAAGCATGCGACAACCATAGGGGGATATCATTTCTGTGCACCGCTGGCAAAATCCTTGCAAGGATACTCTTAAACAGACTTACAGCTCACTTCGACCAGGGTCTTTTGCCTGAGAGCCAGTGCGGTTTCAGGAAGGAAAGAGGAACCATTGACATGATCTTCGCTGCCCGCTAAATGCAAGAGAAATGTCAGGAACAACATGTACCTCTCTACGCCACTTTTGTAGACCTGACTAAGGCATTTGACACAGTCGGCCGCGAGGGACTCTGGAGAATCATGGCCAGATTTGGATACCCAGACACCTTCATCGAAATGGTCAGGCAACTTCACGACGGCATGCTCGTCGGAGTCCAAGACCAGGGCAACTTTACAGAACCCTTCCAGGTTACAAACGGCGTAAAGAAGGGATGTGTCTTGGCCCCTACACTCTTTAGCAGCATGTTCTCAGCCATGCTTTTGGATGCCTTCAAAGACAGTTATGTAGGGATCAAACTCCGGTACCGCTTTTGATGGTAAGCTGTTCAATCTGAGGAGACTGCAGGCCAAATCAATTACCGCATTGGGACAATACGGGACGTCTTGTTTGCAGATGACTGCTCCCTGATAGCCTCCACGAAGGCAGACATGCAGCGCAGTATGGACCTGTTCTCAGCGGCATGCACCAACTTCGGCTTAACTATCTCAACCAAAAAAAAACGAGGTTTTGCACCAGCCTGCTCCTGGATGCAAGCACACTGAACCTTCCATCACTGTAAATGGACTAAAGCTAAATAATGTTGACAGGTTCACATACCTTGGCAGTACCCTCTTTCAGTCTGTACATATAGACGATGAAGTAAATCGCAGGATAGCCAGAGCCGGTTCCTCTTTTGGAAGACTGCGGCCTAATGTTTGGAATTGGAGAGGCATTAAGCTGCAAACCAAACTAAAAGTCTATTCAGCTGCCGTTCTAACAAATTCTTCTCTACGCATGTGAAACCTGGACCGTGTATAGCCGTGACGCCAGGAAGCTAAATCGCTTCAATCTGAGCTGCTTACGAAAGCTGACTCGGGTCAAGTGGCAGGACAGGGTCCCAGACGCTGAGGTCCTTGCGCGGACCGGCATGCCAAGCATGTACACCCAACTGGCAAAAGCCCTGCTCAGATGGGCAGGCCATGTTGTGCGCATGCCTGAAGTACAACTGCCCGAAAATCTTCTATGGCGAACTAGTCGTAGGAAATCGATCGCGAGGAGGGCAGAAGAAGAGGTATAAAAACGCACTGAAGGCCTCCATAAAAAATCTGGAAATTGACCCAAACCATTGGGAAAGACTGGCTGAGGACCTATCCTCATGGCGAGGCATAACCGACCATGGAGCAGCATCTCATAAAAAAAGGCGCAGGGTCGCAAATGCAAAACGTTAACTAAGAAAGTCCAGAAAAGACAGCCCTTCTACTGCCAGCCAGCAGGCCTCGCATCCATATGCCCCCACTGTGGCAAACTGTTAGAGGGAAGAATAGTCCTCACCAGCCATCTTCGTAACCATAAGCAACTATGACACTGACAAAGGATGGTCCTCTTCGCAAGCGATGAACAATCATCATCATCACCTATAGTATAGGACTTGTGCTACCGGGTGACAGTGCAGGTATACGGGCGAGCCACCACGATAATGATCCTAAGTGGGAACCGCAGTGAACGATCGTTGGGCTGCGGACACCTTCCCCTGTTACACGGCACGCCACGCCTTTGGCGTGTCGTGGGGTGGCTGAGCCCGGACAGAGCTTGGGAGTGAACCCCTCCCCCTGACCCCAAACCTATCGTTACCTATCGTTCGGTTTTTCTAAAGAGACCTTATAACTCTGTCGGCGGCTTCAAAGACAATTTCCATTCGCTTTGGATGTTTTCTAAAATTTCTGAGCCAAGAGCAAAATAGAAGCTAGGATCAAATATTATAAGTTGATGGTTAAATGTTAATATTTTTGACGCCAGCAGAAACATAGCCTAATTATGCCGGATTTTATCAATTGTTTTGCCAGACAATTTTTTTCTTTTTATAAATTTTCGGGCTTAAATTATTAAAACATTGGAAATGCTTACCCAAAACTTTTCACAAAAACAAAAAGTCCACACGATTTTCCGAAACTATCTTAAAAATACTTTTAAACGAATTAGAAATCAACTCAACGTAGCACTCGTATCGCAAAAGTAAAAACTGGAAACAAACGTTTAGCTTTATGCATGTGTCCACTTTCCCTGTGCAGCTCAGGTTAGGATGCACAACTCAAGGCTAAACCTAGAACTCACATCTCCAGGGAGAAGCTAAAACACACATCTGCAAGCGTAAGCTAGGATGTGCGATCGACGGTCCCAGTGGCGTAGCTAGGGAGGGGCAGGGGGGGGGGACATATATCCCAGGGTGCCATGATAGGGGGCGCCAAAATGAGTATTAAAACTAATTATTTAATTTTACTTTGATGTAAACTAATGTATCCCAAATACGTTTGCAAGATTGAATTTTGAAGCTCCACAAATATTTTCATTACAAACCAGTTGGCAAGCATGATTTTGGCGCCCCCATTGAGCATTAAGGGGCGCCATTCTACTCATACAACAAATGACACATCCACAATCTAGGATTGCTGATGGCGTTTTTTTTTTCAAACAAAGATCAGTTCGGGTTCAAATATTATTCTTCATATACTGAAAGTGGCATCTGGTTTTAACAATTATACAGGTTGGATAATTTAGAGTTGAATAAAGGCCTATTTAGCATGAGTACACTCAGCTAAACAGAATCCAGTCTTTATCACATTTTTTGGAACAGTTGAAAGTATATATTAAAATGTGTTTTTCTCTCGTTCAACAACTCGTCGGGAAGAATACAAAATAGTTGTGCCAATCACAGTGAAGAGGGAGTCTGAAACACGCTGGAGTGTACGATCAGAAGCTGTTAAAGCTATGAAGGACTAGATCATAGGTTCTCAACGGGGGCGATATCGCCCCCCGGGGGCGGTGAGAAGCTTTAGGGGGGCGCTGACATTCCCGTGGGCGATTGGGGGGCGGTGAAGGGCATTTGGGCGGTACAAAAGTACCTGATATATTTTAACATCTCAGCTATTTGAATCGATTAGTTTTTGGAGGATGAAATGTGATGTAAACGCAAGTGCTGCTAAATATCTGATATCACCCAACAGTATGCCTACATATTATTATATTAATAAGAAATAGGAATCGAAGTCAATTTTCGATGACGTAGGGGCCTGTATTTGGCAAATATAGTGTGCGGCCGGCTGGTCTTGTGGTTGGACTGTCAACCCTGCTGACCGATCACTGTCTAGCTAGCAACTGCTAATATTAATGATATTTTGATATCAGTTTAACCGAGATGTTCTTAATGTATTGTAAAAGAGCAATACCCATATTATACTATTGTTAAGCGGTATAGATAATTAGTAACTATACAAACTTGGTAGTTATTGTAATGTTTGAAAATATACATATAAATATTTTAGCCATGTAATATTTATATAATTTCCAAATACTATTTACATTTTGATCATTTCAAAGTAATAAAATGTAAGCCATTTATTTTTTATAAAAGAAAAAAAATAGAAATATAAAAATAAAACGGGCAAATTATCTTTATACACTAGTGTCTAGATACACTTTTATCTTTACACACTAGTATCCAGATACACTTTTATCTTTACACACTAGTATCCAGATACACTTTTATCTTTACACACTAGTACCCAGATACACTTTTATCATTACACACTAGTATCCAGATACACTTTTATCTTTACACACTAGTATCCAGATACACTTTTATCTTTACACACTAGTATCCAGATACACTTTTATCATTACACACTAGTATCCAGATACACTTTTATCTTTACACACTAGTATCCAGATACACTTTTATCATTACACACTAGTATCCAGATACACTTTTATCATTACACACTAGTATCCAGATACACTTTAGAAAACCTACAATTAGACATACTAAAGAACAAGGCGGTAAATTATTGGATTAACAACACACACAAAAGACATAGTAACTATTCGGGACTATCTTTAACTATTCTGTAGATGTTCGTGTTATATATTGCAGATATTATTCAAACCAGTCAATACAGATGTATTCGGGACTATCTTTAACTGTTCTGTAGATGTTCGTGTTATATCTTGTAGATATTTTTCAAAGCAGTCAATACAGATGTATTCGGGACTATCTTTAACTGTTTCGTAGATGTTCGTGTTATATCTTGTAGATATTTTTCAAACCAGTCAATACAGATGTATTCGGGACTATCATTAACTGTTCCGTAGATGTTCGTGTTATATCTTGAAGATATTTAAAGCAGTCAATACAGATGTATTCGGGATTATCTTTAACTGTTCCGTAGATGTTCGTGTTATATCTTGTAGATATTTTTCAAAGCAGTCAATACAGATGTATTCGGAACTATCTTAGACTATTCTGTAGATGTTCATGTTATATCTTGTAGATATTTTTCAAAGCAGTCAATACAGATGTATTCGGAACTATATTTAACTATTCTGTAGATGTTCATGTTATATCTTGTAGATATTTTTCAAACCAGTCAATACAGATGTATAAAGGACTATCTTTAACTATTCTGTAGATGTTCAAGTTATATCTTGTAGATATTTTTCAAAGCAGTCAATACAGATGTATTCGGGACTATCTTTAACTGTTCCGTAGATGTTCGTGTTATATCTTGTAGATATTTTTCAAACCAGTCAATACAGATGTATTCGGGAATATCTTTAACTGTTCCGTAGATGTTCGTGTTATATCTTGTAGATATTTTTCAAAGCAGTCAATACAGATGTATTCGGGATTATCTTTAACTGTTCCGTAGATGTTCGTGTTATATCTTGTAGATATTTTTCAAAGCAGTCAATACAGATGTATTCGGGACTATCTTTAACTGTTTCATAGATGTTCGTGTTATATCTTGTAGATATTTTTCAAAGCAGTCAATACAGATGTATTCGGGACTACCATTAACTGTTCCGTAGATGTTCGTGTTATATCTTGAAGATATTTAAAGCAGTCAATACAGATGTATTCGGGACAATCTTTAACTGTTCCGTAGATGTTCGTGTTATATCTTGTAGATATTTTTCAAAGCAGTCAATACAGATGTATTCGGAACTATCTTTAACTGTTCTGTAGATGTTCATGTTATATCTTGTAGATATTTTTCAAACCAGTCAATACAGATGTATAAGGGACTATCTTTAACTATTCTGTATATGTTCATGTTATATCTTGTAGATATTTTTCAAACCAGTCAATACAGATGTATTGGGTACTATCTTTAACTGTTCCGTAGATGTTCGAGTTATATCTTGTAGATATTTTTCAAAGCAGTCAATACAGATGTATAAGGGACTATCTTTAACTATTCTGTAGATGTTCATGTTATATCTTGCAGATATTTTTCAAAGCAGTCAATACAGATGTATTCGGGACTATATTTAACTGCTCTGTAGATGTTCATGTTATATCTTGTAGATATTTTTCAAAGCAGTCAATACAGATGTATAAGGGACTATCTTTAACTATTCTGTAGATGTTCAAGTTATATCTTGTAGATATTTTTCAAAGCAATCAATACAGATGTATAAGGGACTATCTTTAACTGTTCCTTAGATGTTCGTGTTATATCTTGTAGATATGTTTCAAACCAGTCAATACAGATGTATTCGGGAATATCTTTAACTGTTCCATAGATGTTCGTGTTATATCTTGTAGATATTTTTCAAAGCAGTCAATACAGATGTATTCGGGACTATCTTTAACTGTTCCGTAGATGTTCGTGTTATATCTTGTAGATATTTTTCAAAGCAGTCAATACAGATGTATTAGGGACTATCTTTAACTGTTCCGTAGATGTTCGTGTTATATCTTGTAGATATTTTTCAAACAAGTCAGTACAGATGTATTCGGGACTATCTTTAACTGTTCCGTAGATGTTCGTGTTATATCTTGTAGATATTTTTCAAAGCAGTCAATACAGATGTATTCGGGACTATCTTTAACTGTTCCATAGATGTTCGTTTTATATCTTGTAGATACTTTTCAAAGCAGTCAATACAGATGTATTCGGAACTATCTTTAACTATTCTGTAGATGTTCGTGTTATCTCTTGTAGATATTTTTCAAACCAGTCAATACAGATGTATTCGGGACTATCTTTAACTATTCTGTAGATGTTTATGATATATCTTGTAGATATTTTTCAAACCAGTCAATACAGATGTATTCGGGACTATCTTTAACTATTCCGTAGATGTTCATGTTATATCTTGTAGATATTTTTCAAACCAGTCAATACAGATGTATTCGGGACTATCTTTAACTATTCTGTAGATGTTCATGTTATATCTTGTAGATATTTTTCAAACAGTGAATACAGATGTATTCGAAACTATCTTTAACTATTCTGTAGATTTTCATGTTATATCTTGTAGATGTTTTTCAATCAGTCAAGACAGACGTATTCGGAGCTATCTTTAACTGTTCTGTAGATGTTCATGTTATATATTGTAGATATTTTTCAAACAGTCAATACAGATGTATTCGGGACTATCTTTAACTATTCTGTAGATGTTCATGTTATATCTTGTAGATATTTTTCAAACCAGTCAATACAGAAGTATTCGGGACTATCTTTAACTATTCTGTAGATGTTCATGTTATATCTTGTAGATATTTTTCAAACCAGTCAATACAGATGTATTCGGGACTTTCTTTAACTATTCTGTAGATGTTCATGTTATATCTTGTAGATATTTTTCAAACCAGTCAATGCAGATGTATTCGGGACTATCTTTAACTATTCTGTAGATGTTTATGATATATCTTGTAGATATTTTTCAAACCAGTCAATACAGATGTATTCGGAACTATCTTTAACTATTCTGTAGATGTTCATGATATATCTTGTAGATATTTTTCAAACCAGTCAATACAGATGTATTCGGAACTATCTTTAACTATTCTGTAGATGTTCATGATATATCTTGTAGATATTTTTCAAACCGGTCAATACAGATGTATTGGGAACTATCTTTAACTATTCTGTAGATGTTCATAATATATCTTGTAGATATTTTTCAAACCAGTCAATACAGATGTATAAGGGAGTATTTGTGTTAGTATTAATGAAGGTTGGTTTGTTCTTCACGATTCAGTGATCCCTTTGTTGTCCTATTTTTAAAAAGACTGTACAACTAAATACTTGTACGAGCACAACTTAAAAAAAAACAACATTATTAAAGAAATGTCGACGAAGTGTTCTTTTTGCTTGGATGGTGTTAGACAATGAGTTGAGTTGTATAAAACCCGGGGAGGGCGAAGGTGGTGGGGGAGGCGGGATTTTCAACTTAAGAGACATCGCGGTCATCTCTAAGACGACAACTGGGTCATTCAATTCAATTTAGATTTTGTTTACCAAAGCCAAAATTCATTGAGTGTCAATCAGTCATTAACTGAATTAAATGTTGAGAAGACAAAAACCAAAAAAAAATAATAATAAAACAAATCGTCTGCTAAATTTAATAATACATTTCTAGAGGCGCTACAGTTTTCTTGAGAGCAATAATGATTAGTCTGATTATGTTTCTTACATTTTGTTCTGTTAGTTTGTTGCTAAACGTCAAAATACCATTTTTGTAAAATCATTTTTACTTTTTATTTCTATGTCGTTAAGTATATATTTCATTGGATTTAAACATAAAAACAGCACTAAATAACATTTTATACTTCTGTTAGTTTGTTGCTAAACGTCAAAATACCATTTTTGTAAAATCATTTTTACTTTTTATTTCTATGTCGTTAAGTATATATTTCATTGGATTTAAACATAAAAACAGCACTAAATAACATTTTATACTTGTGTGCCAAGAGTTGAGATTCAGTTTGACCGAGGGCAGAGTTTTTCTCTTGGTGTCCTTAACTCTATCTCACCGGTCAAAGCCACTTAACATGACTTCAATTTCTCCGTGCCATTTATGAAGATTCTATTGTCTTACAAAAATATCTTCTAGCGACAACTAGATATATAATCTTCCGAAGAAGCTCTGACCTTGCAGTAAAGAGTAAATTAGTAAAAAGTCTAAACCCGGAGACATAGTCTCCAGCAAACTGGTAATACTATTGTTCCAAGATTCGTCTGAAGAAATCTCTATTGTCAGTTTTCTTTTTTACTTTACCACTGTCTTACTTATATGTTAGGTCGGTTGATGCTTCATTTAATTGCTTTGTCCCATGTTTGTAAAGTTATAAATTATCAGTTAGCTTCATTCTTAGCCTATTGATTATATCCGTGTTCTTAGTTGTATGTTAAATGCGCCTTGAGCTTACATTATGTTTGTTGGCAGCGCTACACAAATATTATTATTATTATTATCAGGGCTAGCACAAGGCTGGATTGCTTTTACCTAATTATGAAAAGTCTTGGCCATAATGAAGAACAATATTAATTTAAGGTTATGATAATATCAAATTGAGTAAACGTAAAAAAAAAGATGTTCCTTTCAAGTAAAAGTGTATTGGAGAAAGAAGATGAAAACGTAAGTTAAACTGTCATTCACTAGACACCGATGTTATGTAACTCTAAAAAAGCCAGACGAGCCTTAAAGCAAGTGCATAACAGGAAGGGAGTAAGTAAAGGCGGGCACGTCAAGACTCTGTCCAAGGCACGGGGCACGCCGCATGAAGTAGGTTTCACTCAGGCACGTGCAATACACGTTTTCTCCCCCTACCGAAGTTCCATTGGATCACAAACTAGGCGGCACTGTTCGTATTCCAGCACCACTGTAGCACGATATTACAAATACCAGATAATAGGCATGGTAATCTATACATCGGGCTTGGCGAAACGGATTGTTGCGTATGTTTCTTCCTCCCCCACCAAAGCTCTCGGAGGTGCAATAAAATCTCCTAGCGGTATTGCTTAGTGGATACGGGCCAGTTCAAAAGACTTCTCCGCTGAATGAAGCGGGGGTGTTTAACTGAGCGGACCACCTGAGCCCCTGAGGGGCGTCGTCGTCGCTCGTCATTGTTTATTAAGAAACACCGTTCGTTGTGGTCGGTCCTCCGTGCCATGAAAAGACTCTTCAGAGTATTGTTAAACCGGCAACTTGCTTTTAGAGATTGATAAATAGATATAGAAACGTGGACAACGCTCTAAATCTGAAACTCTAGAACACTCTAGATGTTCGACTTTGACCGGCCTTACCTAGATTAGGGATGTAAAACGATTTTAAAAACCGGATTTCGGTTTGTTGGTTGGTTCGTTGGTTCTGATGGAAATATTTACAAAAAATTCGCACAAAACAATTCTTGAAATGCCTTGCGAACAAAATTTAGTCTTAGATATTGTGTTTCTTTTTTTTTCCAAATACCAACTATGGCTTGTGATAAAAAAAAACACATCAAACCAAATGTTAAGTTACAATTACAATCAACATGAATCTTTTTACTTATCGGCTCATCTTTTAGATGTGCACTCCTCTTTCTTTGATGTACGCTATGGAGAGACGCAAACTAGCTTTGTCCTTTGACCCTGAACTATTCGACTAGACACCGCGTCTGTGCTTTATAATTAACGGAACTATCAAATACACATTCTTTTGATTGGTGTTAGGCGATCTCTTTCAATACATTATTTTATAAGTTTAAGTCCACGGTGTACAAATTATCACTATTGAAAGCTATTATCGTTTGTAATCAATAATGGCAGATTTGTATTTAGCGCTAAAGAATGTTATGGTAAAGTGTACAAAATCATATTGTATTCACACAAATCAACCCACTGAATGCCCTGCAAACCACTAACTAAGTTAGAACTATCTTGCCAATATACCTACAAAACTACGTACAGCTGACATTTACGGCCTGTGACTTTGTGACATTGCAGGAGGGGGGGGGGTAGGGGGAGAACCAAAATACTAAAATTAAAAAAATTCATAAAAAAAATACTTTTAATAATATTTAATTAAATTTGTGTCTAGTACCTAAAATGGTAATAGTACTACATAAAAACACTATTGAAACCAAAATATCTATAATACTTTTTAAAATTTTATAACTTTTGTAATGACTATTGTTTTTCAAAATGGCGGCCGTAACCATGGCAACCATGTTTTTGTCGTAAAAAAAAAAATTACTTATGTTTTTATCAAGGCCACTTAAGATATATATGTATATACAATTAAAAATCATTTTGGTCTAGTAATAACTGAATTAACTTTTTCAGTCCCATTCCCCTTAAACTGAACAAAATGAAGCACATTTATTTACCCAATTATTTACCATCACATAGACGAAGAACACAAAATTGTCATTCTAAAAGCATCGGTTTCAAAATTCACGTAATTTATATTTTAAAAAAACATTTAAAAAAAAAACACATTCCCCCTCTCTGTAAGCCATCCCTGAACTATTCATTCAACTATCTATCATTATATTATTAGTCTCACTAAATGGGTTGCTTGTTCCAAATAAACGTATTACATAAATTAATTGCGCTTAAATGAATCATGCATTTAGATACATGTAGCCTAACCAATAATCTTCGTAAAATAGAGGATAATTAATCACGCTATAATAAATCAATAATCTTGGCAAAAAAAACAACAACAATAATCTAGCTATATTTACATATTATATTCGTACAAAAGGATTTTTAATATCGCCACAATGTACCCAAAATCGCAGTAAAGTGATAATTAATCTAGCTATACGTATCAATAATCTTAGTAAAAAGGATAATTAACCTTATATTGCTTAAGTAGGCGTACTAATAATCTTGGTAAAAAAAAAAGAATAATTAATATAGCTATAAGGATTATTAACTCGCTAACATGTATTATATATCTAGATAGTTTCTAGATACAGTTTTAGTATAGATTAGAGTTTACCTAACTTCATTAGTTCGAGACTTGGCTATTTCATATATCTACTTTGTAGAATAAAAAAGCCTATAGGTGTCATGAAACAAATATGAATTCCCACACTATCTTCCCGTTCAGCGGCTTCACTGAAAACTCCCTCGAACTGCAAGGGTTGGGGGGAAAAAAAGCCACAAAATCAAAAACATCAACAGAATAACATTGTCAGAGAAACCTAGTCTATATGTTTGTCTGGCATTGACAGCATGAGAAAAACTGCTCTGCAAACTGGCCAACGGGAGAAGAAGAAAACTCAAAGAGTTGTTGCTAAAAATCAGTTTAAAAAATCAGTCTCGTCTGTGTGAAATATTTTACTAATTTAGGTTTATCGTTTTCTTTGTGCGTTTTTTTTTGCATCAGTCTTTTATGTGTGAAATAAAGCCTACTGTTTAAGGTTTATCTTTTACTTTGTAAGTTTAAATTGCGTCCCGACTAATTTCGCTTTCATTGTATGGCAAAGCGTCGGGACCGTACATTTGAAATAATGACATATACTTTATATATAATTTATTTAGATATAATGAAATATTCTTTAAATATAATTTATTTAGATATAATGACATATACTTCATATATAATTTATTTAGATATAATGACATATTCTTTATATATAATTTATTTAGATATAATGACATATGCTTTATATATAATTTATTTAGATATAATGACATATACTTCATATATAATTTATTTAGATATAATGACATATTCTTTATATATAATTTATTTAGATATAATGACATATGCTTTATATATAATTTATTTAGATATAATGACATATGTTTTATATATAATTTATTTAGATATAATGACAAATGCTTTATATATAATTTACTTAGATATAATGACATATGCTTTATATATAATTTATTTAGATATAATGACATATACTTTATTTATAATATATTTAGATATAATGACATATACTTTATATATAATTTATTTAGCACCGTGGGTTCTATCCATTACCTAATCTTAGCCAATCGAACTAATACTAATAATCTTAGTTTAATTCTACCAGTCTGAGAACATAAACCTACCAGTCTGAGAACATAAACCTACCAGTCTGAGAACATAAACCTACCAGTCTGAGAACATAAACCTACCAGTCTGAGAACATAAACCTACCAGTCTGAGAACATAAACCTACCAGTCTGAGAACATAAACCTACCAGTCTAGAAACATGAACCTACCAGTCTAGAAACATAAACCTACCAGTCTAGAAACATAAACCTACCAGTCTGAGAACATAAACCTACCAGTCTGAGAACATAAACCTACCAGTCTGAGAACATAAACCTACCAGTCTGAGAACATAAACCTACCAGTCTGAGAACATAAACCTACCAGTCTGAGAACATAAACCTACCAGTCTAGAAACATGAACCTACCAGTCTAGAAACATAAACCTACCAGTCTAGAAACATAAACCTACCAGTCTAGAAACATAAACCTACCAGTCTAGAAACATGAACCTACCAGTCTAGAAACATAAACCTACCAGTCTAGAAACATAAACCTACCAGTCTAGAAACATAAACCTACCAGTCCAGAAATAAATCTAACAGTTTGAAAACGAACCTAGCAGTCTAATAACATGAACCTAGCAGTCTTATAACATGAACCTTCTAGTCTGTGAAAATGAATCTAGCAGTCTGATAAAATAAACCTAGCACTCTGATAATATGAACCTAGCAGTCTGATAACATGAACCTAGCAGTCTGAGAAAATGAACCTATCCGTCGGATAATATGAACCTAGCAGTCTGATAACATGAACCTAGCAGTCTGAGAAAATGAACCTATCCGTCGGATAACATGAACTTAGCATTCTGATAACATGAGAGAAAATGAACCTAGCAGTTTGATAGTATGAACCTAGCAGTCTGATAACATGAACCTAGCAGTCTGAGAAAATGAACCTAGCAGTCTGAGAAAATGAACCAAGAAGTCTGATAACATGAACCTAGCAGTCTGATAACATGAACCTAGCAGTCTGATAATATGAACCTAGCAGTCTAAGAAAATGAACCTAGCAGTATAAGAAAATGAGCCTAGCAGTCAAGAAAATGGACCTAGCAGTTTAAGAAAATGAACATAGCAGTTTAAGAACATGAACCTAGCAGTCAAGAAAATGGACCTAGCAGTTTAAGAAAATGAACATAGCCGTTTAAGAATATGAACCTAGCAGTCTGAGATAATACCTAATAGTTGTAAAACGTGTTTCTATCAGCGTGACTAAATAAACCTAGTAGTGTCAATAATGTATAATAAGAAAACTCAACCTAGGGATTCGCATGGCTAAACGCAACGCTCTTTTGGGACCTCGTGAAACCTCTTGTCATTATCGTTCTTTTGAACTACAGATTATAATTACATTTTCAAACCCACTTCAGTCTCTGTGTGTGGTTGTGTTTGTGTGTGTGCGTGCGTGTTCGAACAGGGTGAATATAGAAGGTTAATTCAGTCACCCCAAGTCTTCTATGCCTATTTTATAGCAAAATAATAATATTGGAGACATTTTCTTCAATTCCAACATCTAGGCCTACGCAGTGCATTTGAAAGAGATTAGGGTTACATAGTATTAGTAATTATTGAACTGTGACAATCTTTCTTCTAAAGGCGCCCTTGCTTACCTTTGTAAACATCGACCCAATTCATACAAATCTACAATTATAAAGAAAATTAATACAGTTTTATCCTGACCCCTCTTATATTACCCCCCTCCCCTCCCCGCATTTATGGCTATCCACATGACTGTCATTTGTGTGTTGGCAACATTGTTAACATTTAGTTTAATAAAAAAAAATTACTACCCCCTCCCCACTTTTATGAACTACTTCTATTGAAAAATAATGTAACTTGATAGATATATTTATACAATTTCTAGTTTCGTGTTTTTTCTTCCGTTTTTTGTTTTAATTAGCAAGATTTTATTTTTTTTTTGTGCTTTTGTTTTGTTTTTTCTGTTTTTGTTTTTGGTTTGCATTAATCAGCACTATGGCTACACTAGCAACAGACAGTAGTTTCCCTTGGAGACAGAAACTTCTTCTATGTATATATATATGGGTTGAGTCTGTGAAGGCTAACAATATTTGCGAAGTACAAGTCCACCCTGATTCAAGACATCAACATCTCTAGACTAGTAGGTGATCTTTTTTTTTCACTATAATTAATTGCAGTTGTTGTTTTTTTACTTCGTTCTTGTTGTTTGAATACTAGGTTTCATTGTTCCATTAATTGTTTTCCATTCTTTGCGTTTATTTGGACAAAAACATAATCATTTGAAAGTAGGAAAATGTGCGCCAACATAATTATTATAATATTTTAACTATGATCATTTATTTTATATTATTAATTTATGCATGGGATGGGGGGAGGGGGTTATTTCAGTATAACATTATAATACATTTTGTACTGTTGAGGACTACCTTCTCTTTTCGTTGGCTGTGTCTACTCTTATAATACATTTTGTACTGTTGAGGACTACCTTCTCTTTTCGTTGGCTGTGTCTACTCTTATAATACCTTTGATACCTCAGCAGTCAACTTTCTCCACTTTAGCCTATCTTGAGCGGTTGTCAATAGTTGAGTCAACTGCAGCCCTGTCCAATACTTTACATAGTCGAACCAGCATCTCCGCTGACGGCCTCTCCGACGCCCACCTTCCACTGTGCCCTGGAGGATTGTTTTTGACAGGCTATTCTGCCGCAACACATGACCGAACCATGTCAGTTTGCGCCCTTTGATTGTTGCCATAATGTTTTCTTGAGGGCCTTGATGATATTCTGTCCCACACATACGCATTAGTCTTCTGTTCTACTTAGGAGATTCAAAATGCTTCTCACATGCATTTGTTTTCGAAAGCCTGCAAATCGTCTTTAGTAGCTGATAGCAGCGTCCAGGTCTCACAACCATACAGAACAATAGTTCTGACAAGGGCTCTGTAAAGTCTGAGCTTTGTTAAGAGACCAATACTTTTACTGGTCCAGATTATGTTTAGGCGAGTCATTGTCGCGATTGCAGTCCCAATCCTCGCTCGAATTTCTGACTCACAGCGTCCGTCTGCCACAGGATATGATTGCTCCTAGATATTTGAAATTATTTACTTCTTCCAGTTGTTGTGGGTTCAATATTAGTCTATAAACGATGTTAAATTGAATTGTTTAATTTCCGGCCCATCAACATCGAATGTTATATAGGCCTAAGGCCTTTTTGTTAAAATTGTTGTCATGTTTGTCTTGTACCATTTTATTATTCTTGTATCATTAAATTGTGTAGTACAGTTTGAAGTCTTTAAGATAGTTTATTATATATTTTTGGTTTAATTTTGCTGAAACATTCATGAACATTTCTACAGTAAAAGTATTTACGTCGAATTTCACTAAATGTTTTGTATTCTAACAAAATGTGAGACACTGTTAAGGTGACATTGCAGAAAGCACACATTGAGGTCGATTCTTGTTTTAAGAGAAAAGAATGTATTAGTTTTGTATGTCTTGTATGTAGTCTGCAGAACACAACTTCATGTTTTCGATGTTAATTTGTTGGTTTTCCTGACTAATAAGGACAAACCATTCCATGCACGGATGCCAAAATATGTGAAGAAAGAGACTTTATCAGCGATATTTCTTAAATTCATCTTTTAATTATTGTGTAATTTGCGATAGTTTCGTATTTTCCTCGATAATATGGTAAACATTTAACCCGTTTAATTGCACGAAATGTTCTTTAGACCAAAATAGGCTTTACTTTCAGTAAATATTCATATAATTTAAATATATAATACTGATCTGATGAGCACGAACTTTCTGTATTAGAATTAAAATCATTATTTTGAAAATACTCTAGACTCTAGACTCTAGAGTCTAACTATACTTAGCCTATCTTATAACTTATTGTAATATTTTTTTTTATAGTCGGTATCGGAATGAGCTTTGGTTATAGATTGGATTAGTAATAGATTGTAAATTGTATTATAATAAAATGTATTCTTTTCAGGTATAAAAAAAAAAGAGAAAATGGCCAAATTGCTACACCTTACTTTCTGCGTTGTTCTGGCTGCAGGTAAATTAAAATTTCGTACTTGCACTTGATTATTTCTCTTAATGGAATGCTTATTCATAAAATAATTGCTTGACATTGATTTCTTTTTATTAACTCGATGTCATCATATTCCGTATATATATAGACTCTCTCTCTCTCTCTCTCTCTCTCTCTCTCTGTATATATATATATATATATATATATCATATCATATCATATCATATATATATATAAATCTCAAAAGGAATATGTATGTGGCTGGCTGGCTGGCTGGGTATGTACATACCGCATAATCTTTTTAAATACTGGACATAAAAACGTGAAATTTTCTACAAAAATTCTTTGCGTTACGGCGGTGAACACTGTCAAGGTTTTAAAAAAAATAAAATGACCGCAGTGGTCAGTTTGGTCAAAAAACGCGAAAAAAACGACATATTTTGCGTTCATGTTGAATTTGCCGTTCCAACTTTTTATAGTTTTTCGATCGATCGCGCTAAAAAAATAAAAAAAAGGATGGCGTTGAGATTTTTTTCAGGATGACGTCATCAAAGTTTGCGCAGAGATAGCTAGCCGGCTTTTCGTTATGACGTCATCAAATTTTGCGTATTCATTTAAAATTAACTTTGCTTCAACCTTTGCTAATGTACTTTATGAATGAATAGAACAAAATATATTCACGTTTTAATTTGCGTCGTAATTTATAGCGGGATATTTTTAAATTGTTATAATGGGTAATGATTAATGGTTTTAATGGGTATCTTACGTTGTATCTGGCAAATACAAAATTCCTTCACGTTTTAATTCGTGTTGTATATGTCCACAGAATAGGTATTAAACAGAATGCGCAATCGCATTTTATTTCTGTTTTGGGCAGTAATACCGACGCCATACTAAGCTTATTTAAACGCAGCGGTCCTGGTTACACTCTATATTTATGCTTATTTAGCCTACAACGTCCTTTTCTTCAAATCTACAAGTTCGAACACCCAAAGCTAATATTTCAGGCAAAATGTGCATAAACGGTTGTGTAATAAACTACAACAATGATGCGAAAACGACTGATTATCGTAAAAAAGAGCATGTCAAACTGCATGGCTTTCCTGACTCCATAAAGGATAAACAACAGCATAAACAACCTCATATTAACTCATTATGAATTATATGCCTATTTCCCTTCATAATTTTAAAAGTTTATTTTGGTTTAAAAAGTATATATATTTATGTACCGGTAGCCGCAGCAATTTAGTTACCGGTACCGAGCTACGTCTAAGCCATTTTTTTTTTCAAATCAGTACCGGGTAATAAATATTTTTACATCATATTGGCCTAATCATATAATGTTCAAAACAAAATGGGTAATTAAGTCAAATTTATATAAAACTAAGCCTATAACGAAAGATAATGTAGGCCCTATATATATTGTATATATTTATGGCAGACGTAGATATCATGTCTCATTTTACTATAGTAGCGTCTCTAGCGACCGCTGCATTGCGGAAAATGGTAACTTTTAGTGAGTGCGTATATAGGGATTGTGCATTCTGTTCTATACCTATTCTGTGTATACGTCTTATAAACTTTGTAGCGGGAAATTGTTCAATTGCTAGGCAATGTTTAAATTGCCGAGCTCAACGTTTTAAAGTTTTATTTTATATCGTATACGTCTTATAAACTATGTAGCGGGAAATTTTTATATTGCCGGGCAATGTTTAAATTTGCCGGACCAACTTTTAAAAGTTTTAATTCATGTCTTATACGTTGTATAAACTATGATTCATATCGGTTTCAGTTGTTATTGTTTTTCCTGTTGAATTTAAAATTTAATTCTAAGTTTGCCTCCAAAGCAACAATAAATAAATAGCAAATAACACCAACAAAAACAAAAAAAAAATAAAAAAATTATTGATCTACGACGAATGTTGTAGCAAAAAAATATATCAAACAATCATTTTCGAATTAACAGTACTTTTTAAAAGACATGTGAGTTCTGTTTTACAGAAAGAGTTTAATTACCCAATAAACTCACAAAATTCGATCATAGTGGTCATACTTTGAGCAAGAAATAAAAAAAATTATTGTTATTTGTTTTTCCTTTTTAGTTGTATATTGAATGGGTGTATAATAAAGTGTGCAAAACAAAAATAAATTTAAAAAATACTGACCACAAAAAAAAACAACATACTACTTTATGTATGTTGCAAAAACAAAACTAAAAAACTATAATGTGTCAAGCATATTCTAAAAAAAAGCCCGTTCGAAGAATCGGGCACATAACGGCTTGTATATATATAAATCTCAAAAGGAATATGTATGTGGCTGGCTGGCTGGCTGGGTATGTACATACCGCATAATCTTTTTAAATACTGGACATAAAAACGTGAAATTTGCTACAAAAATTCTTTGCGTTACGGCGGTGAACACTGTCAAGGTTTTAAAAAAAATAAAATGACCGCAGTGGTCAGTTTGGTCAAAAAACGCGAATAAAACGACATATTTTGGGTTCATGTTGAATTTGCCGTTCCAACTTTTTATAGTTTTTCGTCACAAAGTTAGAAAAAAAAGGATGCGCTGAGATTATTTTTATGACGTCATCAATCTTTGCGCATGGATTTTATAGCAATGAAGGGACATTTTTCATTCATGTTTAAATTGACGTCATCAAACTATGTGCATGGATTTTATTATCTCAACTCAATGACGGGAACAAATTTTCTTCATGTTTAAATTGTCTACGTGCCGTAAACAACATAAATTCTTTACACTACCAATACTGTAGTTGATTTTCCTAATCTATCACTACTTTAATACTTTACACTGTGAATACATGACTTAAAGCTAATTAATAATTTAAAACTTTACAAACATAGGACAAAGCAAATAGATTTAGCATTTTTTTTTCTGTTTCGGGAAGTAATACCGACGCCTTACTAAGCTTATTTAAACGCAATGGTCCTGGTTACACTCTATATTTAAGCTTATAATTATATGGCGTCATCAAATTTTGCGTATTTATGCGTTTAAGAAGGGAACAAAATTTTGTTTTAATTTGCGTCGTAATTTGTAAAATGCAATATTTAAATGGTATAAGTTACCGGAAAATACTTTATGCCCGCTTAAGACTATTGTTTATAACTCCATGGGTTATTTTATCCAGTTCCGAGAACTGGGCACCTTTAGGCTTATCGCCTAGGTAACGGCCATTGTTTAAATTACCGGGCAATGTTTAAATTACCGGGTAATGTTTATAATACCGGGCAATGTTTATAATACCGGGCAATGTTTAAATTACCGGGCAATGTTTAAATTACCGGGCAATGTTTATAATACCGGGCAATGTTTATAATACCGGGCAATGTTTAAATTACCGGGCAATGTTTAAATTACCGGGCAATGTTTAAATTACCGGGCAATTTTTCTAATACCGGGCAATGTTTATAATACCGGGCAATGTTTAAATTACCGGGCAATGTTTAAATTACCGGGCAATGTTTAATTTGCCGGGCAATGTTCAAATTGCCGGAACTAAATTTTTAAATTTGTTATTCGTGTCGCATACGTTTTATAAACATTATTTCATAAGGGTTTCATTTGTTATTGTTTTACATGTTGAATAGAAAATTTAATTCTAAGTTTGCTTCCAAAGCAACAATAAATAAATAAATAGCAAATAAACAAAAACAACACAACATAGGTCTGCGACTTAATGTTTGTCGTAAAAACAATATATCAAACAATCATTAAAAAAAAAAAAAAGTACTGTCGAATGTTCTTAATCAATGAATAGAACAAAATATATTCATGTTTTAATTTGCGTCGTAATTTATAGCGGGCAATTTTGTAATTGTTATAATGGGTGATGAGTAATGATTTTAACGGGTAATTCATGTTGTAGCGGGCAAATAAAAAATTACCTCACGTTTAAATTCGTGTCGTAGATCATGCGGGCAATCTCATTATAACTGCCTGAGTAGTTAGAGTGTATGTAAACATAACTTTTAGCCGGTTCGGAGGACCGGGCACATAACGGCTTGTATATATATAAATCTCAAAAGGAATATGTATGTATGTATGTGGCTGGCTGGCTGGCTGGCTGGGTATGTACATACCGCATAATCTTTTTAAATACTGGACATAAAAACGTGAAATTTGCTACAAATATTCTTTGCGTTACGGCGGTGAACACTGTCAAGGTTTTAAAAAAAATAAAATGACCGCAGTGGTCAGTTTGGTCAAAAAACGCGAAAAAAACACAACTTTTGATTCAAAGTGTCTTTGCCAGTACAACTTTTTATAGTTTTTCGTCACAAAGTTGAGAAAAAAAAGGATGCGCTGAGATTATTTTTATGACGTCATCAATCTTTGCGCATGGATTTTTTAGCGATGAAGGGACATTTTTCATTCATGTTTAAATTGACGTCATCAAACTATGTGCATGGATTTTTATCTCAATGATGGGAACAAATTTTCTTCATGTTTAAATTTCCTACGTGCCGTAAACAACAAAAATTCTTTACACTACCAATACTGTAGTTGATTTTCTTAATCTATCACTACTGTAATACTTTACACTGTGAATACATGACTTAAAGCTAATTAATAATTTAAAACTTTACAAACATAGGACAAAGCAAATAGATTTAGTTTTTTTTTTCTGTTTCGGGAAGTAATACCGACGCCTTACTAAGCTTATTTAAACGCAGTGGTCCTGGTTACACTCTATATTTAAGCTTATAATTATATGGCGTCTTCAAATTTTGCGTATTTATGCGTTTAAGAAGGGAACAAAATTTTGTTTTAATTTGCGTCGTAATTTGTAGAATGCAATATTTAAATGGTTTAAGTTACCGGAAAAGACTATTGCTTATAACTCCATGGGTTATTTTATCCAGTTCCGACAACTGGGCACCTTTAGGCTTATCGCCTTGGTAACAACCATTGTTTAAATTACCGGGCAATATTTAAATTACCGGGCAATGTTTATAATACCGGGCAATGTTTAAATTACCGGGCAATGTTTAAATTACCGGGCAATGTTTAAATTACCGGGCAATGTTTAAATTACCGGGCAATGTTTAAATTACCGGGCAATGTTTAAATTACCGGGCAATGTTTAAATTACTGGGCAATGTTTATATTGCCGGGCAATGTTTAATATGCCGGGCAATGTTTAATTTGCCGGGCAATGTTCAAATTGCCGGAACTAACTTTTTAAAGTTTTAATTCGTGTCGTATACGTTTTATAAACATTATTTCATATGGGTTTCATTTGTTATTGTTTTACATGTTGAATAGAAAATTTAATTCTAAGTTTGCTTCCAAAGCAACAATAAATAAATAAATAGCAAATAAACAAAAACAACACAACATAGGTCTGCGACTTAATGTTTGTCGTAAAAAAATATATCAAACAATCATTAAAAAAAAAAAAAGTACTGTCGAATGTTCTTTATCAATGAATAGAACAAAATATATTCATGTTTTAATTTGCGTCGTAATTTATAGCGGGCAATTTTGTAATTGTTATAATGGGTGATGAGTAATGATTTTAACGGGTAATTCATGTTGTAGCGGGCAAATAAAAAATTACCTCACGTTTAAATTCGTGTCGTAGGTCATGCGGGCAATCTCATTATAACTGCCTGAGTAGTTAGAGTGTATGTAAACATAACTTTTAGCCGGTTCTGAGGACCGGGCACATACCGGCTTGTATAGATATAAATCTCAAAAGGAATATGTGGCTGGCTGGCTGGCTGGCTGGCTGGCTGGCTGGCTGGCTGGCTGGGTATGTACATACCGCATAATCTTTTTAAATACTGGACATAAAAACGTGAAATTTGCTACAAATATTCTTTGCGTTACGGCGGTGAACACTGTCAAGGTTTTAAAAAAATTAAAATGACCGCAGTGGTCAGTTTGGTCAAAAAACGCGAATAAAACACATCTTTTGATTCACATTGTCTTTGCCAGTACAACTTTTTATAGTTTTTCGTCACAAAGTTATAAAAAAAAGGATGCGCTGAGATTATTTTTATGACGTCATCAATCTTTGCGCATGGATTTTATAGCAATGAAGGGACATTTTTCATTCATGTTTAAATTGACGTCATCAAACTATGTGCATGGATTTTATTATCTCAACTCAATGACGGGAACAAATTTTCTTCATGTTTAAATTGTCTACGTGCCGTAAACAACATAAATTCTTTACACTACCAATACTGTAGTTGATTTTCTTAATCTATCACTACTTTAATACTTTACACTGTGAATACATGACTTAAAGCTAATTAATAATTTAAAACTTTACAAACATAGGACAAAGCAAATAGATATAGTATTTTTTTTTCTGTTTCGGGAAGTAATACCGACGCCTTATTAAGCATATTTAAACGCAGTGGTCCTGGTTACACTCTATATTTAAGCTTATAATTATATGGCGTCATCAAATTTTGCGTATTTATGCGTTTAAGAAGTTGTTTTAATTTGCGTCGTAATTTGTAGAATGCAATATTTAAATGGAAGACTATTGTTTATAACTCCATGGGTTATTTTATCCAGTTCCAAGAACTGGGCACCTTTAGGCTTATCGCCTTGGTAACGGCCATTGTTTAAATTACCGGGCAATGTTTAAATTACCGGGCAATGTTTATAATACCGGGCAATGTTTAAATTACCGGGCAATGTTTAAATTACCGGGCAATGTTTAAATTACCGGGCAATGTTTAAATTACCGGGCAATGTTTAAATTACCGGGCAATGTTTATAATACCGGGCAATGTTTATAATACCGGGCAATGTTTAAATTACCGGGCAATGTTTAAATTACCGGGCAATGTTTATAATACCGGGCAATGTTTATAATACCGGGCAATGTTTAAATTACCGGGCAATGTTTAAATTACCGGGCAATGTTTATAATACCGGGCAATGTTTATAATACCGGGCAATGTTTAAATTACCGGGCAATGTTTATAATACCGGGCAATGTTTATAATACCGGGCAATGTTTATAATACCGGGCAATGTTTAAATTACCAGGCAATGTTTAAATTACCGGGCAATGTTTAATTTGCCGGGCAATTTTCAAATTGCCGGAACTAAATTTTTAAAGTTTTAATTCGTGTCGTATACGTTTTATAAACATTATTTCATAAGGGTTTCATTTGTTATTGTTTTACATGTTGAATAGAAAAATTAATTCTAAGTTTGCTTCCAAAGCAACAATAAATAAATAAATAGCAAAAAAACAAAAACAACACAACATAGGTCTGCGACTTAATGTTTGTCGTAAAAAAAATATATCAAACAATCATTAAAAAAAAAAAAAGTAGTGTCGAATGTTCTTAATCAATGAATAGAACAAAATATATTCATGTTTTAATTTGCGTCGTAATTTATAGCGGGCAATTTTGTAATTGTTATAATGGGTGATGAGTAATGATTTTAACGGGTAATTCATGTTGTAGCGGGCAAATAAAAAATTACCTCACGTTTAAATTCGTGTCGTAGGTCATGCGGGCAATCTCATTATAACTGCCTGAGTAGTTAGAGTGTATGTAAACATAACTTTTAGCCGGTTCGGAGGACCGGGCACATAACGGCTTGTATATATATAAATCTCAAAAGGAATATGTATGTGGCTGGCTGGCTGGCTGGGTATGTACATACCGCATAATCTTTTTAAATACTGGACATAAAAACGTGAAATTTGCTACAAATATTCTTTGCGTTACGGCGGTGAACACTGTCAAGTTTTAAAAAAAATTAAAATGACCGCAGTGGTCAGTTTGGTCAAAAAACGCGAATAAAACGACATATTTTGGGTTCATGTTAAAATTGCCGTTCCAACTTTTTATAGTTTTTCGATCGATCGCGCTAAAAAAATAAAAAAAAGGATGGCGTTGAGATTTTTTTCAGGATGACGTCATCAAAGTTTGCGCAGAGATAGCTAGCCGGCTTTTCGTTATGACGTCATCAAATTTTGCGTATTCATTTAAAATTAACTTTGCTTCAATGTTTGCTAATGTATTTTATGAATGAATAGAACAAAATATATTCACGTTTTAATTCGTGTCGTATACGAAATATAAACTTTGTAGTTGTTGCGTGCAATCTCATTATAACTGCTTGAGTAGTAAGAGTGTATGTAAACATAACTTTTAGCTTTTTCAATTCGTTTGAAGCGGGCGTATACGCATTAAAATCTTTCTAGCGGGAAATATTTCACGTTTCAATTCGTTTCTAGCGGGAAATATTTCACGTTTCAGTTCGTTTCGGTTGTAGCGGGCGTACAAAATGTCATTCACATTTAAATTTGTGATGTATACATCGATAAACTTTTTAACGGGCAGGGTTTTATTAATTGCCGTATATATTAACTGTGTAGCGGGCAATCTCATTATAACTCCATGGGTAGATACAGTGTATGTAAAATATCATTATGCGATTACATTGAACACAATTTTTTTTTTTTTTAAGTTTCTTCTTTGTTTCTTATTGGTTTCATTTGTTATTGTTTTACATGTTGAATAGAAAAATTAATTCTAAGTTTGCTTCCAAAGCAACAATAAAAAAATAAATAGCAAATAACAAAAACAACACAACATAGGTCTGCGACTTAATGTTTGTCGTAAAAAAATATATCAAACAATCATTTTTTTAAAAATAAAAGTACTGTCGAATGTTCTTTATCAATGAATAGAACAAAATATATTCACGTTTTAATTTGCGTCGTAATTTATAGCGGGCAATTTTTTAACTGTTATAATGGGTAATGATTTTAACGGGTAATTCATGTTGTAGCGGGCAAATAAAAAATTACCTCACGTTTAAATTCGTGTCGTAGGTCGTGGGGGCAATCTCATTATAACTGCTTGAGTAGTTAGAGTGTATGTAAACATAACTTTTGGCTTTTTCAATTCGTTTGTAGCGGGCGTATGCGCATTAAAAGCTTTCTAGAGGGCAATATTTCACGTTTCAATTCGTTTCTAGCGAGAAATATTTCACGTTTCAGTTCAATTGGTTTGTAGCGGGCGTACAAAATGTCATTCACATTTAAATTTGTGACGTATACATGGATAAACTTTTTAACGGGCAAGGTTTTTTTAATTGCCTTATATATTAACTGTGTAGCGGGCAATCTCATTATAACTCCATGGGTAGATAAAGTGTATGTAAAATATCATTATGCGATTACATTGAACACAATTTTAAAAAAAATGTTTCTTCTTTGTTTCTTATTGGTTTCATTTGTTGTTGTTTTACATGTTGAATAGAAAAATTAATTCTAAGTTTGCTTCCAAAGCAACAATAAAAAAAAAAAATAGCAAATAACAAAAACAACACAACATAGGTCTGCGACTTAATGTTTGTCGTAAAAATATATATCAAACAATCATTTTTTTTTTAAATAAAAGTACTGTCGAATGTTCTTTATCAATGAATAGAACAAAATATATTCACGTTTTAATTTGCGTCGTAATTTATAGCGGGCATTTTTTAATTGTTATAATGGGTAATGGGTAATGATTTTAACGGGTAATTTATGTTGTAGCGAGCAAATAAAAAATTACCTCACGTTTAAATTCGTGTCGTAGGTCATGCGGGCAATCTTATTATAACTGCTTGAGTAGTTAGAGTGTATGTAAACATAACTTTTAGCCGGTTCGGAGGACCGGGCACATACCGGCTTGTATATATATATATATATATATATATATATATATATATATATATATATATATATATATATATATTTGTCATCTTTATGTACAGAAATGTACTAGTCTTGGTGACATAATTATTCTGAAGGTTACAATAATAATTTTAACCAGAAATGTCTATTTGTCTGAATAAATCTATCTTTTATACTAAAATAATTAGGCTATAGTTTGCAAGAGGCTCTCCCTCCCTCCCCCTCTCCCTCTCTTTCTCTCTCCCCCTCCCTCCCTCCTTCCCTCTATCTCTCGCTACCTCCCTCTATCCCTCTCTCTCCGTCCTCTCTCTCGCTCTATCTCCCTCTCTCCCTCACCCTCTCCGTCACGCTCGATCTCTCTCTCTCTCTCTCTCTCTCTTACACGCTATTTGTCTCTCGTGGCATTCATTTCTTAAATATTTTTCTTACAGTTGTATTTGACTTTGCCTACGCTGTGTGCCCAACATGCGCCTCTACCGGCTCAACATGCGCGTAAGTATTTATCACTGAATAAGTGGCCACGACAATGTGAAAGCCCAAGCGTCCTGAGTTTAAATCCTGTGAGAACAGAAACACGGAATTTTGAATTGTTCGTTGGGGATTACAGTAAAAAAACTTCCCTTGCCTTACCCAACTAGAGTTTTTTCTATATTTCAATTGTTTTTATCCAGCACGTCATGAAAAATGTTCAGTGTTGTTTATTAATTAAACAGCTGATTGCACATAAGTAGTAAAGTACACTTGGACAAATTTGATCATAGAACCGATGAAGCAGCGTTCACCAGTTTCTGTGTCCACGGCATACTAGGTGATTGCGTGGCCAGCACAATGCCCAGCCACATTTACTTTACCCCAACTAACGCCAGGTACCCATTTGAGCTGGGTAGACTCAGGGGCACCCTTCAGTTCCCCGGGAACAATTCCTAGCCTTCACCGGGATTCGAATACTGAATCTTTGATACACCATCCAAACGCGCTGCCACTTGGCCACTGTGCTACTTGTAGAATTCACATACATTTGGACCTAGATAGAAAAGCGCCTTTTTTTCTCCCAGGGACTGGAGCCGCCCCAGCTCCTCTCCGGACTTTGTTCTGTTCGTTCAGACTCAGCTCTGAAACACTATAAAATAATGGAGATCCTAGTATTTGAGGGTTTACCACTAGAATGATTAAAGTGTAGCTCTGGGTCTATATGCGAATTTTTAATAGAAGCTAGTGGTTGTGCCCGTCAAAATGAGGGAGAAAGGAATGATTACAATGGGTAGACTCAGGGATACGCTCGACTCTAGGGAAACAAATTCTAGCCTTCACCAGGTTTTGAACCCAGGATCGTTGGTACGCCAGTAGAACGCGCTGCCAGCCGTGCCACACCTTTTTAGAAGAAGGTTCCTGGGCAATGGGCAATATCCGTGTTAAATGTTACAGATCTGCAAGTCTCATAACTAAACACAAATTGTTTATTCTACTTTGAACAGTGCCTACTCTACCCTAGTGGACTGCTACAAGACTATGACAGTTGCCAATCAATGCACTGCTTTAGAAGTAGCTGGAGCAGATACTTCTCGAGCTGCTCTTGAGATTACCCTGGCCGCTGCTGGATGCTCAGGTAGAAAAAAATAAAGCATCGATCTTTTTTTAAGAGCTAACGCTAGTTTCATAAGTAATAGCAAATCGCTGCTACAGTCTAACTAAAGTGTGAAAATATATTTGTAGCTTTCAAGTACAGAATGGTCAAATAAAGATAAAGATGATTTTGTGTGTGAAGTTTTCATAAATAGAAGTATAACATTGAGTAATGAGCCCACACATTTTTCAGACCTTCATAATTTAATATTTTACTTTTAAAACTAGTTATCTTAAGTTATTTAAAAAAAATGTACCTCATTGAAAGAGAAATCCGAACGCCCGCTACCAGTTGATGCTAACAAAATAAAAAAAAAGAGTTATCTAGTTGAAAAAGTTGGAGTGGAATTGAGTTCATTTAGACCATTAATTAAGGGGTGGCGTCTTACCCCAAAGTGGGCTTTTTACCCCAAGTTACCCAATAAAATGCAAATTTCAAATTCATATATTATTATCATATAAAATTTTGAAATTAAGTCATTTATTAAAGATCACATGTCTACTTAGATTTTGGCAGTATATCAGAATTATGATACATCTTATGTCATTCAGCAAAGCAAGTAATATAATTTGTCTTCTGATATTTACCAACGCATGTCATAAAAGATATATTTGGTCTTCAGATTTGTAACACACAGATAAAGATAACTTGACAACATACATGCATAGATTTAAAATTGTTGCGATTTCTGCAGTAAAGCATATTAAAAGCTATTGTGTGTGGGAATTAGTCGCATATTTTTCATGTATTTAGTATATAAGACATTGAAAAGAAATAATTGGTTTCAACTATATTTTTGTTCTATAACTATAAAGTACAGGATTAAGTATACAAATAATAGGTCTCTCACGATACATTGACTACAGAAGTTTCGTCTACTTCACTTCATCTACATATACAGTTTGTCTACCCGGACACTTTGTCTTCCGTGACACTTCCTCCACCACGACACTTCGTCCACATACAGATTTACCGCGACACTTTGTCCACCGCGACACTTCGTCCACCTCGAAGCTTTGTTTACCGCAACACTTTGTTCACCGCGACACTTCCTCCACCGCGACACTTCCTCCACCGCGACACTTCCTCCACCGCGACACTTCCTCCACCGCGACACTTCCTCCACCGCGACACTTCATCCACAGCGCCACTTCGTCCACAGCGACACGTCGTCCACAAACAATTTGTCTACAGACCTTGCTCCTATTAATGCTTCGTCTCTTGACTATGTGTCTTCTAAATATTTGCCTACTGACACTTCAACCGTCGACACTCTGTCAACCATTAATTTCGTTACAGTAAAAGACATTTCATTGTAGACACACCGTCTGTAGACTAAACTTCGTAAAACCATTAAAACAATATATAAAGCAACAGGAGATAACAAAAGTACAATCTGTAACTAAATATTTGGGATAATGTTTGTCTTTCTTTCCAGGTGCCGGTACTTTGATGACGTCACTGGGCTTCGTTCTGGTTCTGACCAGCCTGGCGTACTTCTTCAACGGAAACAAATTATAGATCTTGACTCGACCAATTAAAAAAGTGTATTTAATGCACACTTCCATTTGGCATCATGTTTGATTAAAGACCTAAATATAATAGAAGAAAGCCTTTTATTCCTGCGTATAGTTCTAGAATTAATGACTTAAGTTAAATCAGTATTAATATTTCATTATAGATAACTTTTTCCTACGTTTATGGGTGATTGTTTAAGACTTATTTATTTAAAGTTTATTAAATTAAATTGATTGTGTGTTGTGACAGCCTCAATAAAAAATATTTAGTTAAAACGTAGGGCCATTCTTTTTGTGTGTGTGTGTGTATCTTTAAATGTCTACTAACTACTATTTATTTATGGTCGGACTTAGATCGTAGGAGGTCCGAAGCACTTAAAATATTATTATGGTAGCCTCCTCCACTTATATCTTATTTTATGTCATTTCAAATTCTTTAAAATGAAATTAAATAAACAGTTTTTTCGAATTATAGTGTATCAATCAACCCAGTGATTAGTAGGCAGAACTTTGTGGACACTTTTACGCCGTGCTTATATTAAACAAGCTAAATTCCCCGTCATTGCCCGGGGTAAAATTAAATAGGTCTATATTATAAACTACAGATAAACATTTCATAAACTACAATAAACAGAAAGATATAGGCTAGATGTAATAATTTTAAAAATATAATTATAATGTACTGAAAACATTTAGGAATGTAATTTAAAATAAATTTTATAATCAAATTATAACTAGCAAGTCTTTTTATTCAACCAAAAGCGAAATTGCCTGGCATTGCTTACATAGACTTACATATACAAAATGTATAAACTACAATGAACAGAAAGCTATAATAACTTAAAAAATAGAATTATTATTTATGGACTAAAATCATTTAAGAAAGTCATTTAAAATAAATATTGTTATCGGGTTGCAAAAAAAAGCAAGTCTTTTTATTCTAAAAAAACGTTAAGACTATCCCAGTGGATAAGAATCAAACTCCCGTCTTCAGTGTGAGTCTAAAATATAATTATTAGATTGATTTATTTACTGAAAACATTTTAGGAAAGTTTTAAATCCTAAAATCCTTACGATCTTTAAAAAAAAATTTATAATAAGGGAAATTTTTTTAAAGTAGAACAAAAAAAAAGCTATCAGTGGGGAATCGATCCCAGATCGCCCGAATGGCAGTCGAGGATGCTAACCACTGCACTATGGAAACCACATGTCAATAAGGAATCGCAAAAGTAAGATGAGACATTAAGGTCACATGTTTTTAAATAAACCTATTTGATTGGTTAAACACACACACACATGGCTAGTTTATATAGAGAGATTTAAGGGCCCTCTTTTTTCTATTGGATCCTGGTTTGGATTCACGGTTTCCAAAATATTCTCCATATGTGCCACGAAGCATTGTATACTGTTGCGATGAAAAATGTCTGTGTTCCCACCTATTCCATTGAAGCTCTCAGCACGTTCTTTTTTTGCTTAACGGGAGCGAGATGTCGTTGAGTTTAGGCGACACTTGGAGAAAATGGTGCATGAACTTCATTTAGATATCTGATCATGCCTGCAATGAGCTATATATACATACATGGAGTGCTCAATCTTTTAAATTTGTCTGGAAATTGCAGACTATTGTATATAGATAAGGGACGCTTAGAAGATTGGCTGATTTTGAACCCTGGCGTACACAAAAACATTTACTTTATGATCCTGTTTTGAATACTTGAAATTTCAAAAATATCGTAATATATCATTTTTTTAAGTAAATGTCTTTGAGGTATCAAAAATCGGCTATTAGCATACGCACCACTTATCTATATAATAAAGTCTGCATTTTCCAGACATTTTTATGCTTTATGTAATGTGATTGAGCAATCCATGTACAGGGTCCTCGAGAGAAAAAAAAGATGCCGGTACGAGATCTTTTGTGGGCCCCCTCCCCCCCCCCTCCAGGCCAAACACCTTTTTTTTCTAACACTAGTCATATCTTGATGATTTATTTGTATTACGTACGTTTGAAAAATCAGGAAACTTTTTAAAAGGTCTGTGGTACATTTTATGAAACTGTCATAAGTGTTACCATTTACCATTAGAGTGTAATCATTTCAATCACAGCCTTGCAGGTCTATAACAAAAATACATCAATCAAGTACATAGTTCTTAGTTTAAATTGTTGTAGATCTAATTGTTCCTCCACTTCAATATTGATCAGAATTGATCTAATTATTTACAAATATGCCCAAATAATTCAGCTTTTGAATGCTTACTGTTTGGTGAAAAGAAATAGTCAACAGAAAATATATCAATATACATGAATGATAAAAAAAAAGACAGAGAAGAAAAAAACTAGTTTTATTAAAACGGGGCTGCCTTAAATTGTGTGCCTTTTTCTTGGCAAAACTACGAATTACCGTGTCAAAGTTTATTTGTCTTTCAATGCCAGACTCAATACTGAGCCTAGCCAAGTTGTGCAGGCGATCCTGAATTATGGTGGACCTAAGGCAATTTTTGATGAGCTTAATTTTACTGAAGCTCCTCTCTGCTAATGCTACTGTGGCTGGTGATGTAAGGGACATCCTCGAACTGACACTTATGTTATTAAAAAACATTTCTATTTCGGAATTGAACCAAAGCATTTAACTGTTCTAATGCACCCCAACTGTTCTTTACCAAAATTTGCATTGTTAACCCTTGTTAGGTGAATTATTTCCTAAACAAAGTCTTCACAACTTATGGTATTATAATACTTTTCTGCTAACTTAGCAGCTTTATACTTCAAGTCTTATTCTGACATCTTCTGGTAGTTCCAAAGAAAGCTGAATGTGTCAGAAATATATTTGACTGAATTGAAACGAACTGTAAACTGTAAAACCTCCAATAACACTATCCAATACAACATAAAATAATGTGTTTTCGAAAGTGGGCTTCCTTTGGGCATTCTTCTGTTTCGTTCATCTCATTCACATTTTCATCAGGTTTACCCTCATCATGGAATCTTGTTCTTTTTCTGGCACTTGTATTGCTGTTGCTAAACAATTGTACTTCTATCTGCAGTATGGCTACAACAACCGTAGTTTCATTCCACATTGCTAAACAATTGTACTTCTATCTGCAGTATGGCTACAACAACCGTAGTTTCATTCCACATTGCTAAACAATTGTACTTCTATCATCTGCAGTATGGCTACAACAACCGTAGTTTCATTCCACATTGCTAAACAATTGTACTTCTATCTGCAGTATGGCTACAACAACTGTAGCTTCATTCCACATTGCTAAACAATTGTACTTCTATCTGCAGTATGGCTACAACAACTGTAGCTTCAGTCCACATTGCTAAACAATTGTACTTCTATCTGCAGTATGGCTACAACAAGCTTCATTCCACATTGCTAAACAATTGTACTTCTATCTGCAGTATGGCTACAACAACTGTAGCTTCATTCCACATTGCTAAACAATTGTACTTCTATCTGCAGTATGGCTACAACAACTGTAGCTTCATTCCACATTGCTAAACAATTGTACTTCTATCTGCAGTATGGCTACAACAACTGTAGCTTCATTCCACATTGCTAAACAATTGTACTTCTATCTGCAGTATGGCTACAACAACTGTAGCTTCAGTCCACATTGCTAAACAATTGTACTTCTATCTGCAGTATGGCTACAACAAGCTTCATTCCACATTGCTAAACAATGTACTTCTATCTTCAGTATGGCTACAACAACTGTAGCTTCATTCCACATTGCTAAACAATTGTACTTCTATCTGCAGTATGGCTACAACAACTGTAGCTTCATTCCACGTTGCTAAACAATTGTACTTCTATCTGCAGTATGGCTACAACACCTGTAGCTTCATTCCACATTGCTAAACAATTGTACTTCTATCTGCAGTATGGCTACAACAACCGTAGTTTCATTCCACATTGCTAAACAATTGTACTTCTATCTGCAGTATGGCTACAACAACTGTAGCTTCATTCCACATTGCTAAACAATTGTACTTCTATCTGCAGTATGGCTACAACAACCGTAGTTTCATTCCACATTGCTAAACAATTGTACTTCTATCTGCAGTATGGCTACAACAACCGTAGTTTCATTCCACATTGCTAAACAATTGTACTTCTATCATCTGCAGTATGGCTACAACAACCGTAGTTTCATTCCACATTGCTAAACAATTGTACTTCTATCTGCAGTATGGCTACAACAACTGTAGCTTCATTCCACATTGCTAAACAATTGTACTTCTATCTGCAGTATGGCTACAACAACTGTAGCTTCAGTCCACATTGCTAAACAATTGTACTTCTATCTGCAGTATGGCTACAACAAGCTTCATTCCACATTGCTAAACAATTGTACTTCTATCTGCAGTATGGCTACAACAACTGTAGCTTCATTCCACATTGCTAAACAATTGTACTTCTATCTGCAGTATGGCTACAACAACTGTAGCTTCAGTCCACATTGCTAAACAATTGTACTTCTATCTGCAGTATGGCTACAACAAGCTTCATTCCACATTGCTAAACAATTGTACTTCTATCTGCAGTATGGCTACAACAACTGTAGCTTCATTCCACATTGCTAAACAATTGTACTTCTATCTGCAGTATGGCTACAACAACTGTAGCTTCAGTCCACATTGCTAAACAATTGTACTTCTATCTGCAGTATGGCT
The DNA here is from genome assembly GCA_949126835.1 of Anisus vortex. Lineage (NCBI taxonomy): Eukaryota > Metazoa > Mollusca > Gastropoda > Planorbidae > Anisus > Anisus vortex. The sequence continues at coordinate 22,721,915 of OX421505.1, forward strand.
ACAACAAGCTTCATTCCACATTGCTAAACAATTGTACTTCTATCTGCAGTATGGCTACAACAAGCTTCATTCCACATTGCTAAACAATTGTACTTCTATCTGCAGTATGGCTACAACAACTGTAGCTTCATTCCACATTGCTAAACAATTGTACTTCTATCTGCAGTATGGCTACAACAACTGTAGCTTCATTCCACATTGCTAAACAATTGTACTTCTATCTGCAGTATGGCTACAACAACTGTAGCTTCAGTCCACATTGCTAAACAATTGTACTTCTATCTGCAGTATGGCTACAACAAGCTTCATTCCACATTGCTAAACAATTGTACTTCTATCTGCAGTATGGCTACAACAACTGTAGCTTCATTCCACATTGCTAAACAATTGTACTTCTATCTGCAGTATGGCTACAACAACTGTAGCTTCATTCCACATTGCTAAACAATTGTACTTCTATCTGCAGTATGGCTACAACAACTGTAGCTTCATTCCACATTGCTAAACAATTGTACTTCTATCTGCAGTATGGCTACAACAACTGTAGCTTCAGTCCACATTGCTAAACAATTGTACTTCTATCTGCAGTATGGCTACAACAAGCTTCATTCCACATTGCTAAACAATGTACTTCTATCTTCAGTATGGCTACAACAACTGTAGCTTCATTCCACATTGCTAAACAATTGTACTTCTATCTGCAGTATGGCTACAACAACTGTAGCTTCATTCCACATTGCTAAACAATTGTACTTCTATCTGCAGTATGGCTACAACACCTGTAGCTTCATTCCACATTGCTAAACAATTGTACTTCTATCTGCAGTATGGCTACAACAACTGTAGCTTCATTCCACATTGCTAAACAATTGTACTTCTATCTGCAGTATGGCTACAACACCTGTAGCTTCATTCCACATTGCTAAACAATTGTACTTCTATCTGCAGTATGGCTACAACAACCGTAGTTTCATTCCACATTGCTAAACAATTGTACTTCTATCTGCAATATGGCTACAACAACTGTAGCTTCATTCCACATTGCTAAACAATTGTACTTCTATCTGCAGTATGGCTACAACAACCGTAGTTTCATTCCACATTGCTAAACAATTGTACTTCTATCTGCAGTATGGCTACAACAACCGTAGTTTCATTCCACATTGCTAAACAATTGTACTTCTATCTGCAGTATGGCTACAACAACCGTAGTTTCATTCCACATTGCTAAACAATTGTACTTCTATCTGCAGTATGGCTACAACAACCGTAGTTTCATTCCACATTGCTAAACAATTGTACTTATATCTGCAGTATGGCTACAACAACTGTAGCTTCATTCCACATTGCTAAACAATTGTACTTCTATCTGCAGTATGGCTACAACAACCGTAGTTTCATTCCACATTGCTAAACAATTGTACTTCTATCTGCAGTATGGCTACAACAACCGTAGTTTCATTCCACATTGCTAAACAATTGTACTTCTATCTGCAGTATGGCTACAACAACCGTAGTTTCATTCCACATTGCTAAACAATTGTACTTCTATCTGCAGTATGGCTACAACAACCGTAGTTTCATTCCACATTGCTAAACAATTGTACTTCTATCATCTGCAGTATGGCTACAACAACCGTAGTTTCATTCCACATTGCTAAACAATTGTACTTCTATCTGCAGTATGGCTACAACAACTGTAGCTTCATTCCACATTGCTAAACAATTGTACTTCTATCTGCAGTATGGCTACAACAACTGTAGCTTCAGTCCACATTGCTAAACAATTGTACTTCTATCTGCAGTATGGCTACAACAAGCTTCATTCCACATTGCTAAACAATTGTACTTCTATCTGCAGTATGGCTACAACAACTGTAGCTTCATTCCACATTGCTAAACAATTGTACTTCTATCTGCAGTATGGCTACAACAACTGTAGCTTCATTCCACATTGCTAAACAATTGTACTTCTATCTGCAGTATGGCTACACCAACTGTAGCTTCATTCCACATTGCTAAACAATTGTACTTCTATCTGCAGTATGGCTACAACAACTGTAGCTTCAGTCCACATTGCTAAACAATTGTACTTCTATCTGCAGTATGGCTACAACAAGCTTCATTCCACATTGCTAAACAATTGTACTTCTATCTGCAGTATGGCTACAACAACTGTAGCTTCATTCCACATTGCTAAACAATTGTACTTCTATCTGCAGTATGGCTACAACAACTGTAGCTTCATTCCACATTGCTAAACAATTGTACTTCTATCTGCAGTATGGCTACAACAACTGTAGCTTCATTCCACATTGCTAAACAATTGTACTTCTATCTGCAGTATGGCTACAACAACTGTAGCTTCAGTCCACATTGCTAAACAATTGTACTTCTATCTGCAGTATGGCTACAACAAGCTTCATTCCACATTGCTAAACAATTGTACTTCTATCTGCAGTATGGCTACAACAACTGTAGCTTCATTCCACATTGCTAAACAATTGTACTTCTATCTGCAGTATGGCTACAACACCTGTAGCTTCATTCCACATTGCTAAACAATTGTACTTCTATCTGCAGTATGGCTACAACAACCGTAGTTTCATTCCACATTGCTAAACAATTGTACTTCTCTCGGCAGTATGGCTACAACAACTGTAGCTTCATTCCACATTGCTAAACAATTGTACTTCTATCTGCAGTATGGCTACAACAACCGTAGTTTCATTCCACATTGCTAAACAATTGTACTTCTATCTGCAGTATGGCTACAACAACCGTAGTTTCATTCCACATTGCTAAACAATTGTACTTCTATCTGCAGTATGGCTACAACAACCGTAGTTTCATTCCACATTGCTAAACAATTGTACTTCTATCTGCAGTATGGCTACAACAACCGTAGTTTCATTCCACATTGCTAAACAATTGTACTTCTATCTGCAGTATGGCTACAACAACCGTAGTTTCATTCCACATTGTTAAACAATTGTACTTCTATCTGCAGTATGGCTACAACAACTGTAGCTTCATTCCACATTGCTAAACAAATGTACTTCTATCTGCAGTATGGCTACAACAACTGTAGGTTCAGTCCACATTGCTAAACAATTGTACTTCTATCTGCAGTATGGCTACAACAAGCTTCATTCCACATTGCTAAACAATTGTACTTCTATCTGCAGTATGGCTACAACAACTGTAGCTTCATTCCACATTGCTAAACAATTGTACTTCTATCTGCAGTATGGCTACAACAACTGTAGCTTCATTCCACATTGCTAAACAATTGTACTTCTATCTGCAGTATGGCTACAACAACTGTAGCTTCATTCCACATTGTTAAACAATTGTACTTCTATCTGCAGTATGGCTGCAACAACTGTAGCTTCAGTCCACATTGCTAAACAATTGTACTTCTATCTGCAGTATGGCTACAACAACCGTAGTTTCATTCCACATTGCTAAACAATTGTACTTCTATCTGCAGTATGGCTACAACAACCGTAGTTTCATTCCACATTGCTAAACAATTGTACTTCTATCTGCAGTATGGCTACAACAACTGTAGCTTCATTCCATATTGCTAAACAATTGTACTTCTATCTGCAGTATGGCTACAACAACTGTAGCTTCATTCCACATTGCTAAACAATTGTACTTCTATCTGCAGTATGGCTACAACAACTGTAGCTTCATTCCACATTGCTAAACAATTGTACTTCTTTCTGCAGTATGGCTACAACAACTGTAGCTTCATTCCACATTGCTAAACAATTGTACTTCTATCTGCAGTATGGCTACAACAAGCTTAGCTTCATTCCACATTGCTTTCCAACTGTTTCGCAGCTTCCTCTAGTTGTGCATATTATAAGCTTTCTATGTTTGTAACTTCCATATCTATAGTCGCATCACAAGCTTGAATGACTATGTTGCAGAAGTCAATAGGGACTAGTATACTGTGCCACACGACTGACATTATGATGCAAGTGAAAGAACCGACAAAACATATAAATTTCATGGATTTAGTTTCTGTTTTTTCGGAGTAAAATTCAGCTTTAACAGGTCTTTAAAAGCCAACTCAACCCTTGGTAGATGAGCTACAAATGGTTTTACACTTTCAATTCGATCTGACCATATTGTGCTAGAAATGCCATGAGACTTTGACAGTATTTTCCACCTCTTGAGGCTGCAACTGAATAATGTGTATTTACATTTGTCTAAAATTATGATATCTCCAACCTCCCCTCGTGGCTAGCGCACAGGAGATCATTAAAGTGTAAAAGGATCGACTAACTAGCTTTGACTCCCGTACTAGTATGCAGCGATATAGAGTATGTAGGCCTAGGCTACTAAGCTAAGAGGGAGAACTGTAATCCTGTAAGGCTCATAGGTCTATATCTGTAATCGTCCCTGGAGAAAAATAATAAAAAAGAGATAAGACGATAACATAAGAATGGGCATTTCTTATAGCACTTCTATCCATGCTATTAAATAAGCAAGCTCAGTGCGCTTTTGGTTTGATTTGCAGTGGCAGATGTTCTAGACAAAGAGAAAGGTTTTTTGTTCTTTTTAAAAGATTCTCTTGTCCCAGATTCTCTCAGTGTCTGAGATAGACTGTTCCATAGAGAAGGCGCACTGATTCAAATGAGCGCATTTCCAGGTACTTCTTTCTGTGTCCATCCAAACTAGGAGTTTTGAGGCGTGTCTGTGATGGAACCATTGATATTTTTATTATCAATAAAAAGGCCAAGGTCTCTAACCGTGTTGGACAACGTTATCTCGGAAGCTCCAACCTTGATCGTAGTAATAGCGGTTTTCCGAAGACTGAGAGCAGAACCACAGAAAATTGCCTCTGTCTTGTCATCATTTAATTTTAGTCTGTTTTGCAGTCATCCATGCCTTAACTGTTTGACAGCACTCCTCCACATCACCAACAGCAGCAGCGCAGGCAGACGAATCATGACGAAGACTAAGATTTTAAATGCTATCGAAAATAATTAGGCCCTATATTACAACAAAAGGCTTTCATTGCCTATTTAACAAAATGTTCAAGTACACATTCAGAGAAAATCAAAATTAAGGGCCCCCATCGCCACGTGAGATTGTAGGAGGTTTTGGGAAATCTCCTCTTAGATTAATAGCAACAATTAAAAGAATACTTGCGTAATTGCCAATTTAATTTTAAAATTTTTAAAAATTCATTCGCTTTATGGGCCCCCCTAAACTCTCATGGGCCCCGGTACGGCGTACCGACTGTACCCCCTCTCGTGGGGCCTGTCCATGTATATATATATATAGCTCAGTGGATCAAACCCACAAGTGTAGATAAGAGAGCAATGGGCGTGCAATATACAAACGACCATCTTAATCCATTATCTATCCCTGTATACAGAACTTGACAAGATTTCAGTAGACTGTATTCAGATATCATACAAATGAATACATCGAGTTTTTTCGCTGAAAAAGAATTATTTTTATGAATTAAGCTTACATTTAAATATAAAACCATAAAACATACAGTTCAAATTATAAATAATATTGGGGTGACCTATCTGAGATTGGTCTGAATAGTCTGAAATTAATAATAGAAATGTCAAGCATTATCATACTAATAATAATATTGTTAGAATATATGATGCATTTAATTTCTTTAACATCAAAGATCTTTAAAACAATATAGAAATTGTAAATATAGAATACATGTATATAATTTACTATTTACTGGGGGGGAGGGCATATTTAATCAGGGTGTAGGCCTACAAATGTATTTTGTAGTCATGTCTTCTTTTCCATTACAATATCTTTTGCTACAATATATTTTAATCTGCTTTAAAGGCTTTCAAAAGAACAATTATTAATGCTGTTGATAAGCTGTTATTAATTGAACAAAAATCCATCTCCAGTGAGATTCCTTATGGCTAATCAAGATTGCATGTCATACTTATGAATGACTTTATAAAGGTCATCAATGTAGCCAGTAAATTGAACGACTATATCATATAGTGTAGGTTAGTGTATGGAGGGGATTGTTCACGAATAAACTTGCATTGTAATGTGAAGTTTAGACAAATTATAAAAACATTAATTGTACTAAAAAGAAAGTCAAATTTAAATAAAGCAGCCACGAATAAGAAGCTGCATATTTACATATCAATTGTACAGACAGGCTTCAACAATATGTGAATATAAAGTAAATAAAAATTAAACCATATACAGAATATATAGTTTGATGTACGTCAATATCATAAATACATTATAATAATAGCAGAATGTACTATTTTAAATAAAATTAATAATCATGATTTCATGATTGAGTGGATATTTAAGTCGCTCGGTGACGGCGTCACCGGAATCTAAGAAGTACATATATACGTATTGTGGACTTTCAAATTCACCCTTAACATTTTGTCTTGGATGTACTGCAATATCCATCTTATAGTAGACTTGTCCTGCTGCTATGAAGCTGTAGACTCCGTGACTATTGATTGCCCGATCGTCATCTACCTTTTGCGAAGCCAGTGCGAAACATTAATTCAAGTTCCTCATACTCTTGAGGAATTATTCTGCGAGCAAATGACGTTTTAAAAAAGAGGCAGGCCAACTCATTTGGAAACACTGATGGCTCTATGTTTACTTGACCAGATAAACAGCAGTCACCATAAGAGTCGCGGTTGATTCTGTTCGAGAATTTATTTGCCTATTTCGGAGTCTTTCACGTGCTAGTGAAAATCGCCTTGGGTGTCATGCCGAGCACGCGTGCCATTGGCTGCCGACCCCTGGAATAAACATAGCCTCTGACAGTAGAGAACTTGTCTCTCCGACATTAAAGTACTTCATTTATACTGTAATACTCGATTAATATCGTTTTTGTAGTTCATTCTCCTTTACTTTTCTTCTGGGACATTCCGGTACCCAGGGTTTTCCATCGAGTAGGCTATGGATAAAAGACTTGACAACACTGCTTTTAAAATATGTTAGCTAAATTAGATTAAATTGGTCTCCTTATTTAAAAAAAACAAAACAAAAGCTACAGCACCTTTAATGTTTTTATTATTCAGTGCATTGAGATTGTAAAGTACCCTTCGGACCAAACTGATCATAGGGTTGGTGAAGAAGAGTTCAGTGGTTTATGTGGCCACGACACACGAGGGGATTTGTGGCCAGCACAATGACCGACCGCCTTTACTTTACTCTAACTATTGTCAGGTACCCATCAGAGCTGGGTAGACTCATAAGCACCCTCAAGTCCCGGGGAAAAATCCTAACCAGCACCAGTATTCGAACCCAGGACATTTCGTACGCCAGTCAAAAGCGCTGCCGCTCTGCCCCACCGTGCCCCCGAACAATAAGATATAAACATATTTTGTTAGACAGTTTTTTTTTATATATCACATGTTTCCAGATACATGTTTGTCCCGACCTACTTATAATAAACACAAATGAACCAGTTAGTGGTAAAAGGGAAATAACTGTATAAAAGATAAATATTGAAATAATCTTTAGGATTTGTTGTTAATGATTCGACCCACCCTAAAGCTGAAAAAGCTGGTAAGTTGGACCGTCGTCTCGAATAAATATATATTAATATTGCGCATGTTTCGATAACAATAAATTAGGCCTACTAATGTAATATTATAATGGAATAGGGCATAGCCCATACACCTCAAATGTAGCTTTATTTTATTGTTCATTGTTTTAATTTTGAAAAACATTCTACTGTTATACAAATAAACCAATTAAAATTAATACAGGCAGGTCGCATCCAACACGTGACCCGCTCTACCAGAGGTCATCAGCTCAAACTGCATGTTCCACACGCACGCACCGACGTTTCTTTTTTTGGACCAAGCTTCCATCACTGCCCCTTTTGTGCCGACTTTCCAGTCATCTCTGAAGGGTTTGTATAGCAATTGACACTTCGTCGTCGACTTAAGCTTAAAACTCTTGTATTTTATAAATATTATAAGTAGTAATGCATGTTTTTGATCCCATAACATTCGCAATCAACTTATCCTTACATTGTGGACTTTATCATCGGATATAACGGGGTTATCTAGGAGTATAATTAAGAAGAAGACGAATTATAAAAGTTAATATCAAAGTTTTTATTTCAATTTATGTATAATATAACATAGCTCGGGTACTAATAGCAGTAATGAAATACATTTTTTATATAGTTAAACAATGGAAATATGCACAAATGACATGTATCAATAATTGGAACATGTGTTCAACTAGTATTTATTACATCAACAAGATATCACACACACACAAACATATATATATATAAATATGGGTGCAAGGATAAAAGTGCAATTAATTGTATGCAATATAAAGAGTTCAATGTGTTTAAAAAAAATTAAAACTAAGGAGCGTCATAACATTAACTTGATGTTTTAGAAACTCAGGTTCAGCTCCTGTTACAATGGTTACTAGGAGATTAGTGGGCACCTCACCTTCCACCATAATTTAGTTATAACGAAGGATGGGCATTGTGGACACTATGATCTTGAATGTCAAAGCTACAGGATCTTTTTCGCCTGAACGTTCGAGGACCCAAATGTTTTTACAAAGACAAATGTTATAATAATATTATATGGTTATTACAAACGATGGATTCAAATAATAGGAAACAAATTATTTCTGAGAGAATGTAAAGTTATGGAGGAAAAAAAGTAACATGGTAAAATTATCCACGAACGCATGCGATTAACATCTTAGCCATGTGAAATATATATAATACTATGAACTAAATAGAACATTAAAAAAACAACAGTTTTTCATCAATCGAAAAATGCTGCTTTTTGTAAAACAATAATAGAACTGGTGATTTGAGACATACTTTGACCAAGAAAAAATAAAAGTTAGTTTCCAACCAAACTGGCCTTATGTTTTTATTCTTGATGCTAGTCTAAGTGGTCATTTAATTATCTCAGCACACAGCACACACAGATACAATAACAGATTTTATATCTTCTCTCTGCAACTTCCCAAAAACCAAATACCAAAGAAAGATTTATCTAAACAAGACTTGTCTAAAATGTCTAAGTTATATCTGATATTTGTTTTTTAAGGTATTAATTCTACCTGCGCCATTGAACCAAAAGCAAGTTTAGCTCCTGAATGATCTCAAAAAGCACCATAATATTGCCCCCCCCCCCCCCAATATTGAAATCTGTGCCAAAAATGTAATTGCTGCTAACTTATTCGGCAATAAGATGCAGAAAAGAAATGGCCACAAATAGATTTTCTTGATCTCTGGAGAAACAGTAATGATGAAAGAAAACACAAAAGATGGAAACTAAGATCTATAAATAACATCTGACCTACAATAGCACTGGCTGAGGTTTCTGGCAAATTCCTTTTATTATCACTATTCAACAAGAGCAGAGCAACCTGATCCTAAAAACAAGAAAACCATAAAAACGAAGTTTTTATTATACTCCCTTTATTTGCAAACTAAGTTTACCATCATGTAATTAAATAATTGATTGACTACTGGAAATGAAACGTACAGAAAAATATATGTGTCGCAAATCTCAAAAATATCTCCTTACTCCGTATGAATTGTTCTAAAAATAATCTTAGCGCATAATTTTTTTTTCTAGCTTAGTGCCGAAAAACTATAAAAAGTTGCACGGGCATTTTTAACGCGAAATCAAAATATTTCTTATACTTTCCTTTTAAGAAATGAATATTGTCATAACTGTAGTATTATTAAGTAGTTTTAAATGAAAATTTGATAGGATGTGTTGTTAAGCGCCCCAAATCTGCTGTCCAAATTTCAGCTCGATCGGACCACGGGAAGTGGTCGAAAAATTGAAGCAAAGATTTGCACGACGATTGCAGACAGACAGAAAATGCAATTTAAAATAAAGGGAGTAATAATAAAAATATTGAAACTTATTAATAAGACATAAAATTTGTGTCCATTTCAATTTCATCAAATAGATCGCTACTGATTTAAGCACATGTGACGCAAATGTCATATGATATAAATACAACTTAGTTCACTTATACAACAATAAGATAATATTTTTGTTTATTTTTGTAAAGTACTTGTTTTAAAGAGAAATAGACTCTGGCTGTTGACTCTAGCTTTTTACTAAGTTAACGTCATGTGAAATATGTATTGACTAGTTTATTCATGGAGGAAAAAATCATGGATTAAGGAGGGGAGATAATTGATCTTTTATTATGATCTTATACGTTTTACAGACGTTCCTTCTAGATAGAAGATTATTACGTCCACTAGACCCAAAACTCCTGCAGGGCGGCAGGGATCGGTCGGAGCCAGGGATGTCGGTTGACAGACCGGTGAACTAACCGCAGGACCAGAACCAACTCTGTTCAGTTGTAGTTTCCGAGAAAGACCATCAGTTATACAGTTAGTGTTGGTTTGGTTGTAAGTCTATCATGTTGAGTTGTTCTACACATAGATCTTTAATTATAGGCTGGAAGTTATGATATGCTAGCCAGAATTGTGCGCCTCATTTTATTTCATTTTTAGGCCTATATATTTGTATCTGGATTCAGAATAAAGTCATATATTATTTCAGACAGGGTGTGAATTAATGTTTGTATGATGTAGCCAGTCTTCCAAAAAAGCATGATATACTTGACAAAAAATATAAATAAATCAATAAATATATATATATATTACATATATATATACATTTCAACATCAACATCATTCAGACCTGATTAGAAATACATTTCAACATCCTTCAGAATTTATTTGAAAATATACATGAAAATATCATTCAAGAAATACTATCCAGTAAACTACTTCTTAGATCGATCCTTTTTTTTTGTACTAACCAGGTAAAGATTCTTTTATTCAGTCAATAGCCGTTTTGAAAGTCGCCAATCTGATGACGTCGCCCTTGTGTAGTCGCTTAACTGACAGTAGCTGTTTTGACAGTCGCTATGCAGCACAGATAACTAACTTCTTCTTCTTCGCCATTATCAACTCCTAGTGGAGTAAAGGCCATTAACCATTTCTTTTAAATGTCTTTCTGTCTCTGTAGCTATCTTCTCTAACTCTTTCCAGCTTTTCCCGATCGGCTGCACATCCTTTTCTACTTCTCTCCGCCAGGTGTTCTTGGGTCTACCTTTTTTGTCTCGCACCCTGTGGATTTCATGCAAGAGCCTGTCTATTCAAATTTGTAGTCGGCTTTCTCAATGTATGGTCTATCAATCTCCATCTTTTTTTTTTTTTGGAGTGGGGTGGGATGTCTTGTTTTATTGGAATATGTGCTGTCCTTTCCCATACAGTTGCGCTTGTAATTTTTTCATGCCGTTTAATATCCATTCAGGTTTGTAGTTTGTTCAAATCCCCATTTGTTGATCTCCAAATTTCTGAGCCATACAGCAGAACAGTTGTACTTTAGAATTAAAGATTCTTAATTTTGTCTTTGTATTTGATTTCCAAATATTTTAAAGCATATCAAAGTCTCCTCTTGTTTTTCGTATTCTTGCCTTAATATCTGTTCCAGATCCCCCTTTGATAACTAAATAATGAAAAAAGGTATGACCTCACAAACGTGTTTAGGTTTTCCAGAAAATTTACTAATCGAAATGTATTGAGAAATGAGTTTTTTTAAAATCTATAATTAAACATTTGTTTATTTGCTAAAGATAGAAAAAGAAAGAAAAAAAAAAGAAATGAATAATCAGAACTTTTCTATAACCGCGTATCTACCAAGACCAATTCACACTTGTTAACGAAAGTGATCTATCTTTCATTCCTTCATTGTGTATGTACTGTTCTAGAGTGCGTTCGCAATCAAGACTTTCGCCAAAGAATCAAATGTGGTAGGGGTGAAGCAGGAGGGACGGCGGGGGGGGGGGGGGTCATATGTTTTATTTCTTACACATTTTATTTTGCAGCCAAAATTACGCCCCTTCACACACACACACCCCTGAGCCACCATACACACATGGTTCGTTTTGAGTCACCCTATTGTCCCAAACTAATATGAAAAAATCGACTTAAGATCCTGAGTGTACGTGTGAGGGAGTGTTAATAATAGTCACCATAAAAATTTCATTAACTTATCTTAAGCTTTCTCTGTCCATTCTACGATCAAATACATATTTGGATATATTTACTGCCCATTCAATAAAGACAGTATGTTTCTGGGAGAGATCACACTTGTTCGTTATCAATGACCATTCAAGTGTATACAGTATTTCCTAAGACACTCTTACACCCATTGCATCCATTACCATATTCAACTAGTTCATATCAATGTACACTTCCCCCTCCTTCCTCCCTCAACTAAATATTTCTTCACTAAGCACTCATTCCCCCCCCCCTTCTTTTCCAATTATGAAATGAACAAAAAAACAACTCCAAAAAACACAAAACTAAATTTCATGGTCAAAATGAGAAAAGTAAAAAAAAAACTTTTGCCATTAATATGGAGATAAAATGGCTTTTTTTTTTTAATTTTGTTTTAAATCTTTACGTGTATGTGCGTACGTTTTTGCAAATAATGAATCTATTTTTCTCTGGATATCGAATTTCACTCCACTTTCCTGAAAACCCCAAAATCACACCTTCGGAGTAGAAAATGTTCACCTCGTATAGCTAGACACCCCCCACCCTCCCATTGGATTTCCTTCTTTTGCTTTCGATCATTGCTTTCTTTTGATACTTTTTTTTTCATTCTTTCCAAAATATTGTGAAATTTTGTTTTGTTTCTGCGGAGTGTTTTTTTGTTGTTGTTTTTTCTTCTCAACTTTTGATTGGCTATTTTCATAGCCATGACAACACGGTAACGGCCAGATGTTTTCATTGGAGACCCAAATACTATATATAGTCTGAGTTTAGAGCCCAACGGAATAGACTGGCGAGTTAGACACCAACTCTAAACCAAGATATCATCTCTAGTCTAGTATGTGGTTATTATTATTTTTATTTTTTTCAGCGTTTGTGCGCGTTTACTAAAATGAACTTTTTTTTTCTCTCATATGGACTGTAGTCAATTTTGTGACAAACTGATTGTTTAATCAAATCGCTATTAAAGTTATTCTTATTTGTGTGTGAAAATAGTATGTATTTTAGTAAAATATAGTACGGTACTCTTGTTTGATAAAAATTTAAGCAGATAATTTACGAAAATGCTGTTTTTACCATCGACATTTAATTAAGAGAGTTGGAAAATTCATAATAAACTTACCAACTCGCTGAATTTATAATTCTGTTTATGACTGATGAAGTATTTTAATACCACTACATGTTGAATAAAGTTATCTTTTATATCATTGTAACATATATTTTATTGAAACATATATTTTTCATGCATAACAAGACTTAGTTATGGTTTATGCGAATTATTTTAAGACTAAAATGTTATGGTTTCAGATATTAAAGAGAAAAAAAAGAAAATGGCCAAATTGTTATTCCTTACTTTCTGTGTAGTGTTGGCTGCAGGTAACTTGAAGTTTCTTTCATATTTCTTTCGATAGTGATTTTCTATCGTATATGTAATGCAGTAAAATACAATTGGGTGAAAAGACTAACTTAATTAAATTATAATTATGTCAACGACTCTTCTCGTTACACAACATTAATTTTTTTTTAATGGTTAATTTGTCCCGCCTAGTTTTAAGTGGACATTTCTATTATAGGGTATATAGGCTTTCATTTCATCATCATCATCATTGGCTCCATAGTCTCGAAAGACGATTAGATTTGCGCTCCTGTGATTTGGCCAGCCCTGCGAAATTGACTGTGTCTGTGGAGACCTATCCTTGAGAGACAGGCTCTGTCGCATCTCTGGCACTTGAAAGCTGGACCGTTGGAGATTGTTAGGGGCTTTCATTTACAATATAGTTAATTCTAAATACATATCTTTTAACCTTCTCTTCCCCTTCCCTTCCACTCTTTCTTAGCGTGTATTAATCTAATATAAAACCGACATCTCTTTTCAGTTGTGTTTAATTCTGAACAAGCGGCAATATGCGCATGCACAATCCCAACCATAGGCTCAGACTGTGCGTAAGTATCTCGTCTATACCTGTAACTAAATATCTACTCTCGTCTTTACCTGTAACTAAATATCTACTCTCGTCTTTACCTGTAACTAAATATCTACTCTCGTCTTTACCTGTAACTAAATATCTACTCTCGTCTTTACCTGTAACTAAATATCTACTCTCGTCTTTACCTGTAACTAAATATCTACTCTCGTCTTTACCTGTAACTAAATATCTCCTCTCGTCTTTACCTGTAACTAAATATCTACTCTCGTCTTTACCTGTAACAAAATATCTACTCTCGTCTTTACCTGTAACTAAATATCTACTCTCGTCTTTACCTGTAACTAAATATCTACTCTCGTCTTTACCTGTAACTAAATATCTCCTCTCGTCTTTACCTGTAACTAAATATCTACTCTCGTCTTTACCTGTAACTAAATATCTACTCTCGGCTTTACCTGTAACTAAATATCTACTCTCGTCTTTACCTGTAACTAAATATCTACTCTCGTCTTTACCTGTAACTAAATATCTCCTCTCGTCTTTACCTGTAACTAAATATCTACTCTCGGCTTTACCTGTAACTAAATATCTACTCTCGGCTTTACCTGTAACTAAATATCTACTCTCGTCTTTACCTGTAACTAAATATCTACTCTCGTCTTTACCTGTAACTAAATATCTACTCTCGGCTTTACCTGTAACTAAATATCTACTCTCGTCTTTACCTGTAACTAAATATCTACTCTCGGCTTTACCTGTAACTAAATATCTACTCTCGTCTTTACCTGTAACTAAATATCTACTCTCGTCTTTACCTGTAACTAAATATCTCCTCTCGTCTTTACCTGTAACTAAATATCTACTCTCTTCTTTACCTGTAACTAAATATCTACTCTCGGCTTTACCTGTAACTAAATATCTACTCTCGGCTTTACCTGTAACTAAATATCTACTCTCGTCTTTACCTGTAACTAAATATCTACTCTCGTCTTTACCTGTAACTAAATATCTACTCTCGTCTTTACCTGTAACTAAATATCTACTCTCGTCTTTACCAGTACGAAAGTATCTACTGGTCTTTAAACTAAAGGGTACAACTCTGTCAGGTATAAATTCTTCGAATTTTAATCCTAGTTAAGCTGAAACGTATCAATAATCCGGGGTTGGTGAAGAAAGCTACCGCTCATCTCATCGGACAAAAGTTAACCCCTTTTTATTAAGTTCATTATTTTTCCCCTTTTGCGCATTTTGGGCTAAAACAATATAATTAAATCTACGGTATACAAAAAATATTAATTAAAAAATAATAGAATTATGCCATCGACAAAAATATTTAAAAAATACAAAATACGCTAGCAACTTTGATTGCCTAGCAAAAGCTTATTAAAGGATTGCCATCTAAATCTATTATTTTCAATATTTTATACACAACTTTTTTTTCGGCAATGCATCGGCTAAGGACTAGAGAACTTAAGAGCTTTGAGCTCCAGGCACCATTCCCGTTCTACAACTTATTTTCTATTACAATAACAGCATACGACTCTAAGAAGATTGTAAGAAATATATTTTCTTTGTTTTAGGAATGCTACAATTTTACATCGGTTTTAAGGGGAAAAAAAGCCTACGGATTATGGGATTAAGGAAATGTAGTAATAATCATAAATAAATGTATTTCTTCACTTAGATGACGTTTCTGGTAATATAACACGACATGTTATTAGGATGCTTGTCTCTATCGGATGTTTCTTCATCGCGGATAAACAAGTCTTAACGTGTATGCATGCATAAAAGTCACGTGCAAAAACATTTCCGTTCTTATTCGATCAATTTATTCGAAACAATGTCTGTGTGCTACTTTACTGGTTGTACTCAAATTTGTTGGGGATTAAAATTTATTTAATTTCCAATAGATGTTTACAAAGCAAAACAATGTATTGTGAAAGTCAGAAGGGAATAATCACCTTTTTAAAATATCAAACTTATTGCTTAATGCAAAAGAATTTTTGTTATTCGTTTTTATGAATTTACGCATTTTGTTTTTCAATAACCAAGAAAACGCAACTCTTGCCTCATTTATTTTGTAAAGAAATAAAAATGTAACGTCACGCGACTAACACTTGAGTATTAATGATCGCCTGTTCACTTTTGATGTTAAAAGCGGATTCCTCATAACTAATATTGTATCCTTTGTATAATTCTAAAAGACTAGAACTGGCCGTCGAGGTTGAAATCAATTGTCAAACACCAGCAAAAGCATGCTTTTTTTGTTATTAGTTTAAAAATAGAACAGGAAGTTCACGAACATTCGGGTTCAAAAGTTCACGCCTCATTAAGACTTGTCCATTGACAAGTCTTAATGAGGCGTGACCTTTTCAATTGGAAGAGTCAGAACTTCCGGGGCAATTTTCCGCCATTTTCGTTAACAAAAAACATGCGTTTGGTGGTGTTTGACAATTGATTTTAACCTCGACGGCCAGTTTTGGTCTTTTAAAAATTTACTAAGTCTACAAGATTAGTTAGAAGGAATCCGTTTTTAACATTAAAAGTGAGTAGGTGATAATTAATACTCAAAGTGTTAGTTGCGTTAAGTTTAATTTAGCTTTGTTTATAAAATAAATTAGTCAAGTGTTACGTCCATGGTTATTAAAAAAACACAATGCGTAAATTCATTAAAACCAAAAAAAAAACATAAATTCTTTTGCATCAAGCAATTATAAATAGGTGATTCTTCACGTCTGACATTCATAATCAATCTTTTTCTTTTGGCAACATCTTTTGAAAATAAAATAAAATGTAATCCCTACATCGTTTCTTACAACCATTAACTTAGCACACAGACATGTTTTGAAGCTAATGAACGAATGGGGCCGGAAATGTTTTACACTTCCACCTTTATGCATGCTCAATATTTAGACGTGTCAATTCCGAACCTCAAGATTAGTTATCTAAATCTTTATTTATATTGTTTTTGTTGCATAATTACTAAATCTTGTTTATTTGTATTGGTCCTTTTTTCAGTACTCTTAAGGTACATGTAACATGTTTAACTGGCGTTACAGTTGCTAAAACTTGTACTAAAGAGCAGGAATCAACAGCTAAAGGACTAAAAACTGCCGCTGATAAAGCCGTGAAAATTTATGGCTGCTCTGGTAAAAAAAAAAAATTACATTTAACTCTAACATGGTCAAAGCTTTTTTAATTAGAATAGTTTTGTGAAGTGTGGTGAGACGAAGAATAAAACTGTCACATTTAGGAATACTTACTGTTTCTATCATATCATACATGTCCTTTGGTCATTAGGTGTCATGCACAACTATCTTATTCCACTCTTAACTTTTACCTGCTTGTCTTATGGTATCAATTCTTTCAATCCTGTCCATTTCGAAGTGTAGTCCTCATATCTTTCTCTTTTTTTTTCATTCAATATTCGAAAGTAAGATTTTAAAAAATATGTATCTTGACTTTGCATTAAAACGAAATTCATTAGTCTTTTGACATTTAGCAATGCAAAGAAGATCACATGACCTTTGACAATTATCACCAAAAGAAAGATCACATTACCACATGACATATCATATTAAGCACTGCAACATATTTTTTCATTGACACTAATATTGACCACCCCTAGAGATCATACTTCAAATTAACTATCAATACGAATACGAAAAAACCAAGGATATGGAGAAAAAAATCAGAATCGTCAACATCGTAATGAATCAGAGTACGGAATAGAGAATGTTATATAAACCAGGGCATTGTAGAAGGTCAAAGTAACCTTGTGATTCAATCGGGCACCTAGAACAAACAGTGAATTAAAAACAAATTCTTTATTACAGCAAGCAAGGCATTTAAAAAGGATAAGGGAAACTCTTTTTTATTGGCATGACAATTTGTAACAAAAACCTTAATTCTGTTTAATATATTTTCCAAATATTACAGGTAATAATCGATTTGTTAATACCAAACAAACTAATACATTACAAACACAAAAAGAATAAAATACATTCTAATTATTTATTTTTTTAAACTTTTTTTTTATCTGTCCAGGTGCTGAGAGCTTGATGACGTCTGTTGGTTTAGTTCTGGTTCTGACCAGTCTGGCATATCTCTTCAATGGGAACAAGATTTAGAGCCTTGAAAATATTATTTAAATTTCACTTTGACCTTTTCGGTTTTGGCTAACATGTTAATTTAACAAGAAAATACCAGTAATATCGCGTCCATTTCTAATATTATTAACTTTAAATACTATTTATATTTCTTTATACAAAAAGATTTCAAGTACATTTTTTGGGCCGAATATTCATATAATTTTTTTTTAAATTTAATTGGTTGTATTCTGAATTTTGACATCTTTAATAAAATATTTTGTATTATTTCGGTTTCCTTTTTTTCTGTCTGTGTATTTTTTTAATCACATACTATTTATTTAATAACAAGAATATATAAGTATATAAATAAAATGATTTTCGAGACATTGGAATGAAGATAATTTTAGGGCTTGCGTCAGTCTGCAATTTATTGATTGCTCTAATTAGAAAAAAAACCCTGAAAAACACAGATAAACTCAGACACAGAAACTTTAAAAAAAAAAAAAAAGAAACTGTCTACACAAAACAGCAACAAAATAATCATTAAAAATCTTCACAATATTTAGTAGATTGTATTATCGTGATAAATCGCCGTTAGGTGGCGCATTAGAGAAAGTTATTTTGCTTGAAATATATATTTTTGTCTCATCTGTTTATATTTTCAACGTAGCAAGGGGACTCTGCAACGCTCCACGGTTTTTAGCTCTCCCCAATGACTAGCTGCGGTGTTTCATAACGTATTCGCATGAACTTCACCAAGAATTCCATTTGGGTGCTTGTCTTGTCTGATGTCTTCAACTGACCTCTAGAGAGAGAGATATTGTGTGCAGCCTATCTCCATGTACATCTGACTATCTGCCGGCTAATAAGAGGGTCTTATTTTTTAATCTCCCATAGGCCTTTCATCATCATCATCAATCCCATGTCCGTTGTGGTCGTTGGGGCGAGCGAATGGACACCTCAGCAGTCAATTTTCTCCACATTTGCCTATCTTGAGCGGTTGTCAATAGTTGAGTCAACTGCAGCCCTGTCCAATACTTGACTTTGTCAGGCTATTGTGCCGCAACACATGAACATGAACGAAACATGCCAGTTTACGCTGTTTGATTGTTGCCATAATGTTTTTTTGAGGGCCTGCAATTGAGGATATTCTGTCCCACACATACAAATTAGTCATGTGTTCTACGTTGGAGATTCGAAGTATTTTTCACATGCATTTATTTTCGAAAGCCTGCAACTTGTTTTCAGTTGTCGGTAGCAGCGTCCAGAACTCACATCCATACAGAACAATAGTTCTGTCAAGGGCTCTGTAAAGTCTTTACTATTTTTTTATTACATCTGTGCTACTGAATTATTTTGAGACAGCTGCTGTTAAAGTGTTGGTGTTTTTCCTGGTTTCTGATTCTAACAGTAAGAAATTGCTGCTATAGGCTATATCATGAGTTGTAGGAAATGAAACTGTTTCCCACACAAGTCTCAAGCAGATTTAATCATATCTTGCCTTTTCAAATACTGATTTTTATATCTCTAATCTACTTTTGCGATAATAGTTATTATAGTAGGCGTTTACAGTTAGTAAAATGATTGAATAATATCATTGTTTATTCTTTCAAACTAAAGCCCGAGTCGACTCGACTACAATTTCCAACAGCTAACATGTTTAAAATATCCATGGACAAAATATGCCACGATATAAAAACAAAGCGCTAAATTATAATTGACAATACTTTCTCACGTATAACAGTTTAAATAATTTTTTATCAAATCGCCACAAAATGCAACAAAAAAACTGAAGAAATCTATACATATTTAAACAATAGACAAATAGTCTAGCGTGCGCTTTGTTTTAATTTACTTACTTAATCATCATTTTATTACCCTCAACTATCAAATCTATAATTTCGCATACAAATGTAATCTATCTTGTGACAACGTCTTCTTTTGATCCACCATTGGCTGACACATTGTCGCTGTGGGTAAAATGGTCGACAGCCTGGATAAGTATACCATCAAGGGTGATTGTTATATGACGTATTGAATTTATTTCAGTTTGTTTTTGTTTGACTCGTTTATTAAACGCAATATAGAAAATATTATCTTGTTACGAAAACCAAAAATGTGAACAAATTGGTATTTCAATGAAATAACCAATACAACTTAAGATACCATAAAAAGAATTAAATGATTTAAAAACAAAGTTGACAATTACTAAAGCTAAAAATAAATAAATAATTAACTCTACCTTTAAAAACGTCCTAAAAAAAGTGAAACAACAACAATAAAATATATTATATCTTGCGCAATGCCTTGTAGTAGAATTACAATCGCAAATAAAAATGCGTATCCAAGAGACATGTGTACAATAAACGATGTGTACTAAAGACTCCTGCCAAGGTGTGTACAAAAACTTTACGTGTACAAAAACTGCCAACCCCCTAGTAGTCGGGTCTTTATATACTTTTCATCAAAGTATGTTCGAGAATTGAACTTCTCTAGAACATACAGAAACAACAATTTCAAGGTCGGTATAACAATATAAAGCATCCTGCTTAGAAACAAAACAACTTTTTCTAGAAAATAAAAGAAATGACCACAGGTCAAAACAAAAGAAATAAAAGAAAAAAACTTTCCTTTGGTATGCACTGCAGCATGACGTTACCCGACGATAGCTTACATCTATCTATATAATAAAAGTCCAAAGAAATCTGACTGTGTGTATATCAGAACGCTTAGCGACTTGGTTTTGAGAGTATAGACAGATGACGTAATATCAAAGACTATAATAAGAGGACCGCTTGCGCTGTTTTTAGAGCTCAAGAATCGTGTTTTCGGTGCGCATCAAATAACGCGTACTCCAAAAGACTTCCGCTGTATACAACTTTCGATTTTAATCATAAACTAGCAGGTATGTGCCCGGTCCTCCGAACCGGGTAAAAGTAAAACTACAAAGTTTATATTTCGAATAGGACACGAATTTAAACATGAAGAAATTTTTTTGGTTGACCCGCTACAAAGTAAATTACTCATTAAAACATTGTCTTAACAATTTAAACATCGCCCACTCCAAATTACGGCACAAATTAAATAGCTGGTATGTGCCCGGGTCTTCGAACCGGCTAAAAGTTATGTATACATACACTCTAACTACTCAAGTAGTTAAAATGAGATTGCCCGCAATAACTACAAAGTTTATACGTTGGAATTTTTTATTTACCTGCTATAATGGAAATTACCCATTAAAATCACTACCCATTACCCATTATAACAATTTAAAAATGCCAACTACAAATTACGACTTAAATAAAAACGTGAATATACTGTCACGTGCGAAATCAGCTACTGACGTTAGATGATATTTTTAGTAATGTATTATTATATATTATTTTGATTCATATCCATCTTGGATCTCACAAGGTTGTATAAGAATTTATATTGATGTTATTGAATTAGTTTTGATGTTTATTTGACTCGTCGCGATATGAATCTTTTGTGTATAAAGTGATTTAGATAAACTGTACCTTAATATATAGGAAATCCACAATCCTGTTTGAAATTGAACACAATTTTATTCCAACAAGTTGAGATGATAAAATATAACAATACCACAGAATAC
This sequence comes from Anisus vortex, assembly GCA_949126835.1. NCBI lineage: Eukaryota > Metazoa > Mollusca > Gastropoda > Planorbidae > Anisus > Anisus vortex. The sequence continues at coordinate 22,743,617 of OX421505.1, forward strand.
ATGTACCAGTATTATATAATAAAACTTAATCAGTTGAGATTCTTCTATAATGAATTAAGCTGTAATCCTATCTTTAAGAAAGTGGTCAAAAACAGTCCTCACACATTAGCGCCCAAACTAGAACTAAACTAAACGGTATTCCACCCTCGTGCATATGACGTATTTTATCGCTATGACGTAGTGTCTAGACATATGCATGTTTTATTCCTAACACGGAAACATTTCGGGTTTAAGATTATTTCATTTTAACTTTAGTTAATAATAACAAAACCAATATAATATGGAAATAAATCTACTCGTAACACTCGCCCCCCCTTAAGACACAAAGGAATTACAGACAGCGTTAAGTATGGAATTCTTTGTAGAGTACCCATAAAATGAACCGAATTCCCAAACTATTCGTAAGATTTAATTGACTATTGGACAATCTTTTTAAGATTAAAATGAACCATATATTACATATTCCTTAATAACAAAGTCGCTATTATGGAATCCCTTATCACATTATTCTATCAATGATTATTAATTAAACATTTATTTATCAATTAATATTTACAATTATGATTATTGTGTGTACAACGTTGACCATAAAACTATTACCACCAATAACCAATTCCCACAGAATTGATATGAATTACCCAAATAAGTGGAACCGATTAATAATTGATAGATAATTCTTTAGAAAATTTAATTTATTTATAACCGATCACTGTATCATTAACTAATGATTTTCAGTTATTATATGATTATTATGATGTCTCAATTATGACATCAAGAATATTTTAAAAAATGTTATAATCTCAGCTGATTTAGCTTTTACATAGCATAAAATAAGACATCCAAATTATAACATGACGACATAGAAACAAACAATTTTCAAAACACATCAATAATCAATTGAACAAACACAAGTGTGGATGTATTCAAGTTAAATACAGGTGTGTGTGCAATTGCTGTATGCAATAGTTACCTTTTACCTTACAACGTATGATTGTTTCTAGTAGAATTTGAAGTTTTGTTCTGTAATGTCTCATATTGCAATATTTCAAAACATAGTTTATTTATTGTCATATTTACAATAATATAAATGTTAATCAATACAATGAATGACATAAAAGAAAACATTTAATGAGAAACTGACTTTCATCTTCTGGTTTACCAGTTACATGCGCGACAACGTGTCAGCGACCACATTTTGTTTACCTGGTAAATATAACACATTTAAATTATATGCTTGGAGGAATAAGCTCCAGCGAATAATTCTTTGGTTCTGTTTAACCCTGGAAAGGAAAACTAAAGGGTTATGATCAGTTAAAATATCAATTGGATATGGAGAACCATTGATATAAAAATCAAAATGTTTCAATGCCAGGATTAATCCTAAAAGTTCCTTTTCTATCACACTATAGTTTCTTTGATGCTTATCAAATTTTTGAGAGTAAAAACTAATCGGGTGTTCCAGTGAATCATCACCCTTTTGGGAAATGACCGCTCCCATCCCTGTATCACACGCGTCAACGGTAATTTTAAAGGGTTTACTGTAATTGGGTGTTACTAATACAGGTGCCTCAGAAAGAACATCTTTTAATTTATCAAAGGCCTGGTGGCATTCATTAGACCATTTGAAAGTGCGATTCTTCTTTAATAGATTTGTTAATGGACATGCAATGGTTGAGAAATTTTGACAGAACCGACGGTAGTACCCCGCCATCCCGAGAAAACTACGGAGTTGTTTACAGGTTTCAGGAACAGGGAACTCACGAATAGCCTTAACCTTTGCATTTAATGGTTTTACCAAACCATTTCCCACTATGTGACCTAGATACTCGATGGTTGCATGGCAGAACTGACTCTTAGTCAAGTTAATGGTGAGATTAGAATGAGTCAATTTCGTAAATAACAAATGTAGTTGATCTAAATGAGATTTAAAATCGTCACTAAAGACAACAATATCATCGAGGTATGCATGACATTTAGGAATGTCCTGAGTAATGGTATTTATTAACCGTTGAAAAGTAGAGGGTGCATTAACCATACCAAAGGGCATGACCTTAAATTTGTACAGTCCGTCAGGGGTTACAAACGATGATATCTCCTGAGCCCTCTCAGTCAGTGGAATCTGAAAATACGCCGTCAATAGGTCAATTTTCGTCACAAACTTAGCATTACTCACTTGATCTATTAGATCGTCGATTCTTGGTATTGGATAGGAATCAGTTTTTGTCACTTTGTTTACCTTACGGTAGTCCACACAAAACCTCATGGATCCATCGGCCTTAGGTACCAATACGCAAGGGGAAGACCAGTCACTACTACTAGGTGTAATAATGTCATTGTCAAGCATGTAGCGAACCTCTTTACGGATGCATTCTAACTGGATAGGATTTGACCTGTATGGATGTTGTTTAATAGCTTTAGTATTTTCATTTAAAATAACATCATGCTTAACCACACTAGTTCTACTAGGTACATCTCCAAATAAATGGATATTTTCATTAATTAGACCTTTGATAGCGGATTGTTCGCAATCGGGTAAATGTGCCAATTTTTCATTTAAGTTTTTCAGAGCCTTTGTATTTTGCAGTTTGCTTTCTGCCACTTCACGCTCAATTTCGGGTGAATTATTCCCGACTTTAATAACAGTGTTTACCGAGGCAACAACTTTTTGTTCTTCTCTGGTAATGTATGGTTTTAACATATTAATATGGCACACTCGTTGCGATTTCCGTCTATCAGGGGTCTTTACAAGATAGTTAACCTCACTAAGCTTAGCCATAACCTCGTAGGGTCCTGTAAACTTGGCACTCAGGGGTTGACCAGACAGTGGCGTCAGCATGAGAACTTTATCACCAGGTTGGAAGATACGGGTTCTTGCGTTGACGTCATAATAGACCTTCATCTTGTCTTGTGCCTGCAAAAGATTAGATCTGACAACTTTTAATGCATTATACATTCTATTTTTAAAATTTTCCACGTATGTCAGTAGACCAGTGTCTTCAGTGGATAACAACCATGTCTCTTGTAACAGCTTTAGTGGTCCACGAACTGTGTGTCCGAATACCAGTTCAAAGGGACTGAAACCAAGAGATTCTTGTACAGCCTCTCTGGTTGCGAAGAGTGCGAAGGGAATACCACGATCCCAGTCGTCGTTATGCTCGAAACAGAAAGTACGGAGCATATTCTTCAATGTTTGGTGGTATCGTTCCAGTGCGCCTTGACTCTGTGGATGATATGCACTCGATACTGCATGACGAATACCCAGCCGTTCTAAGACTTGGCGAAATAACTTCGATGTGAAATTTGAACCTTGATCTGACTGCACGGTTTTCGGAAGACCATATCGGGTGAAGAATCCGATAAGTGCATCAGAGATTTTTTCGGCATTGATGCTACGTAGAGGAATAGCCTCTGGGAATCTCGTTGCCGAACACATTATAGTGAACAGATACTGGTGGCCAGCCTTAGTTTTAGGCAACGGACCGACGCAGTCTATAATGATGTGACTGAAGGGTTCTGAGAATGCTGGTATGGGTCGTAGAGGAGCTACCGGAATGGTCTGATTCGGCTTGCCGACCATCTGGCAGACATGACATGATCTGCAAAACGATGTGACGTCACGACGTAGGCCAGGCCAGAAGAAATATGGAAGAATCCTGTCGAAGGTTTTCTGTATCCCTAGGTGACCAGCATACGGTGAATCATGGGCCATATGTAGTATGTCCTTGCGGTAAACATTGGGTACCACGATTTGATGTACTTCGCTGCATGTTTCATCGTCGTTTTCTTTCCCTCTCCATTTCCTCATCAACAACTCGTCCCTCAGGTAATAACCTGCGGCCATTGTTTCTAACTCTCCTTCATTCTTTGCTTCCTCTTTTAGCTTCCCAATCTCTGGATCTTTGCCTTGAGCAAGAATGAGTAGTTGTCTAGGCGACAAATTATTTTGATCAGTATGACTTGAGTGACCACCTAGAACATCCGCCATGAAGGTTGCTTGTAAGTCAATCTCTGGTGTTGGTTCTGGTTTCTTTGTCGATTCATTAGTCATCTGCTGTTTCTCCATAGCTCTGGTGATAACGCATACTGAATTTTCAGTATTCCTACACTGAACAGAGTCTTTGGTTTCTTTAAGTACAGGATGTACCTGATTCTTGGCAATGTCACTTCCTAAAAGTAATGAAATGCCTCTGTAGGGAAATTTCTTCACTATCCCAACAATAACAGATCCAGTGAAGTAATTACTCTTCAACTGTATACGATGTAACGGTGCCGTAAGTGTTCCAGCCATAGTACTGATCAAGGCATACTGGCCTGTATGAGTCAATTTCGACGTTGGTACAGTATTCTTCAACAGTAGAGATATATCAGCACCGGAGTCACGTAGAATTTTAATCTTCCGTTCTCTAGCTTGATTATCTATGGGTGACACATAGCCCTCGCTAACATCCGATAGCATGCACTCGGGTAGTTCTCTGCCTACTGAGTTTCTTGCTACACTACTGCCTCCATAAGTAAACGTTTTATTTACTGATTGTTCATCTGTCACACTCCCTTTGGAGTTGAAACTAGAATGTTCAATAGCCTCGGTCTTCATTTCAAAGACTTTTTCCGACTTTGAGCAACTTGGACATGCGTTTTTCGCCATCTCCTCATGACAAACATCAGATGTCTTTCTTTCAGCTTTAATTCTTTTGTGGGCAGTTTTATTTATGTGAGTTTCAGTTTGTACGGCGATGTGTGATAAAACCACGTTGTTCTTGTTTTTAATGGGTCTTTTCTCTTTATGTAGACTCCAACAATTCTCTTTTATATGTCCATCTTTCTTACAGAATGTACAGGTAATTCTCTTTTGTACAAAACTTGAATTCTCTTGTTTATCGGCTTTTTGTTTACTTTTATCCTCTGTCGATCTTAACTTCCTCTCTGTATTACTGTTTTGAGTCCTCAAACTTGTTCTGTCATTTTGAACATAATGGCTATGCGGGTGAATAATGACGTATTCATCGGCTTTTACTGCTGCTTGTTCTGCTATTTCAATACCACGATCAGCCAAATGAACTTTTATATCAGTGCGAATCTTCTCAGTAAAATCCTCCATCAGTATGAGATTATATAGTTTCTCATAATCTTTATTCACATTCTTAGAACGTAACCATCGATCAAAATACTTTTTCTCTAATCTCAGGAAATCAACATGTGAAACTTCTGGTTCCTTCTTGTACTCACGATATAACTTTCGATACTTTTCTGGAGTTAGAACATAACTCAATAGTACTCTGCTCTTTATTAGTTCATAATCATTGCATTCTTCTGGAGTCAGATTCAATACAACATCTAAAGCCTTGCCTTTTGTTAGAGCTGAACGTAAAAGTACTGCTTTCTTATCTTCAGGAAATTTATAATCGATCGAGTTTCTTTCGAAGACCATAAAGAACTCATCAATCTCTATGTTCTCCATGCTTGGGACATGCTTTTTAAACTTATATAGTTCCACATTATTTGTTTCCTGAATCGTATGAGTTGACGAACGAGACTTTGCCAATTCAATCCTTTCATTACTAGCGATTCTTTCTTTTTCCAATTCCTTCTCTTTCTCTGCTTCTATTCTTTTACCCTCTAACTGTACTTGAATTTCTAACTTCTTCATTTCTAACTGGAATTTCATGTCCGCACTTAGTTCATTCACATTCATTTTAATATCATGGTTATTTATGTCTGTTTTCAGGGTTTCTGATACATTGAGAACCACTGATTCTTCATTATTCATAGTATTTTCTTCAAGCATTCTACCATGTCTTTTCAAACAGTCCTTAATATCTTGAATCAATTTACTCCTAACTGGCGTAACTTCAGTAATGTCTATTCCCAGAGAGTTTGCCATCTCTTTTAACTGGGTTAGTGACATGCTAGTTAACTGTTCTGACGTGATAGCAAAAATATTCAATTGCTCCAACGTAAGATTAGCTTCCGCCATGTTTTATATTAATGACGTAAATAGAAGATAAAAAATTTCAACTTTACCTTTCATAACGTCCTTTGAAATATTTTTACACCACTTAATATTTGTAGAAGATAAATTTTAAGATGATTGTGTACAAAGCTGAAAACAGTATGTCCGAACACAGACAGTGCCTCCCACGTAGACAGAATTTGAATAAATATTTGTTGTAAATCGTTTTCACTAAAACAGTTGTATATTCTCAATTCTTATACATACAAACTTTAGATCCAGGACTTGAGCCCCCAATCTTTTGTCACGTGCGAAATCAGCTACTGACGTTAGATGATATTTTTAGTAATGTATTATTATATATTATTTTGATTCATATCCATCTTGGATCTCACAAGGTTGTATAAGAATTTATATTGATGTTATTGAATTAGTTTTGATGTTTATTTGACTCGTCGCGATATGAATCTTTTGTGTATAAAGTGATTTAGATAAACTGTACCTTAATATATAGGAAATCCACAATCCTGTTTGAAATTGAACACAATTTTATTCCAACAAGTTGAGATGATAAAATATAACAATACCACAGAATACATGTACCAGTATTATATAATAAAACTTAATCAGTTGAGATTCTTCTATAATGAATTAAGCTGTAATCCTATCTTTAAGAAAGTGGTCAAAAACAGTCCTCACACATTAGCGCCCAAACTAGAACTAAACTAAACGGTATTCCACCCTCGTGCATATGACGTATTTTATCGCTATGACGTAGTGTCTAGACATATGCATGTTTTATTCCTAACACGGAAACATTTCGGGTTTAAGATTATTTCATTTTAACTTTAGTTAATAATAACAAAACCAATATAATATGGAAATAAATCTACTTTTTCTTATTTTTTTAGCGCGATCGATCGAATAATGATAAAAAGTTGTATCGGGAATTACAACGTGAAATCAAAATTTGACATTTTATTTTTTTTTTTTTTACCAAACTGACCTTTTGGGTCATTTAAAAAAATGTAAAACCTTGACAGTGTTCTCCGCAGTAACGCAAACAATAGTGTACCAAATATCATGTCATTCTGACCAGTTTTCAAAAAGATTATGTGGCATGTACATACCCACACCTTTTGAGATTTATATATATACTAGCAGGTATGTGCCCGGTCCTCCGAACCGGGTACAAGTACAACTACAAAGTTTATATTTCGAATATGACACGAATTTAAACGTGAAGAATTTTTTTTTTGCCCGCTACAAAGTTAATAACCCATTAAAACATTGTCTTAACAATTTAAACATCGCCCACTTCAAATTACGACACAAATTAAATAGCAGGTATGTGCCCGGGTCTCAGAAACGGCTAAAAATTATGTATACTAACACTCTAACTAATAAAGTAGTTATAATGAGATTGCCCTCAACAACTACAAAGTTTATATTTCGGATACGACACGAATTTGAAAGTGAAGGAATTTTTTATTTGCCCTCTACAAAGTAAGTTTCCCATTAAAACCATTAATCATTACCCATTAATACCATTCGAAAATTGCCCGCTACAAATTAATAATAATAATAATAATATTTGTATAGCGCTGCCGACAATCATAATGTAATTAACAAACATAATAAATTACGACACAAATGGGTCGTATTGCTGCGGAGAGTTAACACCCTTGCCCATTTTACAGTTACGGTATATAAGATTGACTTATATAAGGGGCAAGGGTGTTAATTCTCAGCAGCAATCTTTACAATTACGGTATATAAGATTGACTTGTATAAGGGGAAAGGGTGTTAACTCTCAGCAGCAATAGGGCCCATTAAAACGAGAATATATTTTGTTCTATTCATTCATAAAGTACATTAGCAAAAATTGAAGCAAAGTTATTAACATGAATACTCAAAATTTGATGACGTCATAAAAAAGGCAGCTAGCTATCTCTGCGCGAAGATTGATGACGCAATATAAAAATAATAGATAGTGCCCGATTTTCTGAACGGGCTTTGTATAGACCACAACACGTACCGCCAAGCCATCTTAATATGGCCCTCACAGAAATTCTAACTGAATTGTTGAAAAGTTCATTGTATTAAGTATGTATTATTATTTTTATAACGTGTTGCCCATCTTGTTTCAAACTCATTCTGCGGTCCAACAACGAAAAATGTTGCACAACTCTGGTATAAACTATGCGTGACACGTTATAGTTTTATTTATTTATTTTCTTGCAACATACATAAAATAAGCCTAGTATGTTTGTGTGTGTGTGTTTTGTGTTAGTATTTATTTATGTATTGTTGTTTTGCTGACTTTAATAAAAGCTTACACCAGTTCAATATATCAATAAAAAGGAAAAGAAATAATAATAATTTTTTTATTTCTTGGTCAAAGTATGACCACTGTGATCTAATGGTGTGAGTTTATTGGGTAAAACAGAACTCACATGTCATTTCGACAGTACATTTAATTTAAAAATGATTGTTTGATATGTTTCTTTGCGACAACATTAAGTCGTAGATCTACGTTGTTTTTTTTTTGTTGGCGTAATTAACTATTTATTTATTTATAGTTGCTTTGAAAGCAAACCTAGAATACAATTTTAAATTCAACAGGAAAAAAACAAACAAATGAAACCCATATGAAACAAAGTTTATAAAACGTATACGACACGAATTAAAACTTTAAAACATTGTCCGTCAATTTAAACATTGCTTGTTGCCAAGGTTAAAAGACTAAAGGTGTCCAGTTCCCCGAAGTGGCTAAAATAATTTTCAAATACACTGTAGCTACCCAGGCAGTTATAAACAATAGTCTTAAGCGGGGAGAAAGTATTTTCCGGTACTTTAAACCTTTTAAATATTGCCCAGTAAAAATTACGACGCAAGTTAAATCGAAATTTTGTACGCTTCTTGAACATTTCCCGCTACAAAAATAATTTAAGTTATTTACGACACTTATGCAATTTAAGCATGATTGAAATTTATTCCCGTCACTGAGACAAAATCCGTGTGCATAGTTTGATGATGTCAATTTAAACATGAATCAAAATGTTCCTATCTTTGATAAAAAAAATCAGTACACAAACTTTGATGACGTCATCCTGAAAATAATCTCAACGCCATCCTTTTTTTTTCATTTTGTGAAGACAAATTATATAAATTTGATACTGGCAACGTCAACGTGAATCAAAAGTTGTGTTTTTATTTCCATTTTTGACTAAACTGACCACTGCGGTCATTAAAAAAAATCTAAAACCTTGACAGTATTGACCGCATTAAGACAAAGAATATTAGTAGCAAATTTCATCTCATTCTGTCCAGTATTAAAAATGATTATGCGGTATGTATTTACATACATCTTTTGAGATATATATATATGACTAGCAGATATGTGCCCGATTCTCCGAACGGGCTTTGTATAGACTATGCTTGACACATTATTGTTTTGTATTTTTCTTTTTGTTTTTGTTTGTTTTTGTGGTCAGTGTTTATTTATTTATTGTTGTTTCGCAGACTTAAATATACACCAGTGAGACTCTATCAAAAGAATCATCTTTCAGCCAGAAAATACACTGGCTCAATAGCTGAATCCTAAATGATAAGCCTACTTTTTTCTTGTATGATAAATGGTATGATAGTTTGCGCGAATGTCAATTGTGTTTGAGTACGAATGATTCCTTCATATTGTTTTAAGAATGCTGAAAGACGGAATTTTTGTAATTTATGCTACAAGTTAATTACCCATTAAAACATAATCTTAACAATTTAAACATTGCCTGCTACAAATTACGACAGAAATTATAAAGAACCGGCTAAAACTAATTTTCAAATACATTGTAACTACTCATGCAGTTATAATGAGTACAATCGTCTTATGCGCTGACAGATATTTTCCGGTAGGCTAATTTAAACGTGAATAAATTATTCCCCATTCTTTCTCAAAGTTAATACACACCGTTTAATTTAAACATTGCCCGCTACAGAGATAATTTAACACAAAATAAAATTTGAACATTGCACGTTATCAAGGTTGTAAGCCTAAAGGTGCCCAGTTCGCAGAACTGGATAAAATAATTTTCAAATACACAGTAGCTACCCAGCCAGCTTTAAACAATAGTCTTAAGCGGTGATAAAGTATTTTCCGGTAATTTAAACAATTTAACTATTGCCCGTTACAAATTACGGCGCAAATTAAATGAAATTTTGTTCCTTTCTCCAACCTTTCCCGCTGTAAAAATAATTTAAGTTATTTACGACACGTAGGCAATTTAAACATTAATGCAATTTGTTCCCATCATTGAGAAAAAATCAGTGTGCATAGTTTGATGACGTCAATTCCAACATAAATCAAAATGTTCCCTTCATTGATAAAAAATCAATGCACAAACTTTGATGACGTCATCCTGAAAATAATCTCAACGCCATCTTTTTTTTTCATTTCGTGAAGACAAATTATATAAATTTGATACTGGCAATGTCAATGTGAATCAAAAGTTGTGTTTTTATTTCAGTTTTTGACCAAACTGACCACTGCGGTCATTCATATTGCTAATTCAACATACATGTATGTGTTCTGTATATGTGTAATGCATTTATAACATTATATATGTATGCTGATTTTTTGTCTATTTTCTATATAATCCCACTGTTCATATTACTTTTTCTATAATATATGTTTATTTATGTTGATTTAGACCTTTTAAAAAAAATATTAGCACATTTTGGGTACGATCAAGGACTACTGAAGACAGGACATGCAGAATTGAATTTCTGACTTCCTAGCTAAGGCCAGTTTTTTTAACAGTAGCGATACACTCCCTTGGCGCAGTGATATAATGTTAACTATTATTAAGTAACTAACAAAATTCTTTACTACTATGATTCATTGTATTAATGGTTTATGTCATTGTCATTAATCTAATGACAAAGAACGATCTAATAGCCATTAAAATGTCTTAATAATTACCAAGCATGAGCGCACTATTTTTTAAGGAGTATGAATAGAAGGCGCAGTTTGGTTCCAAAATGGATACTTGTTGTTGGATTTTACTTCACTGTGTTTGTTTTTAATTTTTCGATCGTGTATTTTTTATCAAAATGCTTTATAAATGTGGTGTAGTTAATTGTAAAGGTAATTATAATGCTGCCAACAAGTGTCGTTTGTTTAAAGTGCCAAATAGTGCATGTATACCATTATTGAAAGCAGAAAATATGAGAGGAGAGCACAATGTTTGTTTATTTTTAACTATCACAGTCAATTTACATTCTTTATATTCCTTGGTCATGAAAACACAAATAAATTTTGCCATAGATATAGAAATCAAATTATCGTATTTATAATTATGGTATACATGTACCACTTGGCAAAATTCTCAACCCAAATAATCGACTTACTTCATAATCACTTTTTTTAGAGGCTGTGCATTTGTCTCTTAATTATGAGCGAGATAAATTTTATGGGTGGGTTACGTTTTTCCCTTTTTAGGTCAAGAAATAACGATTTTTTTGGATTTTTTTTTCACTTTATTTTATTCCTTAGGTGACCCCCCACACGAAACCGTCAACACCAACCGCATATATATATATAGGGTATCATGTATACGGTCCTAATCATTCAATCATCTAAATAGATCTTAAATAATATTAAAATGCTCTTTTAAACCCTCTCAATCCTAACCCCTCATTAGTAAACGGCCCTGCACATTAACATTATTGACATTATTGACATTAAGTATGTTAGTTACTTAATAATAGTTTACTTCATATATAAGCGCGACAAAGAGAGTGTATCGCTACTGTTAAAAAAACTGGCCTTAGCTAGCTAAGTCAGAAATTCAAGTCTGCATGTCCTGTCTTCAGTAGTCCTTGGGTATGATTTAATTAACAAATGTTACACGATGGAACATCCAAGCATATAAATCAAAAATCGTTCAATCTATTTATTTGAAACTTTCTACATTTATTTATAAATTGATAACTTAGAACGTGATTGCTTAGACTACAGTTACTTTTACTACTAAGTTCCTTATAAATAAGGAAAACTTTGTAGTTTTTTTTTCTAAACATTGAAATTTAATTAACAAATGTTGCACGATGGAACATCCAAGCATATAAATCAAAAATCGTTCAATCATTTTATTTGAAACTTACTACATTTATTTATAAATTGATAACTTAGAACGTGATTGCTTAGACTACAGTTACTTTTACTACTAAGTTCCTTATAAATGAGGAAAACTTTGTAGTTTTTTTTTCTAAACATTGAAAATTTTGTTAGTGACCTAATTAAACAAAAGTAAATCAAATTAAAAGAAAAAAATTGAACAAAAAGACAAGTAAAAGTGGAACGTCGTAACAAATCAAAGAAAGGTACAACGTACAAACCTAGACAATTTAATGTTTAATGTTGTTTTTCAGTTTATGTATATGTGATAGTTGAAGAAATATATGTTTGTGATGTGGTCTACTGTAAAAAAAAATAAAACAATGGAAAGGTTATTTTTCAGTCATTTTTCTCTTAATGTCGTTTTTGTGGTAATTTGGTCAGTAAAATCTAAAATTGTTTAAAGTCCTATGAGATATGTTAATTAAACTTATAAGGATGACGCATAAATATATATCGCAGGTAACTAGCTAGTTACTGTTATGTTTGTCTCTTTCATAATTTTTAAATGAATATTATTTATGAGTTATACAATAATTTTTGGGGGCAATTTATATAGACCAAAATGAAAAAAAAAAATTATAATATCATAATTTCTTAAAGAATAACAACCAAAACTAGCCAGTTACCCACAAAAACTATAATGCAACAAATATGTATTTAAAACTTTCATAAAATAATCTTAGTTTATAAAATTTTAAGATGTAAAAAGTAATGTTTATTTTCAAGATGGCCGCCATTGCCTTGGTAACCAATACTCATATCATTATCAATTTAATTATTTTTTTAGTCTATCCTAGTCATATATAATATGGGGGTGAAACATTACAGTATTTAAAATTTAACTACATGTTATAGCTTACTAATGCAGCTAACCCCTTTTTTATTTTTTGGTTCTATTATCAAACGGTTGATGCAATACAAAAAAACAATGTCATATTCAAACTCAGCATACTTAAATTAATTTAGAATCATCAAAAAAAATTCGATAAACAGAGAAAAAGTTTTTTTTGTTACATTGTGTAATATACAAACATAATTTTAAAAATAATAACAAAACGTAAAACAAAATTCTTTACCCCCGTGGTTTCCCCACGGGCTATTTCTATTTAAAAAAATAAAGAACAAGGCAGAAGTGTTCAAGCGTGACGGGACAAACAACACATACTCGAATCATGAAATTGTACGTAACAGGTGTCATTTGTTTTTAAAAAAGAAACAGTTATGACATCTGTTTTGTCTATAATGATTCATAGTCAAAATTTTGAAGATTTCTGTGTCACTCTGACAGTCTTCTTTTGCACGCATAGGTGATCTTTAAAGTCCAGGTCTTCCAGGCGTTTGGTTAGGGTTCATTGGATCACAATCTTTCTTTGATCGGGCTGCTTCGCGCACAATCCAAACTTTGGCTTAAAAGAAGATCGTCAGTGAAACCTAAACAGCCCAAACGTACTCTGGTTTTGATCTCAAACATATCTGTGACATTGTCTTTATGTATGTATGACTTGACAGGTTCTGACAGATGGCATCTTTGTACAGTTATGGGACGCCATTGTTTTGTAACGGTTTCTTAAATAAATGGAAATGCCGTGGAAAGCTTTGCTAAAGTCTATGGAACTCAGGTATAGGTTTGGTCTTTCCACTGGTCAATAATTAATCACAAATTGGCAAATCGATCAGAAATATAATTATATAGAAGAGAGTCGAAATGTTCCTATAAATTAAAAATTGTTTTGGTTTCGTTCCGGTGGTATTATTTATTAAATTTGTTATAATTTGTTTTAAAATTCAAGTTTAAAATTTAGATACATTATGGCCTCTTTAAATGTAATAACATGTGCCTAAACCATTCTATTTATAGATCAGTATGTTTTCATAGGCTGACTGTATTGATTTGAAGCTGGGAAAACGATTTATTAGTAATGTGGGTAGTTCAGTAGGCCTACATAATGACGGTAGTTTGGCGGATAACATCATAATGATAATAAGTGAAATAGTTAATCCTTCTAATTTCTGCACTGAATCATGTCAGTAATCCCAACAGTAAGACTTGAGACACAACCAGAGACACAACTTAAGACATGTTGGTCTTTAATCTCAGTCTTAAGAATGGACGTTTCTAAATGAATTGGCCAGATTTTTTTGATTTTTTTTTACCAGGGTGTGATTTTCACTTCCGCTTCATTTTTCATGGTTTATGTATCATGGCAACGAGCAATTCAGAGCTCGCTATCAATCTACTAAATATTTATGAGAGAAGCATATATAACATACACGGTTCATCTCTATTAAGTTTTAATTAACCATACCAATATGAAACATTTTAATTTTAAAATACATATATATAAATTCCTAATTTTCAGGTTGTTGCACATTTTCATTAGATAACATTGAAATCACATTGAATTTGTTCTAATTTTTTTATGTTTTCTTTAGTTGATGGGTCCCATACAGATGCTGCATATTCTAGTATAGGCCTAACTAATGTGAGATAGCATTTTAATTTTATATTCTTATTACATTTGTAAATATTCCTTTTTATGAATCCTAATGTTTTGTTTGATTTTTTAATTACTTCACCAATATAACTTATCAAGATAACTTGATCGTTTATTATTACTCCTAGATACTTAACATTGTTAGAGTTAGTTCATGAATGAAGTAGTTTGCCATTATTTGTTTCTTTTTCTTGGATACCCTTATTAGTTTGCATTTTTCTGGGTGAAAAGACATACTCCAGTTTGATTCCCATTTTTGTAGTTCATCTAAGTCTTTTTGTAGAAGTTCACTATCTTTTCCTGTCTTTATTATTCTAAAAATTATGCAATCATCGGCAAATAATCTTACTTTTGTTCCTGTGTTGATGCAATTTGGCAGATCATTAATGTAAATTAGAAATAGTAGGGGTCCTAAAACAGTTCCTTGTGGAACTCCTGAGTTTACAGTTATTGGTGATGACTTATAGCCATTTAATTTATTATCACTGTTTGTTCTCTGTCTATAAGAAAGTCTTGAATCCACTGATGTAAGGGACCAGAGATGCCAAAATTTTTTAGTTTTTTAAGACGACTAGAATGATGAACTTTATCAAATGCTTTTGAAAAATCTAGTAATATAGCATCAATTTGGTTGTTATTATCTAATCCCTTAGACAAGTCAACTATTAAGCCTATTAATTGAGTTTCACATGATCTATTTCTCCTGAAGCCATGTTGGTGTTGACACAGTGCATGAAGGTTGTCTAGATGATTTACTATATTACTATAGATTATATGTTCAAGTAATTTACATGTTATGCTTGTTAGGGAAACAGGTCTATAATTTCCGGGGTCAGATTTATCTCCTTTTTTGAAAAGGGGGGTTACATTGGCTAATTTCCAATCTTTGGGCACTTTGCTCTGGTTTAGAGAGGCCTGAAAAAAGTATTTTAAAGATTGGAGATATTTCATTAGTTAGTTCTTTAAGCAGTCTTGCTGGTAGTTCATCTGGACCAGAAGCTTTGTTTACTTTTAAGTTGGTTAGGAGTTGTTCAATGCATTTTTCATCTACATTTATATTTCCTATCTCTTCTAGTTTGTTTAAATTTATGAAGATTTCTTTGTCGTCTGGATTTGAAAAAGATGATGCAAAGTGTATTTAGGATATTAGCTTTAGTTTCATTATCATTATAAGTTTCATTGTTTTGGCCTTTTAGTTGAGCTATGCCTGTAGTGTCCATTTTTCTTGATTTAATGTAGGATCATAAGTTTTTATTATTATCTTTAGAAATTACATTGTTTACATATTCATTCTGCAGCTTTCAAAACTGGGGGGCGCGACCCCCCTGGGGATCTATTGACCATTTCACGGGGGTCGCCAAAGATCTTTGGAAAACGTATGTTTTCGATGGACTGAGAAGGAAAAATATAGCTCATTTTTCCTACTCCAACCAAGTCCACCGACATGCAGATACATCCGCATACAACGTGTAGACTACTGGGCGTAATGACATCAATACAGGTGTATGTGACAAGGTCGGCACCATAATGCACATATGCTGATCAGTAACCAGTGTGTAGAGAGTTGTGTTAAAAAGCCTCTTCTCTGTTAAAAGCAGTCATTGTGTTAAAAGCAGTAGTATTTGCGATAAACGCCCGACACTTCATGAATATTTCGGATTTTAGTTTAGATTCTCCTCGGTCTGGATTTCAATAGAATTAGTGACCAAAAGTAATCGGAGCTCACTGTATGATATATGGGCAAATATTAGCAACGAAGACATCGCCACAACAATTAAAAGAAGTAATAAAAAGCGTCATAAGTTGTGCCCTTTTGTAAAGACAAGCTCTTTAAACAGTCGAACAATGCTTGCTATTTCACACTTGTGAGACGATTGTCGAGAGAAATTAAAACTTTTTTTTTTGGCATCATGGTGAACTAGTTTTTTTATATATTTTATATCAGAAAGCAAGACTGCTCTTTGAAGCACTTTTCGGTGAAAAAAGTGAACTGCAGACAATAACTTACTTGGTTGACATCATTGTCGTCTTAAATGAGTTAAATTTATCACTGCAAGGAGGAAAATGTAACATGCCTTAATTTATCTAAAAAGATCGGATCATTCCAAATGAATCTTTAGCCTTTGCAAAAAAATATTGGATGCAAATGAAAAGTATATGCTGTCTATGTCAGGCCCCCACATATTGAGTGTGTGTGTGTGTGTGTGCAGTTATTGCGCTGTGCCGAGGCCCATAAGAGTTTATCTTTGTAATATTATTTGTAAGATCAATACTGAAGTATAGGAAAAGGTATATTAATTTAAATTAAAAACTGTACTTGATTAAAGTTTGTGAATAGGCCTGTAAGGCTGTGAATGATATGATTACATTCTAATGGTAAATCTTATGAAAATGTAATAAAATGGTCAACAGACCTTTTAAAGAATTCCTGATTTCTATAAACGTATTTAATGCAAATAAATCATCTAAATATGACTAGTGTTGGAAAGAGGGATCTAACCAGCACTTTTTTTCTCATACGGCTCCTGGTCTACTTTATCTGTGTTCTTTGAAAAACATGACATTTAAGCAGACAAAATGATTACGATGATAAATTCTGTGAAATAACACTTTCACATGCTAGCAGCCGAAATTTTATGGTACTTTCCAAATCTACCTGACACCACATATCTATGTACTTGCCAGAAGCCCATTCGCATTCAAAGATGTTCCTGTGAAAGCACAAAGGAGTTCATTGAGCGTATTAACAACGATGCAGAGAGAACTGATTTCTCTATAATGCCACGTACATAATTCTGGATAAAATGTTTGCAGTCATAAACTATTTTGGCTGAGATTGTGTTGCGCCATTTTCTTCCATTTCCAACAAAATATCTTAGTAAACATGCTTTTCCACCTTGTTGGTTATCAAGTCTAAACACAGTAGACTTATTTTTGGAGATGCTCTGCTTGCAAAGACTGTCCCGAGAATGTCTAAACCGATAAGAAATACGCAATGTCAACCATCACAATAGCTGACGTTCGTGTTGTAATTAGATATATAGGCCTAAGCCTATACCGGTATCTTGCAATATTTAATAACATGTGTTTTTATGTTTTCTTTTTTTTAATGATTAATCGCTATGTTTTAATTAGGTTCATTTTGTGACAATAAAAATACATCCTGCACATTAGATATTTACATTACAATAAATTCATAACAGTCGCAAAATGCAGTAACAAAGTAGGTACAAAATTATGTATTATTATTAATTTTTTTTTTTTTTTTTTTTTTTGGGGGGGGGGGGGAAGGCAAAAGCATGAAAAACTGTATGAAGGGGTCGCGGCCTAAAAAAAGTTTGGGAACCACTGATCTAGAAGGAACGTCTGTAAACTTATAAGTCATTCACTACCTTATTTAACCCATACCTACATATTATTCTACTTAAACTTAAACATACAATTATTTAAAACGGAAAATAACAACAACTCTTTAACAGTAATAAAGTAATGGGTTATTAATTTAGACAATCTTGAATTACATTTACAAGTGAAGAAATTCACACAAAACAAATACACCAGAAGAAAATACTGAAGGGTTGGACTAGCGAATGAAACTTCGTCGTCGACTTAAGCTTAAAACTCTTGTTGTATGTTATAAATATTATAAGTAGTAATGCACGTTTTTTTATCCCAGAACAATCGCAATCAAAACTTATCCTTACATTGTAGACTTTTTCCTCGGATATAGCAAGGTATCCGCAGTGTAATGAAGAAGAAGAAAAGTTATAAAAGTTAATATCAAAGTTTTTATTTCAATTTGTGTATATAACATAGTTCGTGTACTAATAGCAGTAATGAAATAACTATAGTTAAATAATGGAAATATGCACAAATGACATGAATCTACATGTGCTTAACTAATATTTATTACATCAACCAGATATCATACACACACACACACATATATATATATTGGTGCAATGATAAAAGTGCAATTAATTGTATGCAATATAAAGAGTTCAATGCGTTTTAAAAGAATAAAACTAAGGAGCGTCATAACATTAACTTGATGTTTTAAAGGACTCTGGTTCAGCTCCTGTTACAATGGTTACTAGGAGATTAGTGGGCACCTCAACATCCACCATAATTTAGTAGTAACGAAGGATGGGCATTGAGTTTGCCACACTAAGCTCTTGGATATCAAAGCTACAGGATCTGGATTAAACACTTCTTCGCCTGAACGTTCGAGGACCCAAATGGTTTCACAAAAACATTTTATAATAATATTATATGGTTATTACAAACAATGGATTCAAATAATAGGAAACAAATTATTGCTGAGAGAATTTAAAGTTATGGAGGAAAAAAAGTAACATGGCAAAATTATCCACGAACGCATGCGATTAACATCTTAGCCCAAGAAAATATATATAATAGGCCTACTATGAACTAAATAGAACATTTTTAAAATAACTGTTTTTCAAAAATCGAAAAATGCTGAATTTGTTCAAGAATAATAGAACTGGTGATATGAGACATAATTTGACCAAGTAAAAATAAAAGTTAGTTAGTTTCCAACCAAAGTGGCCTTATGTTTTTTTTTTCTTGATGCTAGTCTAAGTGGTCATTTAATTATCTCAGCACTCAGCACACACAGATAAAATAAAAGATTTTATATCTTCTCTCTGCAACTCCCCGGTGTCATCAAATTGTTATCAATATATACAACATAGCCTATTACATGAAAGATACATGTCAACGGTCGAAGGTCACATAAAAAAAATATACGGAGTGGCAAGGAATGGGTTACCTGAACAAACCAGGAAAACCAGTAACTTAACATCATTTAAAACATTAAGAAAAATGCAAGAATACACTTGGACCTCGAATGAGCGTAGGACGCAATAATATTCTTTACAGAAGGAGCGTCTGGAATGTATAAGAAATAATGAGCCAAATATCAAAGGGCATACAGCTCCACCAAATACATCATCAAGGCGCTCAATGAAGCCGAAGCGGGCAGGGTCACCACCCAGGCTATGAATATGTTCCTGAACAGCGACCAGTCGACATTCTCGTTGGACCGCACCCGGCCCACGAAGATGATGGAGCCCACCTTGCAGTGGGTCGTGGAGATTGGAAGGCCAAAGTAGGACGCTACGAGGACAGTGGTGGCAGCGCCAATTTCAATACAAAAGCCACTGGGAAAAAAAAATCATTTTTTTAAGAGTAGTGATAACTTATGTGTTTTTTGTTTCGAAAAACTTTGAAAATTTAGATTTAAAATAATACAAATAAGATAATAATAAGATAAAATAATACAAATAAGATAATAATAAGATAAAATAATACAAATAAGATAAAATAAGATAAAAGATTAGTGTTTCCCAACATTGGTTTAGTCCATGGAACCCTTCATAAAATTAATCCATTCAGACATATTTGATCCAATAGGCCGGTGAAGCAGTGTTCACACATTTTTTGTGACAATAGTATACTAGGGGATTGTGTGCCCGACACAGTGCCAAGTCGCTATTATTTTACCCCAACTAATGTCAGGTACCCAACAGAGCTGGGTAGACTCAAGAATACTATCCAGATATGGTAACAAATCCTTTAGACTGCACCAGGATTCGAAACCAGTATCTTTTATACTCCAGTCGAATGCGCTGTCGGTCGACCACCGTGTCCAATATTAACCCCAAAACTGCAATGAAAAGATTTCTCTGTAGCCCCAAGTATTAACCCCCACCCTCCCAAAATGTTAAAAATGTGTTTGAAAGATTTTAGTGAAAGACCTGGTAATGATTTTCACAGCGAATATTTGTGTTTGGTGGTTTAATCAACACAAACAAAATATTGATTTCTTGGTCAAACTTCAGCAAACATTTACATCTTTTAGACTTTTCTGAATGCAAACTTGAGGAGGGGGGGAATTGAAATATAAAATATCAGTTGGGTAAAACCTAAGAACTAACAATATCTTTGGTTCAATGAGCCTTGTTCGGGAACCACTTACCTAGAATTTAAAGTTATTTGGATAATAAATAATCTTGCAAATTATTTTGTTTTTAATTACGAGTTCCTAGCACAGAGTTAAATGCCATCATCTCTTCAACAGGGATTTTATATCTCCCGCCCCCACCTTCTCTCTTGTAAGAAGTAAGTCTTTATAAGAATTACACATTATTTACCTGGAAGGTGTGACTTTAGCCAAATCTTCCCCTATGGTCTTGATGACCCTTCGTCCCAGAATCCAAAGGCCGAAGCTGATGCCCGCCCCACCGTACACCAGAATCCATAGAGGGGTCGGAGCCTTTTGCTCCACGCTCCCCTCCATGCTGATCATCCAGACGCCAATCAGTGGACCAATGGCATTGCTGGCGGGAGATTGAAAAGTTGTATAAATGTATCTTTGAATTAAAACATTAACAAGGTTGATTTGAAAAACAAAAATAATTCAATTCTAAGATCAAATTTATTTTGGATACTAAGAGTTTCGAAACAAACTATTGAATAGAGAAGGAAACACAATGATTTTAAGTAATATAGACAAAGTGTTTTAAATTAATTGAATAAATAAAACAATGTTGAAACAGTAACTAAAAACCAGAACAGACAAAAACATGCAACATGATATTTAAATTGTAATCTTAATACAATCCCAAAAAACATCACATTTAGTCTTTTGAAGCCAATACTTCACACTAGTGGCACAGTTCACAATAAAATGTGAGGCCAGTTGGTCCTGTGGCTAGTAGTCTGGGCTGTCAATATGACGAACCATGCTCTAATTCTACCACTGACCAATCCCTGCCGGCCTGTGGAGGTTTGCTCAAAGGACGTAATAATCTTTTGTAAAGAAGGATGTCTGTAATTTATAAGACATAAGACTTCACCAATCACTAATAATCACAACTTAAAAGACATAAGACTTCACCAATCACTAACAATCACAACTTATAAGACATACGACTTTACCTTACAGTAACAATCACACCTAATTTGAGTTTCAGCCGCTTTGATCACTTGCATGAAACAGCAGTTTAAATGACAAAGACAAACTAATAATGTAACTAACCTGACATCATTGCCTCCATGAGCAAATGAACCAAAGATGGCCGTCAAAATTTGAAGGAATGAAAACAATATCTTTGTTTCGGGCATGTCTTTAATCAGTTTGCGGGCTTGCTGCTTTCTCTCGAAACTCCAAACAGCATCCTGCACATTGCACATCAGCAAAAAAAGGCAAACAAGTTTGATTCATGATCTATGATAGTATAACTACATAACAATAAATGTAAAGTACCCGAATTGAACATAGGGCCGGTAAAGCAGCAGCCTGTAGGCGTTTCTGTGGCCACGGCATACTAGGGCATTGTCAGCACAATGCCCAGCAGCGTTTACTTTACCCAAACTAATGTCCGATAGCCATCAGATCTGAGTAGACTAGGGACACCCTTCAGGCCCGAAAACAAAACTTTGGCCTTCACCAGGATTCGAACCCAGAACCTTCGGTACGCGAGACTAACGTGTTGTCGTTCGGCCACAGTGCACTTACAATAGACGTAACATAAATAATTGTATTGTTTACACTCAAACGCTTTTTTTGGTGCTCTGCCATAGAACAAACATTTGGTTTACTGTTTGAAAATAAGTTTTGCTTTATTGATTTGATAATACCTACCTCTTCTTGTTTAATAAACTCCGTGTCTTTAGTTTGTACAGGATATTTCTCTGCAATATAGTCAAATAAATTATCTTCTTTTTTTTTATTATAAAAGGCCTAATTTATGTATAAAAATGTATTTCCTTTAGACTAATCTGATTTAGTAAGCCAGTGTAGCAGTGTTCACTGGTATTCCATGGCCATGACCTTCAATGCATAGCCTAAGATCAACAATCGTATGCTAAAAGTGTTTCAAAGTGTAAATTCAAATTCATTCAGCGTGCCTAAACGTCACCGGCTCGGGGGCAAAATAGCGACTGTCAAAACAGCGACTGTCAAAACAGCGACTCTCATTTGAGCGACTACACAATGGCGACGTAATCAGGTTGGCATTTCGACTTTTAAGACCCTCCCTTTTTGTACTGTTAACAAACCAAACTAGGAAATAATAATTTTATTATTTTTTTATGGAATTAACGAAATATTTTTTGAAATTAACGAAATACATTTTTGTGAGACCTTATAAATCGCGACTATTTTCAAATTTTCAAGAAAATGTGCAATATATTTTCTCATATAATATAATGTGATGCTAGTCAAGGGTTGCCAGACGTCCGGCAAAAGGAGGACATTTTGTCCTTTTTAGCCCTGTGTCCTCCATCTGGCAGGCAAAGCTAAAAATATTTAAAATGTCCGGTTTTTGTACGCCAAAGGTTTAAAGAATCCTTTTTTTTTTACTTTTTATGTTGTTTTTTTACTGTCAAAAAGTGGATCGGACGGGTAAAGCAAAACACCGGAGTTTTTAGCAGTAAAAGGGTTATGAATTCGGTTGTGTTATCTAATGTATTGTTAGATTAATTGTCCACCGATCTTCTCTTTCCTAACCTCACTTCCCCTTGCAAACATACATTCAAATTTACTTATGTAACAGCTTTATTGTTACAAAATATAACAGGCGATATAATATACGTTAGTGACTCACAATGATATTAAGAGAAAAGATGAACGTTTTCGAGTTTTCAGAGTTACAAAAAATTTGTGAACTTTTTTTCTGAATCACTGGACACAATGGCAATGTTGAAAGATTGTTCTCATTTATAAACGCTCAATTATCTTATACGTTTACAGACGTTCTTTTTTAGATAGAAGATTAGGCTATTACGTCCACTAGGTACAAAACTCCCGCAGGGCGGTAGGGATCGGTCAGCGACAGGGCTAGAACTGTCGTGATTGACAGTCCGGTGAACTAACTGCAGCACCAGCCGGCATCACAAAGCCGGCCTAAATGGACAATGTAAAGAAACAGACTATCAGTTAATTCTAAAATGGACACAGTAAAGAAACAGACTCTTAGTTAATGCTTACAACATGAAAAATCTTCCAAGTGAACAGTTTTAAACATGTGTGCGTCCTGCGGCCGTGGTAGTAAGGAGAGTGGAAAACACAGTAAAAACAGCTGCAGTCACAACACGGGATCCACCACGAAGTATTGTGCAGGATGCAATCGCCGATGTTAATGAAGAAGTTGCAGCAGCTGTTGGTTCTTCCACAAATCTGCGTCAGATCATCAGACGGAAAAGGAAAGCAACAGATAACAACCCCCCCCCTGCTCCAGCTACTGTTGGAGAACTGTTGATACCCGATCAACTGAGACAAACAACAGACCAGCGTAGATTCCTGCTCTATGACAGTGGGCGTGGAGATGTTAATCGGATGCTTATTTTCAGCACAGATCAGTTTCTTCAAACCTTGCACGACCCCGAACATTGGATGTTTATTGGCACATTAAAAGTATCACCAAACCTATTCTATCAAGTATACACTGTGCATGCTTGATACGGAACAATGTGATTCCCTGCGTTTTTGTTTTGCTCCCAAATAAGCAACACGTCACATACTCTCGAATGTGGACTAAAATCAAATCATTGAAACCTGAACTCGCTCCAAGAAGTGTACAGATCGACTATGAACTAGCTTCTAAAGCTGCACTCATTGAAGCATTTCCTCAAATGCACATCTACGGTTGTTACTTTCACTTGGGACAATCGCTCTGGAGAAAGATTCAGGAAAACGGACTACAACGGTTATATGTACTAGAGGAAAATGTTCTAACGGCATTGAAAATGCTCCTTGCTCTTGCCTTTCTACCTGTGGATGAAGTGAGCGATGACTTTGATGAACTGGTGGCAGACTACCCCCCAGAAATAATACCTCTTGTAAATTACTTCGAAGATAACTACGTGGGGCGGAGAAACAGTCCTGGAGACAGAAGACAGCCATTATTTCCTGTAGATTTGTGGAGTGTGAAAACCGACAAGATGCAGGACTGCCACGAACTAATAATCAGCTCGAAAGTTGGCACATTGCTTTTCAGGGATCAGCTGAAACTCATCATCCTTCCATCTTCAGATTTATCGAAGCTCTAAGACGGGAGGAAGCCCTTCAACGGACAACTGGACAACTCGTACCCAGCTGCTACAAGGCAGAGACCTGACTCAGCGAATGAAAAAATACGTGACAATTAATACAAGAATCACTGCTGTACAGCAACATAGAGATCAGTTATGATCTTCTGCAATTCCTTCGAGCCCTTGCTCACAATTTAGAAATGAACGTGTCATGATTTGACTAACCTTGGTCTTTTTTTGTCTGTTTTAAATCATCTTTTTAAATCATATATTCTGTTTTAAATCTTCTTTTTAAATTATGTAGTCTGTTTTAAATCTTCTTTTTAAATCACGTATTCTGTTTTAAATCTTCGTTTTAAATCATGTAGTCTTTTTTAAATCTTCTTTTTAAACCATGTATTATGTTTAAAATCTTCGTTTTAAATCATGTAGTCTGTTTAAAATCTTCTTTTTAAACAATGTATTCTGTTTTAAATCTTCCCTTTAAATCATGAGGTCTGTATTAAATCTTCGTTTTAAATCATGTAGTCTGTTTGAAATCTTCTCTTTAAATCATATATTCTGTTTTAAATCTTCTTTTTAAATCACGTATTCTGTTTTAAATCTTCGTTTTAAATCATGTAGTCTTTTTTTAATCTTCTTTTTAAATCATGTATTCTGTTTTAAATCTTCTTTTTAAATCATGTATTCTGTTTTAAATCTTCGTTCTAAATCATGTAGTCTGTTTAAAATCTTCGCTTTTAAATCATGTATGTGTTATGTAGCTAATCCAAATTAAATATGTTTGTTTTTTAAATTCATTTCTAACGTTGTTGTTGTGTTTTAAAACAATCACTATTGTGTAAGTCGCTCAAATGACAGTCGCTGTTTTGAAACAGTCGCTATTTTGAAGTCGCTCAAGTGACAGTCGCTGTTTTGACAGTCGCTATTTTGCCCGGATGCCAACGTCACCCTGCTTTAGCACGCAATTTCTTTAACAAAAAGATAATAATAATAGTTCTTGTATAGCACACATCCCGTTGTTAACAGTTCTATGCGCTGACGACAATGGGCCGTATTGCTACTGAGAGTTAACACCCTTGCCCATTTTACAATTTTATTACGGTATATAAGATTGACTTGTATAAGGGGCAAGGGTGTTAACTCTCAGCAGCAATATTTACAATTACGGTATATAAGATTGACTTGTATAAGGAACAAGGGTGTTAACTCTCAGCAGCAATACGGCCCATTACAGAATATAGACGATGAACAACAGACGGAAAAATATATATGTACACGCGAATACTGCTACTGGAATAGGTGAGTCTTCAGCCTCCTGAAGGTGTCAAAGCTAGGGCTCTGGTGATGCTGTAGTGTGACTAGGGGATTCCAGGCGGACGGTCCCCCGTAGGAAAAATACACGTTGGCCAGCGGACACTAGCTTCGCACGAGGGATCCGAAGAGACAGCGCGTCAGAAGTCGAGCAAAGTGGACGGGATTGGGTGTAGAGCTCAAGACAGGAGCGGAGCTAATCCGGGGTAGAATCATTCAGGCACTTGAAGCAGAGAGAAGCAAGCTTATAAGAGATCCGGTTGTTGATGGGTAGCCAGTGCAGATATCGGCGCAGTTCTGGTTACGTTGGAGGCCCTGAAGGACGAAGGCCGAGAGACCAGCCAAGAGCGATATGCAATTATCCAAGCGGGAGAAGAGGAGAGAGATGACAAGCTTCACACAAGCTTGAAAAGTTATTTTTTTACGAGTATTCCGCGTGCCATTGAAAATCGTTCTGCGTGCCAAGTTAGTCACACGATCCGTAGGTTTCCGATCCCTGGCCTAAGCCACATTTATTTCCCACTACTAATAGCAAGTAGCCACAATAAGCTTGATAGATCATCCAGACGTAGGCAAAAAAAGCCTAGATTCAAACCTAACACATTTGATACAATAATCTACTGCACTGCCACTGGACCACATTGTTGAGATTGTTTTTAAATACGATATTGAATTCATGCTTAAGCAAAGCAAGTTTTATTTAAACAAGATTTATCTAATATGATATCTTATTTTTTTTAAATATAAATTCTACCTGCGCCATTGAACCAAAAGCAAGTTTAACTCCTGCATGATCTCAAGAAGCACCATAATATTGCCCCCCCCCCCACCCCAAATATTGAAATCTCTGCCAAAAATTTAATTGCTGCTAACTTATTCCGCAATAAGATTCAGAAAAGAAATGGCCACAAATATATTTTTTGTATCTCTAGAGAAACATGAGTAATAAAGAAAGAAAACACAAAAGATGGAAACTAAGATCTATAAATAACAACTGACCTACAATAGCAGTGGCTGAGGTTTCTGGCAAATTCCTTTTATTATCACTATTCAACAAGAGCAGAGCAACCTGATCCTAAAAAAATTTGAAACTAATTAATAAGACATACAATTTGTGTACATTTCAATTTCATCAAAGAGATCGCTACTGATTTAAACAAATGTGGCGCAAATGTCATATGATATAAATACAATTTAGTTCACTTATACAACTATAAGATACCGGTAATCGTTTTTTATTTTTGTAAAGTACTTGTTTTAAAGAGAAATAGACTCTGGCTGTTGGCTCTAGCTTTTTACTAAGTTAACGTCATGTGAAATATATATTGACTAGTTTATTCATGGAGGAAAAAATCATGGATTAAGGAGGGGAGATAATTGTTACATCTCTGTTCAGTTGTAGTTTCCAAGAGAGACCATCAGTTAGCCTATACAGTTAGTGTGGTTTTGGTTGTTAGTCTATCATGTTGAGTTGTTCTACACATAAATCTTTAATTATAGGCTTGAAGTTATGATATGCTAGCCAGAATTGTGCGCCTCATTTTATTTCATATTTAGGCCTATATATTTGTATCTGGATTCAGAATAAAGTCATATATTATGTCAGACAGGGTGTGAATTAATGTTTGAATGATGTAGCCAGTCTTCCAAAAAAAATAAGTATGTATATATATATATATATATATGTGTGTGTGTTTTATATATGTATATATGTGGTGCATTAATTAATACAAGAGAAACTTTACATGTTTCTATATTTCATTAAAATATTATAGCTTGAAATGGTACATCTATCAATTTATAGCTGAAACAATTTTTAGATTTATTGAATGGTAGGTTTGAATTACTTCAGTGCCGCCAGGCTCACTTCCCTGCAGGTTTCTCCAGTTTCCATCTCCATCATTAATTACAGCATTTCTATTACTGGCTTTTGACATTTCAACATCAACATCCTTCAGACCTGATTAGAAATACATTTTAACATCAACTTCATTTAGACCTGATTAGAAATACATTTCAACATCAACTTCATTCAGACCTGATTAGAAATACATTTTAACATCAACTTCATTCAGACCTGATTA
Source organism: Anisus vortex (assembly GCA_949126835.1). Classification (NCBI taxonomy): domain Eukaryota; kingdom Metazoa; phylum Mollusca; class Gastropoda; family Planorbidae; genus Anisus; species Anisus vortex. The sequence goes on from OX421505.1 coordinate 22,771,697, forward strand.
GAAATACATTTTAACATCAACTTCATTCAGACCTGATTAGAAATACATTTTAACATCAACTTCATTCAGACCTGATTAGAAATACATAACGACATCAAATTCATTCAGACCTGATTAGAAATACATTTCAACAATCTTCAAAATTGATTTGAAATACACGACAACATCATTAAAAAAAAACTATCCAGTTTGCTACTTCTTAGATAAAACACTTTTTTTTGGTACTAACCAGGTAAAGATTCTTTGTGTCTCTTAAAGCAGCTAAATAGTTCACATTTTGTTCTGTTAGACTCTTTCAGCTTATTGGCATCATCACTAGACTCTAAATGTTTTTTGTCTTCCGCTGTGATGAAATATATACAAGAAAATAAACGTGGTTGAAATTTTTTTTTATTGCTTTACCTGTAAAGCATTTAATCTGGTAAATGAACATTTAATTGTAAATAAACACACATATACACACACCACAGAATGTAAATAAACAAACACACACATACATAAAGAATGTAAATAAACACACACACATGAAAAATTGTGCAATGAAAAATATATTATGATTAATTATCAAGAAAGGCAGACACATAGGTCTATTGGGAGAGTGTTGGATTTTCTATTAAAGGGTCTAGAATTAAAATGTTTTTTAAAAAAAACTGACATTTTTATGCAGCTGTTTATTGATTGGATAACATAAAGGAGGGTGTGCGTTGTTTGGTCTATACTTTAACTGAACTGTAAAATTCCAAAATTCTAAAAGGTTGATTTTTTTTTTTTTTGTAACGCTTCAAATTATAGAAGATTAAAAGTAAAATGTTTTAGAAAATGTGAAGAATCGTATCAATAATTGAACATACTATACCAGTGGTAACTCTATGATATACTATTAAGTTAATGACAGTGTAAAACATACCAGTGGCAACTTTTCTCCTCATGTATGGTACCACTAAACGTTTCACTAGCAGAGCTGATATCAGAGAGAGGCTAATGGAAATAATAAAACCTCCATACTTGGGAATTTTGTCAAAATGAAGAACTGAAAAATATTTTTTTAATGAAAAATTAACTTAGAGTTCAAATTATTTCTAGAGCTCAAATGAAGAAAATCGACCAATGGAACTTCAAAGTGTCCATAACAAAAAACATACTTTAGTAATAGTTATAATTTGTAACATGGTATAAAGCCTGCATTTTAAGCATGTTACCCCCCCCCCCCCCAATCCCAATGACCGATGCATATGAAATTATTCAACTAATTATGTATTTACATGTGCAAGCAGAATAAAGGCTAAATTATAAAAAAAAACAATAATTTTAACATTAACTACAAAACTGATAAATTGAATGGAAAGAGGGACAGCAAGAACTGGGATGAGAGCAAAGGAAAGCATTTGTAACATTGATATAAAATAAGATATTAACATTATAAAAAGTCTATCTACCATTTTTTTTAATATTTATCCAGAGAATCTAATGATACTAAATAGTACGATTATTTGCTCTCAGTTAATCTAGGTAGGCTCATACTTTATGTTATGGTCTTCAAATACAAATAACTGTTATATTAATTTTTGTTTTATAATAACAACAGCATCCAAATCTTAACATTTCTTTTTATATTCTTTTTACTTACGTTCAGATCCATCCAGAAATACAGAGAGTGCATTGATAAATATTGTGAAAGCATAAAATAACGGTAGAAGTTTCAGACCAGGTTCTAGTGGCTTGTCCTGAAACAAAAACAAACAAAACAATTGATGACTGAAGTAAAATTATAGCTTTAAAAGTAAAATTATAGCTTTAAAAGTAAAATTATAGCTTTAAAAGTAAAATTATAGCTTTAAAAGTAAAATTATAGCCTTAAAAGTAAAATTATAGCTTTAAAAGTAAAATTATAGCTTTAAAAGTAAAATTATAGCTTTAAAAGTAAAATTATAGCTTTAAAAGTAAAATTATAGCCTTAAAAGTAAAATTATAGCTTTAAAAGTAAAATTATAGCTTTAAAAGTAAAATTATAGCTTTAAAAGTAAAATTATAGCTTTAAAAGTAAAATTATAGCTTTAAAAAAAATTAAAGCTTTAAAAGTAAAATTATAGCTTTAAACGTAAAATTATAGCTTTAAAAGTAAAATTATAGCTTTAAAAGTAAAATTATAGCTTTGAAAGTAAAATTATAGCTTTAAAAGTAAAATTATAGATTTAAAAGTAAAATTAGAGCTTTAAACGTAAAATTATAGCTTTAAAAGTAAAATTATAGCTTTAAAAGTAAAATTATAGCTATAAAAGAAAAATTATAGCTTTCAAAGTAAAATTATAGCTTTCAAAGTAAAATAATAGCTTTAAAAGTAAAAATATAGCTTTAAAAGTAAAATTATAGCTTAAAAGTAAAATTATACCTTTAAAAGTAAAATTATAGCTTTGAAAGTAAAATTATAGCTTTAAAAGTAAAATTATAGCTTTAAAAGTAAAATTATAGCTTTAAACGTAAAATTATAGCTTTAAAAGTAAAATTATAGCTTTAAAAGTAAAATTATAGCTTTGAAAGTAAAATTATAGCTTTAAAAGTAAAATTATAGCTTTGAAAGGAAAATTATAGCTTTAAAAGTAAAATTATAGCTTTAAAAGTAAAATTATAGCTTTAAACGTAAAATTATAGATTTAAAAGTAAAATTATAGCTTTAAAAGTAAAATTATAGCTATAAAAGTAAAATTATAGCTTTAAAAGTAAAATTATAGCTTTCAAAGTAAAAAAATAGCTTTAAAAGTAAAATTATAGCTTTAAAAGTAAAATTATAGCTTTAAAAGTAAAATTATAGCTTTAAAAGTAAAATTATAGCTTTAAAAGTACTAACAAATAAATCAATGTTGAAATATTGTAACAAAAATTTCTGCAACTTAATGTCAATAATTTACATCATTTATTTATTTTTCAGTCTGAATAAAAGTGAATAGTTAAACAATAGGACAAAACCAGTTCCTTTCAGATGTCCAAGACTTAATGACTAAACATGAACCAAAGTGGACATTTGGCCTACAGAAATATTATTTTAGCTACAAAAAAAATACAACACTATAACTTCTTTATAGAAGGAGCTTGCGTAAGATATAAGATAAGGTAACTGCTATGACTATGATTTAATTTCAAACAAAACATTACCGTTTATAAATTTAAAAAAGGATGCAAATAACAAGCTGAAGGAAAAAAAATTGAAATAAACTGGTCTCTTATCAATTATATAGGCTAAAATTAGTAAAAAATTATTAGCCTTTTTGTATTTTAGGACAACATTAAATTTTGAATAACTTTATTTTTTGTAATTTTACCGTGAATTAAAAGCATTCACGTTTATATTGTTGAGCATGTATCCAAAATAAATGTTAAAAATGTTGGTAACCTACCTTGTTTAAAACAAATTTTCTGACTACCACAAACAATACAGTCGAAATTATTCCTGACGTCACAGGGGAAACAAACCAAGACCCAACTGAAATAAACCAATATAAACAATTATAACAATGGAGGTAGACTAGTTATTGAAAAAATAAACATATTATAGTCGAATAAATTTATATCAAATAAAGATATGTCAGTTGATAGTCTCCCTTTTAAATGTAAACATTGATAGATATTATATAGCTCAGTGAATGCAAATGATGGACTGACCAGGCCTGAAGTCTGGTATTTTGGACTGCGGGACACTCGGGGAATGGGTTTCTGACATTAGTAAGCTGGTCACACATACCCTAGTGTGCCGTTGCCATAGGTACTTGTGAACGCTGCTTCAATCGTCCCCTAAAGCAACATTGTCTAGAATGGGTACTTTGCCTTAACATAAATGTGTTGTACACTGTTTACATATTCCAGACCCTCATTTACCTATAAAGCCCAGCTTCTCCCATCCCACACCACGAGTGCCTCTGGCCACGAGGCTGAAGCCAATGGTGGCACCCACAATGCTGTGAGTGGCGGACACAGGAAGTCGTAATATGGTTGCGATAAACATCCAAATGCAGGATCCTGGCGAGAAACAAAATTCAATATGTTAAAGTCAAATATGTTTTTAAAATATTTTTTTAAATCAGGTTGGAGCAGCAATAGCTAGTGGAGCTTACCACTGTTGATTCTACATCCACACCCTGTCCACACCTGTAATTGCGACCAGCTTCAGCTAACATGTATATGTGGACAGCTTACCCGTGAATGCGACCAGCTTACCTGTTAATGCGACCAGCTTATAATGAAATGTTAATGCGACCCGCTTATATGTTAATGCGACCCGCTTATATGTTAATGCGATCCGCTTATACGTTAATGTGACCAGCTTATATGTTAATGCGACAAGCTTATATGTTAATGCGACCCGCTTATATGTTAATGCGACCAGCTTATATGTTAATGCGACCAGCTTATATGTTAATGCGACCCGCTTATATGTTAATGCGACCCGCTTATATGTTAATGCGACAAGCTTATAATGAAATGTTAATGCGACCCGCTTATATGTTAATGCGACCCGCTTATATTTTAATGCGACCCGCTTATATGTTAATGCGACCAGCTTATATGTTAATGCGACCAGCTTATATATATAAATGCGACACGCTTATATGTTAATGCGACCCGCTTATATGTTAATGCGACCAGCTTATATGTTAATGCGACCCGCTTAAATTATATGTTAATGTGACCCGCTTATATGTTAATGCGACCTGTTTATATGTTAATGCGACTAGCTTATATGTTAATGCGACCAGGCCCCACGAGAGGGGGGTACAGTCGGTACGCCGTACCGGGGCCCATAAGAGTTTAGGGGGCCCATGAATATTAAAATGTAAAATTAAATTGGTAATTACGCAAGTAATAGCTTTAAAGTCTTTATTTTTTTATATCAGAATAACTAAGATTTATGTTAACATATTTTAACCCAAAATATATAACAGTATTAAGCTATTACAGTTAAGCGGAAGAGATACGTAGTAATCATACTAATTGGGTAGTTATTGTACTGTTTAAAAATGTACATATACATTCTTTAGTCATAAAATATTTATATCATTGTCAACTATCTTGTGTAATTTAATCATTTTAGAGTGTTACGTCATTTATGTGTCTAAAATGAAACAAAATAGAAACATATTAGAAATATTAATGTAAAGAAAATGGGTTAATTATCTCCCTTCAATTAAATTCTCCAAATTTGTTGCTAATAATACCAAACGACTTTTAATTGTTTTAATATAACTAGTGTATTTCCGAAAATGCTCATCTATATTAATTTGCCTTAAATTGGGGAAAGAGTTAAGTGTTTTAAAATTCATTTCAGGGAAAGATATGTCCAGTTTCAATGCAAATCTATTCCAGTGACTCAACAATTCAAGTGCTTTTGGACCCAATCTTGTAAATGCAAGTTAAACTCACTAAAACGTGTCGCCATATCATTCAGAAACATCGACTTCAAAAATCAGTTCTCCTCATTCAATAATGGATTTTTTTTTCATTAATATACATCTAAATTGCTTTCAGTCAAGAAACGAATCTATCAAAGACTTTACCTATACTCCGTATGACTTACTCCTAGAAGGGACTTGAGAAACTATACAATTGACTATCTTAACAATAGATGTAATCACAGATCGCAAGTCCAATGATGGTAGCTTTGCATACAAACATTCCTGAACTAAAACAGTTGACATCCAGTGTGTTTCCCATTTTGTTCGCCATGCAGCACCCACTAATTATGCTGACATACGTTGTTTTCACAAAATTCTTGGAGGTCTCGCACCTGCCACTGAAAATCGTTCTGCGTCCCTTGGGTTGCTGACCCCTGGTGTACTTGAACATTTAGTTAAATATGCAAAGACGCCTCTAGTTGTAATATAGGGCCTACTTATTTTCGATAGCATTTAGGATCTCTTTTTTATTATTTTTATCCAAAGACAAATATAGACCTATGAGCCTTACAGGCTTACATTTCTCCCTGTTAGCTTAGTAGCCTAGGCCTAAATGTCGCTACAAACTAGCACACAGTACGGTAGTCAAAGCTAGTTAGTCGATCCTTTTACACTTTAATGATTTCCCGTGCGGTAACCAAGAGTGGAGATAGACCTACTGAAGTGGAGGAACAATTACAATAATTTAAACTAAGAACTATGTACTTGATTAAAATATTTTTGTAAAAGACCTGTAAGGCTGTGATTGAAATGATTACTCTAATGGTATGGTAACACTTATGACAGTTTCACAAAATGGTACATATACCTTTTAAATAGATTCCTGATTTTCAAACGTATGTAATACAAATAAATCATCTAGATATGACTAGTGTTAGAGCAAAAAAGTGGGGCTGGGGTGGGGGCCCAGAAAAGATCTTGTACCGCCATCTTTTTTTTTTCTCTCGAGGGCCCTGAATGCGACCTGCTTATATGTTAATGTGACAGCTTATATGTTAATGCGACCAGATTATATGTTAATGTGACCAGCTTAAAAGGAAATGTTAATGTTACCAGCTTACCTGTTAATGCGGACAGATTTCCCAAAGCCAGAAGTTTCTCGGACCCATTGTATTGTAACGGATCGATCATTCCTTTCCGAATTGTATCTGAGACTCTGTAACCTGGAGGATGACAAAGGAGGGAGAAACTTAACAAATGACAGTTCATGGCATGCGTGGTCTAGACGCCTCGGGTTTGAACTCAGGATATTTACCAAGTCGTGTAGGGTTTCCCTGAATCTACCCAGCTCAGGTTATTGATATTAGATGTGATGAAAAAGTAAAGGTGGCTGGGTACTCGGTTGGCCATACTATCCCATTGTATGTCAAAGGTTATCTATTCTTTTCGTTTCATAGGATACAGTCGCTCTTTGTATACACATACATTTATCCATTGGTTATCTTTGGAAACAGCAAAGACTATAATAAAATGGACCGCTTGCTCTATTTTTAGAGTTTATTTGTTCTTTTTTTCTGTGCGCATCCAATAACGCTGTCTTTAATGACTTCTACGCTCCTACGTTTGTCTAAATAATTCCGCTGTATACAACTTTTGATTTTAAGTTTAATATTTTATTGAGAAAATCGTAGCGGAAGTGTACAGTGCAAAAGGGAATCGGGAATTCCGAAAAGAAGCCATCCAAGTCATCAAACAACAGAAATATTAAAGAAAGCGGTCCATCTCATTATAGTCTTTGGTTACAGTCTAGTATTGCATTAGGACAAAAGCTTTAAATGATGTTGGTTTTTCTATTATTTTTTAGGGTAACCCATTTAATGCCATTATGCCACTTGGGAAAAATCGGACAGTAACTATCAGACAGGTAGCTAGGAAAAATGTTTGAACTCTTTCGGGAACATTCTGTTGTTTTTTATCACCCTTTTCCTTTCAACTTGAGGAATACATTGCATAAAAAAGTCCAAAAATCATCCTTAAATTTTTGACAACTAATTAACATATGCCCACAATTTTGTTTATTTTCTTTATTCTAAGAAAAATTTATGGAATTCTTAAAATCGTGTTACCTTGTGGCGTTTAGGCAGCTTCTGTATCAACTTCACAGGAAACCATCGGGTTTTCACTGCTTTATGGCTACAAAGTTACACTCAATACTCAGTCAAGAAGAGTAATTTGAGGAAACATTTTTCTCTTTCTTTTTTTTTCTTTTTTTTTTCTTTTCGTACACTATCCAATCTTTGACTCTCTCTATCTCTCTCGTACAATCATTTACCAACTTATCAACATCCTTTTACCCAGTTATCAACAGCTTTTCACCGGGTTATCACACATCCCATTCCCTAATGTTTTCACATATCCATTCACTATGTTTATAACACACACATTCACTATTATATCTCACACTGATTCACTATTTTTATCAACACCCATTCACTGTGTTTATTAACACCCATTCACTATGCTTATCAACATCTATTCACTATGTTGATCAACACCCATTCACTATCCCCATTCACTACGTTTGTCAACACCCATTCACTATGTTGATCAACATCTATTCACTATGTTGATCAACACCCATTCACTATCCCCATTCACTACGTTTGTCAACACCCAGTCACTATGTTGATCAACATCTATTCACTATGTTGATCAACACCCATTCACTATGCTTATCAACATCTATTCACTATGTTGATCAACACCCATTCACTATCCCCATTCACTACGTTTGTCAACGTTCATTCACCCCTTTACCTATGAGTACAGCCCCCAGCACTTCAAAGATGGACGCCAGGATGCAGGCCTTAAGAAGGGAGATCACCTTGGAGCCGACAGATGTTCCGAAAGCGTTGGCCACGTCATTCGCCCCGATGCCAAAGGCCAACAGGAATGATATGATGAAGGCGAGGATAACAATCCACAACCAGTCGCTGGGTATATCAGGCATTTCTGGGCCTGTGTGTGAGTGAGCACGTGTGTGACAGTGGTCAGTTAAACAACAGACAAACTACCAACTGCTAAAATACCGAAAGAATACAAACATTGTAAATTTATATATAGAGAGAGAGATATTAGACCTAGATATATATATATATAGATAGATAGATAGATATATATATATATATATAGATAGATAGATAGATAGATAGATAGATAGATAGATAGATAGATGGATGGATGGATGGATGGATGGATGGATGGATGGATAAATAAATAGATAGATAGATAGATAAAAAGATAGAGCTGGGTATAGATCATCGCTATATGTATATATAATGTGAGTCAAACTACCTTTTTGCCACTGACCTAATTCTAGTTCTATTAAAGGACTAGAGTTCGAGATCTTTGCTTATGCTACTGACCTATATATTACTTATATTAAAATAGTATACCCTCTATTACATCTTGGTTATGCTGCTTCTAGTGTTGAATTCTAATTCATTTAATTACATCGGCTCACTCTCTCAGGCTTGTGTAACAATGGTTTATTAAATAAAACTTGAACATTTAATTCATAACTCCTTTACATTGTAGTCCATAAATGTCAAACAGTTTCGCCGCACAATCAATCTACTACTCTACTATCAATCTATTCTAAGGTACATCCTACTACATCGAGAGTCCAGTCTAATCTGTTAACCGTTGTTTGTTTTTTACATCACACAAGTCGCGTCCCTTGAAAAACCTACGTCATAATTCCAATTTTTATTTGACGTCTCCAAATGTCCAATCTTTTGCGCACCAATATCTCTCTGTCTCTATCAATGTTACACTCTACCTGTTACACCCATCTCATACCTATATATTACTTTTGGGATTCAAAATATATTATTGTTGTATTAAGACACATTTTGTATAATCTCTAACACGACGTAAAATGAATAAATAAAAGTATGACGTATGACGCTGGAAACTGTAACTGTGACGTAGTAGTTAGAAGTGACGTTGTGAAGATATTGCAGAAACGGTAGACGACCTTAGACTTAGCGAACGACAGGACGTATTTAGACTAGGCTTTAGACTTTAGACTATGCTTTGGATTGTTGAGTTTAATATTGTATATATGTTGTTGAATTGAAGATTTGATGATAAAATATTTGAATTGATACTTACTTCGGATCAGTATTTGTGAGTCTATACTTAATTCAAGTGTGGACTGCCCTGAGATTGATAAATTCAATATAACGATAAAAGTAACGGCCACAATTACTATATCCTTAGAGAAATTTGCTATTTACAGTTGAACTTTATATTTTTTGCCACATTTCCAAACTCCAAACCACACAATAAAATCTGTACATTTTACCGTTTTTTTTTATTTTTATTTTTTTTGGTTTATAAAGGGGAAACGTTTGAATTTAAATAAGCACCACAAAACAATAAGTGCACCCACTTGTTTAACTTACTAAGGCAAAGCTATGACTGACCAGAAACCTACACGACATGTGTACGTCAACTGCTATCATTAATTGAACAATTAATTCGAGCTATGATGATTTGGATGCATTTATATATGTCTTTTTCTTCGTGTCAATGTTTGTTAAATTCATTTTATATGAGTACTAAGACAGATAATGAAGAAAAGTATTAAAGAGAACCTAATGGTGAAAAGAAATTGTTGAAAAGTAGTAAAGTGGCCCGCATATCTGGGATATTGCTACTGCATACAGCATGCCGTGATATGACGGTATCCACGAAAAGAACTCGCATTCATAAAAGTGGGCTTCTACCTTTTTAACAATAACACTTTTCGTCTATTATATTCTAAATACTATATTAGACACTTGCCTTCTCTCAACAATTTTTATTTATTGCATTTTATTGCTTTTGTATTAATGTAGTATGGTATTGAACAGTGTGAAATTATTGTTCTTACAACCCCATGAAAACACAGTGTGAAATTATTGTTCTTACAACCCCATGAACGTATTGTTAAACACTGTGTGAAATTATTGTTCTTACAACCCCATGAACGTATTGTTAAACACAGTGTGAAATTATTGTTCTTACAACCCCATGAATGTATTGTTAAACACAGTGTGAAATTATTGTTCTTACAACCCCATGAATGTATTGTTAAACACAGTGTGAAATTATTGTTCTTACAACCCCATGAATGTATTGTTAAACACAGTGTGAAATTATTGTTCTTACAACCCCATGAATGTATTGTTAAACACAGTGTGAAATTATTGTTCTTACAACCCCATGAATGTATTGTTAAACACAGTGTGAAATTATTGTTCTTACAACCCCATGAATGTATTGTTAAACACTGTGTGAAATTATTGTTCTTACAACTCCATGAATGTATTGTTAAACACTGTGTGAAATTATTGTTCTTACAACCCCATTGTTGATGTTCTTAATTATTCTTAGTACAACTATTAATACAATTAGTCTCTTCATGGTGTTTCTGCTACAGTTGCTGAAATATTGGTCTACAGCTATCAAACATTGAACAGACGACTTCACCACAATATATATTTTAACTTGTAATCAAATAAAAGAAAGCCTTGTTGCAGCAAATATCATTTAATAATTATTAACAGTTCACACTTTACAACCATGAATATAATTGTATATTATAATAGCGATATAACACATTTCAATAATTGTCTCTGAGTCTATATATATTTGTATGTGCGTTCATTACAAGATCGAGAGGGAGACTAAAAAATGAGCATAGTCAGTCATGTGACTATCCACTTCCGATTTATTAAGACTCTAGGTTTTTTATTTTATTTTAATATACAATTATGGGTTTTATTCCGAGTTTTTTAATTCTTACTTAATATTATAATTGATTACATGAGTCATTTCCCTTGTATATTACTTGCACTATAGCATACCCCTCATACACAGAGAAAAAAAAAAAATTCATTATTATTTTTTTTACGAAAAATGTTTACAAAATTGAAAAAAAATTATCTTAATGTTAAGTATCTTAATGTTAATTAATGCATATAATAATTCATTTAATAATACATACAAAAATTCATTTAATGTATGTACAAACAACAACAAAAAGTTCATAGGCACAAATATAACCAAAAGACACAAAGAATAATGTCTAATGTTTATATTGACAATTAGTCATACACAATTATCTTTTTGTATTGTCTAATGAACTTCAGTAATACTTAGATAAACTATTGTATGTCAGTGATGTGTATCGATAGTTATTAAGTTAATTTCTTATCAAGGCTATCGAGACTATCTATTAACATATTTTGCTTTATTTCACAAGATCTATATAGATTCCATGAAAAAATTTTCATACAATATTTATTTTATACAATAAGATTAATATGATACTAACCTCGGTTTTATCTTGATACATTCATAATGGTTATTATGAATATATATCTTCACAATAGTTATTTTGCATTGATATTCTTATTGTTTATTATTGATTGATATTCTCAATAACATTACTCACAATGTAATATGATTATCTTTAATCTTAGTTTACAATAAAATTTATTACACAATTTATTCAAGTCTTCCTTCAAATATATAATTATATTACACTGCTCATGTTCCTGTGAGTCTTATATGTATCATTTATTTATTAATTTCAATGCTATCTTTAGTCTTATATGAATAAAATACAATATTATCATCTAATGCTCAGTCTTTAGAGTCTCACATAGGTATTTAATTATTATATCATTCTTATTTCAATTGCTCTAATGCTATTTTAAAAGACTTACATAGTCATATTGGTGGCATAACAGTTTCACTGTTCAGAGGCCCCAAAATTTATGTGCTTAACAGTCTTACCAAACTGTTCAGAGGCTACATAAAAAAAAATTTCAACTAATTATTTTCACCAATCCAGCTATTCATAATTCAACACTGTAAATTATTCAGTTTTGCAACTGGTAATTATATCTCATCAATTAAATTATTTACACATATTTACAAAATCTTATTGATTTCTATACATCATCTTTTATTCTATGCATCATTTTATTGATTATACCTGAGTTCTCTGTTCAAATTCCTTAGAATTTCACAGCATTTTTTCAATGTTATTTTTCTGTGTTCAGATTTGATAATATCATTGTCTGGTTTTTTTTCAATTTCAATTATGTTGCTTTTATTTTCTCTGTTATATCTTTTTAGAATTGCACAACATTTATTTAATGTTATTTTTGCAAGTTCTGATTTACTTATATCATCTTCTGATTTATTTTCAATTATCATATTATCTTCTGATTTATTTTCATTTATTTTGCTCTTATTTTCTGATATAGTTTTAAGTATTTGGTTTTCATCATAAGCTCTTAAATTGTTTATGTGTACAATTTTCTCTTTGTCATTAATGTTTACTTTGTAAGTTACATCAGATAACTTATGTACTATTTCAAAAGGACCCTTCCATTCCATAGTATTCCCAGTACCAATTGGTAAATAAACAAGGACTTTATTACCAAATTCTAATTTTCTCATGTTCTTATGAATATTTTCTCTGATTAAAGTTTTAGTTTGTTTCATTGAACCAATTATGTCAACTGCAATTTTATAGAATGGCTTATCTATTGTATCAGTCATTTGTAATGGAGCCTTATGTTTAGAATCTTTCTTATTATGTTTAAGACAGGTATCATAATCATACAAATAATGAATATGTATAATAATTAATTAGAATCAGTATCATAACTATATGATTTAAGTAGTGCCCAAATACATGTAACTTAAATAAAAGAACGCCTTGTTGCAGCACATATCAAATAATTATTAACAGTTCACACTTTACATCCATGAATATAATTGTATATTATAGTAGCGATATAACACATTTCAATAATTGTCTCTGAGTCTATATATATTTGTATGTGCGTTCATTACAAGATCGAGAGGGAGACTAAAAAATGAGCATGGTCAGTCATGTGACTATCCACTTCCGATTTATTAAGACTCTAGGTTTTTTATTTTATTTTAATATACAATTATGGGTTTTATTCCGAGTTTTTTAATTCTTACTTAATATTATAATTGATTGCATGAGTCATTTCCCTTGTATATTACTTGCACTATAGCACCCATGAATGTATTGTTAAACACAGTGTGAAATTATTGTTCTTACAACCCCATGAATGTATTGTTAAACACAGAGAGAAATTATTGTTCTTACAACCCCATGAATGTATTGTTAAACACAGTGTGAAATTATTGTTCTTACAACCCCATGAATGTATTGTTAAACACAGTGTGAAATTATTGTTCTTACAACCCCATGAATGTATTGTTAAACACAGTGTGAAATTATTGTTCTTACAACCCCATGAATGTAATGTTAAACACTGTGTGAAATTATTGTTCTTACAACTCCTTGAATGTATTGTTAAACACTGTGTGAAATTATTGTTCTTACAACCCCATGAATGTATTGTTAAACACAGTGTGAAATTATTGTTCTTACAACCCCATGAATGTATTGTTAAACACAGTGTGAAATTATTGTTCTTACAACCCCATGAATGTATTGTTAAACACAGTATGAAATTATTGTTCTTACAACTCCATGAATGTATTGCATGCCAAAAGCAATAATTGGGCTTCTATTATATGCGTGAATTACCCTTTCGTTTCTGTGTACAAAAATATAATTGGTAAACATCTTGGTTTAAGTCCAAGAATCTGGAACGTATTGTTAACGTGGACCAAGGTTCCACTGTAGTTCTATTCTCAGTAGCTTCATACCACAGACCTATAGATATTATTTACTTTTTTGTTTGTATAATTATTGCTTTCTGTCTCTGGCCTATATATTACTATATTTGTATTTTATGAGCAATGTTTCTTGTCACTGACATATATACATATTATTATGAGATTATTGATTTTAATCACTAACATAAATATTGCAATTTAGTGATTATTGCTCCACCTCACTGATCTATATATATTTAATATATACATAATTTTCTTTTGTTTTTCTGCTATTCACCTACCCTGTAGCTATTTCTGCCCTTCGACCAAATTAAGTCAATTTAATGGAGTTTGATTCGAATCACGCATTATCAAAACAATCTTAGAAATGTAATTGAGTTAATTGAGCTTGCAAAAGATTTTAACCCCTGAATGACACACATCCGTCACTTTTCTCATTTAAAAACGAAAACGTCGCCCTTAACAATTTCTTCAAATACCGTTTTAAAAAGTAAAACAATTTCTCTGCAATATGTTTTACCTTGTTTAATCCTGGTTCGTGGCAAGAGGACTGATCTTTGGCATGCCAGACTTCACAGCCTGTGATATCCACTACAGCCCTAGTCGTGCCAGACTTCACAGCCCGTGCTACCCTCTACAGCCCTAGTCTTGCCAGACTTCACAGCCCGTGCTCTCCTCTACAGCCCTAGTCGTGCCAGACTTCACAGCCCGTGCTATCCTCTACAGCCCTAGTCGTGCCAGACTTCTCAGCTCGTGTTATCCTCTACAGCCCTAGTCGTGACAGACTTCTCAGCTCGTGTTATGCTCTACAGCCCTAGTCGTGCCAGACTTCTCAGCCCGTGCTATCCTCTACAGCCCTAGTCGTGCCAGACTTCTCAGCTCGTGTTTCCCTCTACAGCCCTGACGTCCAGTCTTGCTACGTGAGGACGGTGTATGGGGGTGTAGATATGAAGGTGTGGAGTGACAGGAGCGTGCCTGTTGCCATAGTGCAACAAGTTAGACACGGTGCTCGTGATGCCGCTGGGGGGGGGTGTCATCACGTGACATCACGTCTGAGATTGAGGCAGGCCCAGTTTGAAATAATAATGCCAGAGTTGAAGGAGAGAAAGGGAGATGGAGGGAGAGTTTGGGATAGGGAGAAAGAGAGAAGAGGTATAGATTAGGAACGGGGGAGGGGCTAGAAGGAGGGTTGAGAGAGAGAGAGAGAGAGATGAAAGAGGGGGATGAACAAAGAGGAAGAGAGTAGTGTGACTTTGACATCGTTGTAACCACTTACAGTTGAACCGGTGGTAAAATTCTATTCAAAGTGTACGTGTACTAAATAGGACAATCCAGAACAAAGGTATTAATAACATGTAGGGTCACGGAAGGGCATCGCCAAGAAAGAGAGAGAGAGACATAGTGAGTTAAAGCGAGAGTGTGAGATAGAATGAACGATAGAAAGGAGTATATCTCATATGTAAAGACTCTATTGAGTTGGGAAGGCGAGTGTGCAAAGACAGAAATTGATTGTGTGCACAATGCAATGCTTTTCGGTCATCAAGATTCTGAGCTCAATTCATATGAACAAGTCCGCTATCTCCCATACGATAACAGTCTGACAGAAATAAGTTACATGCGTGCAGGTAGTAGAACAATAATGTATCTGCCGATGCCTCCATGTGACACATTAAGTCAAACATTTAAAACAAATCACACATAAGGACTAGATTAAATAGGCCTACATTTAATTTCAATGCGACGTTCTTTTTTTAGTGCTGCGACTTTGACCTACATGATAAAGTGCAGCGTTGAATTCAAGGGATATAACAAAGGCATCGCCACTGTTCGGTGTTTGAGAAGTTGTGATAAATGTATGGTAATTAAAGCTGAAATGTTACAGTCAGGCACCAAAAACAACATCTAGAAGTGGGGAAGCGGAAAGAAGGTTTTGTTAGTTCAATTTTACAGTAGGGCCTAAACCAGTGGGTCGGCAACCTTTTAATAATTGCGTGCCCAAGTAGGATTTCTAATTCATCCGGCGTGCCAACAGTTGTTCTAACAGTCAATTTCTCATAGAAGGGGCCTGAATTGACTTTTGGGGGTTCTTCCGCGTGCCAATAAAGATCGCTCTGCATGCAATAGGTTGCCGACCCCTGCCCTAAACTACTGTAGTTTTTTTAGTACTCTAAAGTAACTTACAAAGGCTGTATTTAAATGTTTCCAAAAGGGAGTCGTACTGGCGACAATATTTAGTTTTTGTTTTTTTTAAATAGTTAAATTCCTAAATTCTATAGAGTAACCACATTCATATTTTAGGCCCTACTCCGTGAGGATTTTAAATGTTCTGGCAATATCAAGGTCTGGTATTCACACAAAGTCCCTAGATGGCAACACGCAACACCTATGTGACACACAAACTATATTTTCTAACAACCTAAACATGCATTTGTTTGGACCCAAGGACGATCAACTTTGCTGTAACAAATACTATTCACACAATTAGTTTTGGTCGGGAAATATTAAAAGTCTATGACCTTTTTTTGTGTGTCTAACAGATATGAAACGGATAAACAAGTTACCGTATTTCTCCATATAGCTCATCCGACGAACCTTCGATGCAGACATTTTGAAGAATGGTTTTTGTATTACGGTACTTACAGTTGTTGAACTTCAGTTTCATTCATCATAGAATCACGAAAAAATCATCAATACTTCCAGGACTGTAAAAATAATATGCAAGTTTTTAGCTTTGTCTTTCTGTTTTATTCTTCATAAATTGCCTCAACTTCAGTTCCATGGGTGGCCATTGAAATGGCACGCTTCTTAGATGGCTTAACATGTATATCGATCTTCACAGAATCTTCAAATATGTCAAAAACGCACCTCCTATACTAAAGATTAGTGCTTCGTACGCTTATTCGTGATTCATTTTGATCAGGCTTTTTAAATGGTGTTGAGTTGTTTGATTTTTTAAATGGTGTTGAGTAGTTTGATTTTTTAAATGGTGTTGAGCTGTTTGATTTTTTAAATGGTGTTGAGCTGTTTGATTTTTTAAATGGTGTTGAGCTGTTTAATTTTTTTAATGGTGTTGAGCTGTTTGATTTTTTAAATGGTGTTGAGTTGTTTGATTTTTTAAATGGTGTTGAGTTGTTTGATTTTTTAAATGGTGTTGAGTTGTTTGATTTTTTAAATGGTGTTGAGTTGTTTGATTTTTAAAAGGTGTTGAGTTGTTTGATTTTTTCTGATATCGAATATTTCTCACTCAGGTACAAACTTCTTCATTTTTTTTTCCAATGGTGTTATTTTATTCAGAGACTCGGAAATGCAAATAAAAAAAAAATCTACTACCATTGTATAAGACGCACCTAGCTCTCTAGTTGTACACACCAACTTCTCAAAACAAAGTGTGTCCTATACATGGGGAAATACGGTAAACATAGTGTCGAACTAAGCTTTTTTTTATTAAAAGGGAAGGATGGGAGAGAAGGGGGGGGGGGGTAAACACGTTTTTTTAGGTTCTAAAAGGAAAAACGAATAAAAAAGATTTTGATAGAGAAAGAGGGGGTGGGGTGTGATTGACGTAATGTCTCGCTCCTGATAAGCTGTCACACTTTAAACTAAATTAGCTCCATGCGTTCACCATAAATGTACAAATTAGAGTTGGCATTCTCTTTATCTCTTTTAAAATAATTCGTTGTTAAATTTTCTCCGAGCCCATAAAAGAGAGAGGACTCGGTTCGTATTCTCACTCTGGAGAATTGAGGTTCATGACTGGTAGAGGAAGAAGTGCATGTGCCGCATACCCTTTCCAAACACACACTCACTAGGCTACGCCTATGACCAAGTTATCATACTCTCCCTGGGGTGACAGTGGGGTCTAATGAGGACACACCTTTCAGATTGACTGTACCAGTCGTCGGTTTGAGAACAAATGAAAACGGAATGGCATTGACACTGTGGACACCAGTGCAAAGTGTTGCTGAACCAAATAAGGCATGGATCGCAAGGTATGGCGGCGATCTTTTTTTTTTTTTACAATAAGGAGGGATGAAAAATGTCTTTAGGTGGAAGGGGTGGGGAGTGCCCTTAATGTTTCATTGGTTATATGGACGCCATAGTCGTACGAAATAAATATTTAATTAGTAAAATGAGAGTTACAATAGACCTTGGGAATCTTCGTTAAGAATTTTTCGACCATACGTTTGTTCTAAACTCACCAAAAAAGTCGAGACTGCCTAGTCTCGGTAGATATTGAAAAGTGCACGCATAGGCATACAACCCGATCTTGTTTATAATAGGGGAGAAAGCGGCAAGTTGATACACATTTTACATTCAAATTTAGTGACATTAATGGGCCGTATTGCTGCTGAGAGTTAACACCCTTGCCCCTTTTACAAGTCAATCTTTTATGACTGACTTGTAATTTACAAGTCAGTCATAAAAGATTGACTTGTAAAAGGGGCAAGGGTGTTAACTCTCAGCAGCAATACGGCCCATTGCAAACTGTTACATTTAGTTTAGAGTGGATATAGGGAAACACTTTTATTTATCCCTACTAAGCTCTATATAATAATCCTGCATCTATTTATCTACAAATTTTATGCACTACAACCTATTTAGAAAAAAAACAGCAACAAAATCCAGGTAAAAAATGTTGTATCATTTTGCCAAGCATTTCTTATTTATCTTTATGTAATTCTTTCTTATATTTACTTGTTTATCTCTTTGTAATTTTTTTTATTTGTTCGTAAATCTTTCTCATTTTCTCTTTTAATTGCTATGTTATCTATGTATGATAATTGTTTTATTTTAGCATCTAATTTTTAATAAGCTTAAATATTTTACCTTTCAATTTCTTGTTTAGCCTATATTCTTGTAACAATGACTAGGGCCTACTTACAAATATTATTCCCCTTCACCCCCCCCCCCCCCAAACAATACACTATTTACTGTATTCTAAAATCTTTTTCAAAATCCCCAATTAAAAAATATAACGTATATCTTTATATTAAAACTGCTATAGTGTAGAAAAATATATTTCATGGTGCTAATTAAAAATTTTTGGTGGCTGTTATTTAGTACTAATAAAACTTTTATACTGGTACTTCAGAGAAAAAAAATGATACAAGTTAACGTTAATTTTAAACTCATTATCAACAAAGTTCTTCATTTTCTAAAATGGAATATATTTTTTTTAACTGCTTGTGTTTACACTTATTTATTTAGCTATTCACTTGTAACTTCCAGCTGTCGAATGCTTGTGTTACAAAGGAAAGGCAGACATTTTTCAAAGAGTGGGCTAAACTTTTGCATGACAAACATTTATAAATTTTTTTTATTTTTTTTTTATTGTTTTTTTTTTTTGGGGGGGGGGGGAGGATTTAGTAGGCCTACATATTTAAAAAAACAACTGTTAAAAGACTATCTTTCCAAAACTTCAGCTGGGGCTTAGCCTCCCTCAGCCCCCCCCCCCCCCTGGTTACAGATACTCCTTCTATACAGAAGATTAAAAACTTCTACATTTATCTATGGTTTCTTACTTGCATTTTGATTACGGTAGACTTTTAAAAATGATATCAAGTTGTTGGTCTGGACAACCCATTCCATACCGCGATGCCAATCAGGAAGAAAGAGAATTTGTCCTCATTCTTTTTCCAAATTACTTTTTTAATTTCTTTAGTTGATGAATCTTCTATTGCTGTATAGGATAAATTAATGTTAGTTTGCAGTTAAATTCCATGTCAAGTGTCAATATATGTTTAGAATAATTCTTTTCAATGGAAACTTAATTTAATTAATTTATTTTTATTTATCAACATGTAATGACCCGTATATTATTCCCCTCCCCCCCCCCCTCCAATAGCTGACTCCTAAATGATACTTTTTCTTGTATGATAAATGGTATGATAGTGTGCGTGAATTTCTATTGTGCTTGAGTAGGCTACAAATGGTTCTTTGATATTGTTTTCAGTATGCTGAAATACGGAATTTATGTAATCAAGTCAAATTTCCATTTGTTTGGATCAATAAAGTAATCTTATCTTAAAGTACCAGTTTCCTACTCCCCATATATCTGTAGGAACAAAGTAAAAAAAAAAATTAAAAAAAACAAGTTTAGAAACTTTTGTTATTCTATGAATCACTTGAGCTTTTATTAACTGATGTCCAGAAAAAAACATTCAATAGAGAGGAGAAAAAGTTCAGATAAAGACATTTTCCTCCAAACCATTACAATTTAATTTTTTAATAGATTAAATGAAGGTGAAAAAAAAATCAAAATACACTACAATTACACACACACACACTTTAAAAACAAACATGTTTACAATTTTTTTTTTAAAGCCACTCCCCCATAAAATTCAGTAAAAAAAAAAATAAAAAAAAAAATAAAAAAATTTCTTCAGAAAGCGAATTTTAAAACTAAATATTTTGAGTGTGTATTTTTTCTTATCTTTAGCTTTTTGAAACAGAAGTGCATAATGTGTGAAGTAGTTATAAGTAAACAAAGTTGTCCACACACACATGGGAGCTTCAGATCAAGTGATCAGTGAACCAGATATTTTCGAGAACAGAGAAGTTTTCCCTACGGATGGATTATAGTCTAAATTGAAACAATTACTGCCCATGTTCTTATGGCATACTCTATTTTTTTTAAATACTTTTATGCTTTATTTTATTTTATATAATTTTATATCTGATAGTCCCCTATGGAAACAATTACTGAGCCTCTGTCCATATGGCATACTCTATTTTTTTTTAAAACAAAATAAAGCATAAAATTTAAATTAAAAAAAATTTAAGAGTATGTTACTGGACAGGGGCAGTACTGGTAATTGTTACCATAGATAAAGCATGGATTTTTTTACATTTCAATTTTATTTTATATCATTTTATATTTGATCTATGGAAACAATTACTGCCCCTTATCCAGATGGTATAATATCATTTTATTTTTTTTAGTTTATGACTTTCTTATAGTTTATCTATGGGGACACTGCCCAGGCTTGCGCTCTGGAGAGGATCGCTCTGGAGAGGATCGCTCTGGAGAGGATCGCTCTGGAGAGGATCGCTCTGGAGAGGATCGCTCTGGAGAGGATCGCTCTGGAGAGGATCGTTCTGGAGAGGATCGCTCAGGAGAGGATCTTTCGAGACGATGGAGCCAATGATGATGATAATGATCTATAGGGACACTTATTGCACCCTTAGCCTTAGTCTTGCATTTTTAATAAAGTTGTTTTTTTTTAAATGCTGTTAATTTGTTGTGTGTTTACCTCCGACTAGTTCTGGCAAACCTACCACTGGATTCATTAATGTGGGGGATATGGGGGGGGGGCTTTGTTTTATCACAAGCAGAACAAGAAACAAAATTAACTGTAATAAGATAACACAATGAGCAATGAAATTAACAAGGGGTTAATTATATGTAAATAGGTCAGCCAGTAAAATTTCAAACAAAACCAAAAGTATTCTCCAATGGCAGTGAAGGGAAAAAAACAAACAACAACAACAACAATGAGTAGAAGAACAAACAAAAACATCGTGTAAGTTGTGAAATAAAAACAAGGAAATCAAAATATGATCCAATCAAAATCATCCTCAATCTAAAACAGCATTAAAACAACAACAATAGTTTTTGGGGGGAAGGCGGGGATGGAGTGGTAGTGGGTGGGTGGGGCAAGTGGATGGATGTGACATTTCATCAGTTTTAAGCTCACATCTCAATTCAGAATATTTCGTTGTCAACATTTAGATCCTTTACAATCTAAAAAAAACATCATTGTCAATAAATCCACAAAATAGCAAGAGTTATACATTTGTTGACGTAGTGATGTCCCTTGAAGGAATTTTACAAAAAGTGTTTTTTTTTCTAATTGACTATTATTGCTGATGACTAGCCCCACGAATATAAAAAAAAATTACAAAAATAAACCATGACCTTTGCTCCTAACAGCATTAAGCTAAATACAATAGATAATTATTTTTGGTTTTTAAAATGATTAGAGTTCTTTACAAAACATATGCAAAAAAAGCAGATATAATGCATCGTCAGCTATTTTATTTCTGACCTCAATAAAACAAAACAGCTGACGGTAAGTATGTATAGCATGGTAAGTCCAGTCTTTATGCCAAAAAAAAACAATCAATATGTTGATTAAAAACATTTCAAATTGTGGCAGTTAAATCAAAAAAGAAAAAATAATGTGTATCATAATTCACTAAAGATTTGAAGCACAAGCATTAATAAAACATTACATCAATATATTTGTTTATATTTTATCTATAATTTATGAAGTTAAAAAAATATATTTCATTTTTCCTCTATTATATACACATGGCTGTGAGTTAATGTTTTGTAGACATTACAAAGTCACTTTCAATATAGCTTGGACTAATAGATACGAGAAATCTATTTTCCCCAGCTGTTCTAACTTCTGAATCATTCCAATCATTATTTGCATCAAGTTAAATAAAGTACATTCTATTCAGATCTTAATTTGCCATACATTTCCAGTGGAAACCATAAAGGTTTATAAAATGGGTCCATTTCCTATACTTGCAGCCTTGGCTTATCAAACTGACAGATACAGAGATTTTTAAGTGTTGCCAACATCGAGATTTTTAAGTGTTGCCAACATCAAGATTTTTAAGTGTTGCCAACATTGAGATTTTTAAGTGTTGCCAACATTGAGATTTTTAAGTGTTGCCAACATCGTGATTAATAAGTGTTGCCAACAGAGACATGTAGTCAGACCAATTCGATCTATATGGGGCTAATGTAGCCATCGTTCACAGGTCCACAACATACACTAGGGGATTGTGTGACCAGATATATCTTGTATCTTAGACGGACTGTAATTTTACTAATTTTATTTCCTTAACATAAAATGTTAGTTAACTCTTATTGTAGATAAACATTTTTTTATATACCGGTAAATGTAAAGATAAAATGTATACATAAATATATGTTCAAGTGGACATAAGCACAGTATACATATTTACGCAGGCCTCTTACAGCTCTTAGGGTGGTTGCAGAATTTAATATACCATTGTCATGGCATACAAAGATGGAGATTGTTTTAATGTGTAGCCAGAAAAATACCCAACCAGCTCTTAATTCCCAAACAATTTCTTTTTAAAGTTCTTTAAGTTCTAAAAACAATTGGCAAGCTACTTAAAATAATTTAAGTATTACAAAAATTACATTTGGTTCTATGAAAATAAAAAGATATGTACCATATATCAAGCAAAGAGGTATTTATTTCAGTGCAACAATATGCTCTGTTTTTACAACAGCCATTGGGAGCTGTGATACAAACTCTCACAAACAGTATAGTCAGCAAACTATAAACTCTGGGGGAGGCAATTCACCCCTCCATAGCAATGCACATAAGTGTAGTTTAATTATGAAGAACAGATGAGCATTCTACCCCTCCCACACACATACACACACTTGGGGGACCAGATGAGCCAACATGATAGGCTTTCTTGGGTATGGATGCAGAAACACGAGGTAGGCTTAAAGATTGGAGAGCACTGATCATGATCTATAGAATCAAGGTACTATTGGCAAAAATACAAATGGATGCCCTTTACACTCAACCCTCAAGATCAGGGAATTTTTCCAGTTTTGCTGGCATTGTAGTGTTCTGTTTTATTGAAAAAAGTATGGCTTGCCACTCCATGGGACAGAACTCTGTCCCGAATGTCTACAGATCATCAGCCCTTCTAAAGAAAGGGTACGGTGATCAGACAGGAAAAGCTTGAAACACTTTGGACTATTTAAGAGCTGAGATGATCATCCAGCTTTAGAGACTTTAATTAAGAACAAAGAAAAGGGTGTGGACCTTTTAATGTAGACTTGATGTCCAAGGAGGTCTTAGAGATTGATTTTTAGTTTTTAGTGAAATGGGAAGTTCTAGAATGGTGTTTTCTTGAGGCTATGTTTTAAAACCCAAGGTGATTCAAGATAAGTTGTCAGTTCATCAGTTATGAGTTCCATCCTGGAGACCAAGTGATTGTATATCCTTACAGAAGTTCTGTCAAATGTTGCTGTGAATTTTGGGTAAATTTCAGAGACTACTTTAGATGAGTTCTTTTTCAGTAATGAACTTTTGTCACAAGCCCTAGAAGGGAAATTCAAAAGAGGACAAATATGCACAACTTGAGGAGAAAAAGAAAACTTGGTCTGAAAAAATCATTCAGAACAAGTAGTTGGGACTGTATGTGTTTTAAAAATGATGAAACCTTCATACTTGCATACAGAGAATATGTGCAAAATGTAGCTTGAAAAGATTATAAATTAATATAAATATTGTTTAAAGAATACATATTATACTCATGAATCATCTTCATAAACCAAAATAATACCCATAATGTTTCAAGTCAAAACAATTTTTTAGCAAAAAAAAAACAACAATATCAGCATTGGAAGACATGTCACACAGTTAGCTTGCTAAAATTTACTGTCACACAGCTTGCTAAAGTTAACTGTCGCACAGTTAGCTTGCCAAAGTTTACTTTCGCACAGTTAGCTTGTCAAAGTTTACTGTAACACAATTAGCTTGTCAAAGTTTACTGACACACAGTTAGCTTGCCAAAGTTTACATCATTGTCATTGAAAGCTTTGGTTGGGACTGTAAGAATTTAAACCAAGTGATTGGCTGGCAACACTTGGATCACACTGACCTACATAAACATGGACTAGCCCAAATGATTGACAGCTGTAGCTTTGTTTTGTGCCATGTGAATGATTTTTTTTCCTGAGAACAGCACAGACAAACATTCTGCTTTGCATCACTAGCTTTGTGATTCCATAGAATATCTTTTGTAGCTTTTTAAAATATTGATATAAAAAAACACTATTTTGCTTACTAATACATGCTGCTTAAATTATTCATTGTAAATTTGATGCTCTGTCTAAATGGGAATATTTTATTCAGCTAAAAAATAGTGGCAATGATCATCAGGGCCCAGCTTTGATGGAGGGACTTAGTTATTAAAATAGATGATACAAGGCTGCCTTAGCAGCATCTATTGACAAGTCTTAAAATAAAGTGTGACCTTTTCAAATGGAAGAGATCATGAACTTCCGGTGACATTTCCTGCCATTTTCGTAAACACAAAACATGCTTTTGCTGGTGTTTGACAATTGATTTCAAACTTGACGGCCAGTTCTAGTCTTTTAGAAATATACAAGGGCTACATGACTAGTTATGAGAAATCTGTTTTTGACATCAAAAGTGAGTAGGCAATAATTAATACTCAAAGTGTTAGTTGCGTTAGGTTAAATTTAGCTTTGTTTATAAAATAAATTAGTCAAGAGTTGCGTCCTTGGTAAATATAAAAAACACAATGTGTAGATTCATAAAAAAAAGGCAAAAATTTTGCATCAAGCAATTAGTTTGTGATAATAAATAGGTGATTCTTCAAATCTGACATTCACATTCCATCGTTTTCTTTTTGAAATTAAATAAAATTGAATCCTCTACATATTTTCGTACACCCAGTAACGTAGCACACAGACATGTTTTGAAGCAAATGATCGAATGGGACTGGAAATGTTTTTCTCTTTGACCTTTTATGCATGCATAATCATTAAGACTTGTCAATATGGTGAACAAATCGGCTTCAAGGGAGACAACATAGTAACCCATGTTGTATATAGATCAGTGATGGGACAATAGAAAGAACAATTAAAAAAGAAATCACACAAGTACAAACAAAAATAGCAGCACTTATAAAGGCGTGATAAACATTTTAACGTATTTACATTAAGACATCAGTTTTTGGAGAACGGTTAGGTACCCACACAAAAGGTCCATAATACAAGCCCATGGTATAAACATTCAAATTACGGGATGGGACTACAGAAAAAAAGAAATGTCAGAGCCAAATTATGGATTCTGTTACATTCAAGTCAAAAGGTTTACAAAATCTATACAGTGTTGCTAAACTAATGATGAAGCTGAGTATATCTTCTTCAAAACTCCATTTATGGTGGAATGTTGCAAAGAAAATGCACCAAACCCCACCATGGAATGCAGTCAGGCTTAGTGTGTGTGTGCATTTAACACAGACACTGGTTGGTACGCTACCAACTAGGGCCTAACCAAGTACCAAACCCAAGTATTTGCCAAATCTGGGTACAAAACAAAAAAATGTGCCTATCATACGCCAGGCTGTTCTCTTGATCATCTCCCTGATATTCCCCTTTCCATTCTACCCCATGTCCTGATACGCAATTATTAACACTAGCAGCAGTTGGGACTTTGGCAAAACCAAATGATCAAGTTTGGATTACGCCTTAAAAGAGTTGCAACACAAAAATGTAATTTTGTTTGTCATTTCTAACTATTTGCACGACGTATTATTTGCTATTAGTGCAGAAGAAAACTGGATATTTAACCCAAAGTAATTTTGGGTCAGGCCCAACTTCCAACATGTGAGTGTATATGGGGAGAATCTGTTGCCCATTCTAGCCATCTGACATTAAAAACTATTGCTACACAAAAAAAAAGGTTGTTCATTGTATGATCAAATGATCGCTAACAACAAAAATGGGATGTGAGGTGGGGGGATTTAAAAGAAACATCACTTCTAAACACATTCCTTTTCTCATATGTAAATAAAACCCTTATGAATTAAAACAAAATATTCCATTACATGTTCATTATTATAACAATATATGTTGACTATGTACATAATATTATAAACAAACATTTTTTTTCTCTATAAGACAATTTCCCCAAGATGAACCAATTAATTCATTAAGAATACATTTTCACCATTCTATGAGATTCTATAAAACTAGAAAAGGTGATGGTCTCAATCTATATGACTGTATGATGAACGGGAGGGGGGGGGGGGGGGGGGGAAGCACAAATGGAAACAAACTTGGTAAATTGTGGTGAGATGTTTGACTAGCCCCACAACACCTAATTAATTATACCTTAAGGGTTAAAAAATAAAACGCCATCCAAGTAAAAATACTTTACGCAGAAGTTTTAAACAACCAAAATGAGAATGTAAAAGTTTCATATTCTTATGTTACCGTCACCACCAACTTTATTAAAAACAACTGGTGGGTAGCTTGAAAAGGCTTATGTTTCAATGATTCTCTCTGAACAATGCTCAACAATGTGATGCAGTAAGAAAATTTAAATAAGAGCCTAATCCTTATTTAGAATTCCCCCCCCCCCTTCTTTGTTTCCCTTTATATCAAGATTGACTCTTAAATTTCTGTTCAAAATGAGGCTATTTTATGCTAATAAGTCAATCAAAAACTAAAGTTAAATATAGAAACAATTACATTTCTAAAAGAAGCAATATGATGGATACATAGCTAACAGTTCCAAAAAATACACGAGGAAAAAAAAAGGGGGGGGGTGGAACATAATAATAATAAATAATATACTTAAAAATAGAATTGCATCCTATAACAAAATATGTCAAATATGTCAAAAGGCCATGACCCTGTAGTTTGTCATGGGGGAGAGTTACAGCATGTTACAGACAAACTCAAAGAAATATATAAACACTTTCAACTCTTAAGCCGTAAACTTCACTTTTAAATCTCAAGGCTATAATCCTATATGGACACTGAATCCAATATTTAAACCGTGATATCTAATAGTTAGTTCAGTGCCACAACACAGAAACAGCTAAATAAGACGCATCAAAATATTTTTGCCTGGTGCTGACCGGCAAGAACGAATCAGTGAATTTTATTATTATGAGTAGTCCACTTTCTAAAGGTGATAAGTCACTTTTTTTTTAAAAAAGGAATAATCTTCCACTGTCTTCAAGGAAAATGTATAAATTTATTTCCTGAACATTAGCTCAACTTTCAAAACGTTCTAAGTGTTCTAGTATTTTCATTATAAAATAAGACATGCCTATCAAAAAAGATATTAAATTCTCTTGTAAAAAAAAATTTTGTTAACTTGACACCATTTGCAAGTGGATTCCTCATATGTGAGACCAGTGGATTGAACATTGGAACAGCTATAATGGTAGCAGCCCTATGCAGTGGATTTATTTTTAAAGTAATTCAAAAGCTTAAGAAAGAAAAAAATTACTGGTAGCTAAGCATCAAACACTTTTGTTCTAACAAAATACATATATCATCAAGTGTAAACCTCTCACAGAAACCTTGACCTTTTGTCTGAAACCACATCTAACACCTCAAATCAAGGAAATGAGGAGAAAGAAAAACTTTAAACAAATATTGTTGTATTGATACGCCACCAAAATAATGAAAAAAAAAAAAAAAAAAAAAAAGAAAACAACATTTTGGATTGATCTATATTCCATTTTGTTTGAAATCCTAACACTGCAAGGTACATTGCAGTTTTAAGGTGGAGAGAGTGAAGCGATGTTTGGCCTGGTGGTGGGAGGGGAAAGGATGCTGATCCAAGCCCAGCAGGAACAACTCAGCATGTTTTAGCGGTGGAGGCTTCTTCGATAATACTGGAAACGCACAGCTAATAATAACTAACAAAATAATAACTAGTACTGCGCTTAAAATGGAGAAAATGTACTGTTCTGAAATGACATCATGATCATGAGATTATGCATAGTGTCTTGTTGCCCACATTGAAAATTAAAAAAAAATTAGGACAACAAGCTCAGAAACTGAAATTACAAATTAGTTTTTCCCCCTGATATCTTGTCCAGTAAACAAAAGAATGACGGCCTTACACATCACAAGATCTTTAAAAAATAAATTGAATGTGATTCTAACAAAAAAGTGTAATCATTGATGAGCAAATAGAAGATTTTGAATTTATAAATCATATATATATATATATATATATATTGTCAAAAAAATTTTTTTTATAAAGAAGTGAACAATATTGTTTCTAAGATATCAAAAGTGAACATTTTAATAAATGTAATGAATATTTGTGATGCAGCCCTACACAATTGTACAGAAGCAGGCAAGATTATACTTAAATCTAGGTGTTTTCTATAAACTATTGAAAAAAAATCTAAAATCCAGAAATTAGATCAAAAGTTATGCATTAGGTAAGTTAATCAACTTAAGCAGTCATTTCAGAGTAAATTCAATAAGAAAATTTTATAAATTTTCAATGCTTATATTTGGTCACTGCATAAATTCAACTATTAGAAGTAATTTCTTTACCTAAATTTAGTTTGATAATGCACAGTTAAAGTATGAAACATTAAAAATCAATCAAAATGTAAACACTGAAACAAAGGCTCCTTTTTATCCTCATTATTTCACTTCTATCCAGAAATCAGCTGTACTGCTCCGAGGGGGTTGCATCACATTTGACATTTGGCTACACAAATTGAAATTCTTGTTGGAGAATGTGGATTGTTGTCACTTGCTTCAAATACATTATAATGGAAATACTACATACAATTTCTTACATCCAGATAATAACTGTGCACACACATTAAAAATGTGCATTTCTCAGTAACAATATTAGTTAGCCACATTTGCCTGGGCAGTGACAGATTGAATCTTTAATCATATGATGAACAAGATAATATATTTTGTGTCCGAACACTGAACTGAAGAGATTCTTATTTCGTTCATCATTACAGTGATGAATTAAATGAAAAAAAAAAACAACATAAAAATAAACATAATGTCAACATTCAGAGGTCAAAGGACGTAAGGTTGTCCACAATCAAAGGGCAAACTGTTCCAGCAGATACATCATCAAGGCACTCAAGGCCCCCGAGGCGGGCAGGGTCACCACCCAGGCAATGAAGATGTTCCTGAACAGCGACCAGTCCACGTTCTCGTTGGACCGCACCCGGCCCACAAAGATGATGGAGCCCACCTTGCAGTGGGTCGTAGAGATGGGAAGTGCGAAGTAGGACGCAATGAGGACTGTGGTGGCAGCGCCGATCTCAATACAGAAGCCGCTGTTTGGGAATAAAAAGCATTAACTTCTTAGCAATGTGTGGACATTTTAAGAACATGTTTAAATGGTAACCAAACCAAAAATGTTTGTAAACATTAACATCAGGCTAAACAAGACAATAAAACTGAAATGGGAAAGTTAGAGAGAACCAGCATTTTTTTAACTTTTTTTTTGTGTGACCTGGTTAATTTTATACTTCTACCAGTTATAACTCGCCCATGCCACCGTATACATTTTAAATCAATTTTTATATTCGTCAGGGTCATTTCGCAATCGATTAAGTAATTTTTTCATGTTTTGAGAAAACTAAAAAAAAGTGAATCTCATTTGTATTTACTGTTTTATAACTTTGATACATTTTGTAAAAAAAAAAAACGTTTTTCTGATTTGTTTAAGATATAGGTGATTTGCCATGTAATAGAAGACTATGTAAACAATACGTTTTAACTCTTAACTCAAAAGCCCCCAAAAATGACTTAGGCCATTGTGAAATGACTGTGCCGATATATGATATAGTGACCTCTATGCTCAATAGATGTAGTTTAAATGAAGTTTGAATCTCACAAAATGTCCACTAAGATACAATATAATGTTTGCTTATAATGTTATTTCCAAGTTATAGCTTTATCTTTAGATGCCTACATTATTTTAATCTGTTCTACATTTTAAAAAATATCTCTTTTTTTTCTTTTAGCCACTTGGTAATTTTGCTTTAGTGGCCCAGTAAGAGTTGCTGGTCAAGCAATTGGTCAAGCAATTGGTCAAGCAATTGGTCAAGCAATTGGTCAAGCAATTGGTCAAGCAATTGGGAAACCCTTGGTTAGATCAATGTAAAGTATTCTTTTAGAAGACCTGAGCCAATTTAGAAAAGTCATCCATGTTTAAGAAAAGTCATCAGAGTTAAGAAGAAAAGTCATTAAAGTTGTTTTTTTAAAAGTCATCCTTTTAAATAAGCATTGAATACAGACAGCTAAAATAACAGCAACAATAACAAGAGAGACCCCAAAAACATCCTTTTAAATAAGCATTGAATACAAACAACTAAAATAACAGCAACAATAACAAGAGATACCCCAAAAAACAAAGAACTATTTGAAACCTTAGTAATGAAAATGAAAGTTTCATGAAGGCAAAATACAGAATGGCTTACCTGGAAGGTGTGATTTTGGACAAATCCTCGCCCATCGTCTTGATGACCCTTCGCCCCAGAATCCAAAGGCCGAAGCTGATGCCCGCCCCACCGTACACCAGAATCCATAGAGGGGTCGGAGCCTTTTGAGCCACGCTTCCCTCCGTGCTGATCATCCAGACGCCAATCAGTGGACCAATGGCATTGCTGGCGGGAGATTGAAAAACAAACAATTTTTTTTTTTAATAAGATATTTCTATAAAGAAAATGGAAAATAAAAATCTTCATTCCAAGCACCTGCCATATTAATTGCTATCACGGATCTTTAAAATTAACGAGATGCCATCAACAGCCTCAACAAACACATCCACTAGGTCTCACACAATACACAAGTCAGTTATTCAAAAATCTTTGTTTTAAAACTAATTCAGGCCGTGTCCATATTAAACATGAAGCAAATTTTAAAACAAATTTGCACGCTCGAGTTCATACTCTTAAATCATTTATACATTTCCAAACTTTTCACCAGCTGTACACAAAACTCACAAAACAATTTATACTGGTGGGCGTGAAATATCTTAATGGCTGATAGAAGTAAAAAAAAAATGTGTGGATTTGTTTTAAATACAAATAGAAATATAAAAAAAACATGATATGAGTTAAGGATTTAATTTAACTTCAATTTTAAACTAATATTTTTCACACTAGTTAGTCCGTTTAATAACAAAATCTGTTGATTTTCCAAAAATTTCCTAATCCGTTTGAGCCCTGATACTATATATAAATTCATACAGACTGTGTAATCTAATTAAAAAAATTTAATCTGGGTTTAAACTTAAAATATGAAAAAGTAAAAGGTTTAGAAACCAACCTGACATCATTGCCGCCGTGGGCAAATGAACCAAAGATGGCAGTTAAAATTTGAAGGAATGAAAACAACATTTTAGTTTCTGGCTTGTCTTTGATTTGATCTCTGGCCTGATGTTTTCTCAAAACTTTTTCCTGCACAAACAACACAAGGAAAGCTTTCGTTAAATTGTATAATAATAAACAACTGGTTCGTTTCTTAACTGTTGGCCAATTTTTAAAACAAGCTTATTCGTACGTTTACATATTTTTATTTATCAGTGCAAAAAATATTGCATTAAATATTTTAGTTTCATTGCACATGTTTATGCTACCAATAAGGAATTTATTTTTTATTAAATTTTATTTTTATTTTCAGTAACAGGTAATCTTATCTTTACCAAAAATATATATATAAAGAGTACTTATTGGACCAAATTGATAGGGCCGGTAAAGCAGCATTCACCAGTTTCTATGGCCACAGCATACCAAGGGATTGTGTGGCTTGTATACTACCCAGCCACCTTTACTTTGCAACAACTAATGTCAAAAACTCATCAGAGCAAGGTAGACTCAAGGACACCCTCCAGACCCGGGAAAAAATTCAAGTCTTTACAACTTGGTTTAGAACCCAGGGCCTTCGGTACGTCTGACAAACACACTGCCGCTCGTCACTGTGCCAGATAATCCTGATTTAACATTATAATTAAAATATATAGACTCCCTTATCACTCTTATGATGAACAGGATAGATAGACAGTCAACCCAGTCAATAGTGATGAACCTGTCCATTATTTAAGGTAAATTTTGTGTTAAAAATGGTTTAACTTAGTTTTCTACAATTATGTAATTGCCAGTATGCGTTGTTTTATTCCTGTATAAATAGAAGGTAAGTAGGTGATGAAATCAAAATTTAATTTCTAATATGGAGTAAATTGTGTAATTCTCCTGTAATTTGTATCTTCTCTTGTAAAAGTTTTTACCTGTTCATCTGTCAGAATTTCTACACTTGCTACTCTTTGTTCTGCTGTGATAAGAAAAATTAATACATTAATACTATCATTATAATACAATCATACAATCATAATAATGGAGTCATGGAACAGAAAGAAATAGCCCACGGTATATAATATGTAGTTTTATATGCAAATAAGTATGTTTTGGCATATCATCTGACAATATTTTTGTTTATCCAGACTTCAAGAACTTATACTGGGTCTTAGTACAAAAACCATTTTGAAATTCACAAACTTTCTACCAACTTTTACACAAATTTCACAAACCAATTTATTGTAACAAAGTTCACAAATTTTACCACTCCTTGGTAAGTTTTCCCCAAATTTGAAAAATCAAGTAAATTCAACACAACTGTTCACTACATTTTAATACCAGAAGCTTGACAGCTACAAATCTTATGTTCCAGGGCGACTGGAAACAATAAGCAAGAACAAAAAACTATATACCAAAAGAAACAGTCTCATTTTTTTTTTTTTTTTTTTTTTTTTTTTTTTTTTTTTTTATAATATCTTTTTCATGGTTTTTATATGTCTTTCTTAAAAAGAGAAACATTTGCAGCTCGCTTCTACAGCGTCGTAGCACCTATGTGGTGGAACACAATTAAACAAGCCGACAATATAGACATAAAAAAAAAAAAGTTAAAATTACACTTTTGGATTTATTTTAATAAAATATGGTACATGTAAAGCACATTCGAGGACTTTGTTATGAATAGCGCCATATAAAATATGTAATTTCTAAAGCCGCCAATTTGACGAGCATAAAAACTAGTATGTGAAATAATAAGGAAAATAAACAATCTTACTTACCGACTAGAGCAGTGGTTGAGTGACCAGCTAAGGCCACATCATTATTGTCAGTGGTTAATGACTCAAGCTGGAAGTGATTACAAGAAAAAATGTTACAAGAATGAGATACCCTTTTGCTCTGGTCACTGTAGCGGAAAACTTAAAGGTAGTAAAATGTTTCCACCAATAAAAATAATATTTTGAGGTTGTTCCTGTGTCTACCCAGTTCTGATAAGTAATTAGGGAAAAATAAAGGTGGATGTACATTGTGCTAGCCACACAATTCCCTAGTACGCCATGGCAACTGAAACTGGTCATACAATTCAAGACTAGACTCGGACCACGGATGAGCGTAGGACGCAATAATCTTCTCTATAGAAGGAGCGTCTGTAATGTATAAGATAAGATAAGAATTATCTTTTATACCAATGGAAATCCCATGCTGCTTCTCAACAGGGATTATTTCACTTTTATAAATTCTATTGACATTAGGCCTATTCAAAATTTAAACCAACGGCATTTAAATTATTGAACTTCTCCTCTTGTAAGGGATAGACATAACTATTTTGTAATTTAACTCAATCTTAACTCAAAAGGTTTGGGCCTAAGTAAGTAACCTGTTCTTAAGTTTAAACAGTTAAGCTAGTTTAGAGGATTCAGATTCAATGTAAAAAAAAAAAATGTTTTATTCAATGAAAACATTTATTTCCTAGTTCTAAAGTATCTTAGCATCAAATGTTAATATTTAGTTTTTAGTCCTACATATTTTATCGTTCTTGTTTTCTTTCCTTACCAAAATAAAGGTCCATCAGTTTTCTATTATTTTTTTTAATCCAGAAAAAATTATCTACAAGCTTTAGCTCTCATGTTCTAATATTATAAATTTTTTGTGTCGGAATTCCTTTAATTCTTCTCATAATATTTATAGAGAGAGAGAAAGAAAAGGAAAAATAAACTGGCCTGTCGAGAAATGATAACAATTTAAAAAGAAAAATCCAATTTAGTGGAAAACTCCTCAAAATTTGGAAAAGTCACATCTCTCATTTGAATTATTGCATTGCACAATACTATACAGATACAAAACACTTAAAGAAATGTATATTTATCCTTTGATACAGAAGATTATTATGTTATAAATAACAAAAATATATAATATTCTACTATACTCTACATTAAAATATTTTATTACCAAAACAATACTGCCACTATAAAGTACTTGAGT
Organism: Anisus vortex; assembly: GCA_949126835.1. Taxonomy (NCBI): domain Eukaryota; kingdom Metazoa; phylum Mollusca; class Gastropoda; family Planorbidae; genus Anisus; species Anisus vortex. The sequence continues at coordinate 22,806,709 of OX421505.1, forward strand.
TCCAATTGATGACTACAGATTCAAAAGGCAATGCTTTAAGTTATAATTACCTCGGTGCATGCAGCCCCGTTGCCATTACATTTCACCCAGCTTCCATCTCCATCATTAACTGCACCATTGCCATTACAGGCTTTTGACATTTCAACATCAACATCATTCAGACCTGATTAGAAAAAATGTTTCAACATATCTTTTAAGACAATAGAAATACGTTTCAACAGAATTCAGTAAAAAATGTTTCAACATATCTTTTAAGGCCTCAATAGAAATACGTTTCAACAGAATTCAGTAAAAAATGTGTCAACATATCTTTTAAGACAATAGAAATACATTTCAACAGAATTCAGTAAAAAATGTTTCAACATATCTTTTAAGGCCTCAATAGAAATACATTTCAACAGAATTCAGTAAAGTATCCCGTCCGACCAAATTGATCTATAGGGCCAGTGAAGCAGCATTCACCTGTTTCTGTGGCCACAGCATACTGGGTGATTGTGTGGTCAGCACAACACCCAGCCATCATTACTTTACCCCAACTAAGGTCAGGTAGCCATCATTACTTTACCCCAACTAAGGTCAGGTACCCATCAGAGCTGGGTAGACTCAGGGACACCCTCCAGACCCGGGAACAAATCCTAGCCTTCAACAGGATTCAGGACCTTTGCTACGCCAACCGAACCCCCTACCGCCCAGCCACTGTGTCCCATAACAGAATTCAGACCTGATTAAAAATACATTTCAACATCATTCAGGTCCTGATTACAGATTTTTTACAGTATTCGGCTATTGAAAAAGCAGGGGAGATAATTTCTTTGTTTTTGAGATCTTGTGACAACCAGGGCAACACCATAGCTTACTTATAGATTTATTGTTCCCTCTAAAGCAGGGGAGATAATTTCTTTGTTTCCGAGATCTTGGGACAACTAGGGCAACACCGTAACTTACTTATAGATTTACTCTCCCTCTAAAGCAGGGGAGATAATTTCTTTGTTTCGGAGACCTTGTGACAACCAGGGCAACACCCTAACTTATAGATTTACTCTTCCCTCTAAAGCAGGGGAGATAATTTCTTTGTTTCCGAGACCTTGTGACAACCAGGGCAACACCCTAACTTACTTATAGATTTACTCTTCCCTCTAAAGCAGGGGAGATAATTTCTTTGTTTCCGAGACCTTGTGACAACAGGCTCCTCTTTGACAACGTCATCATCTCCACCTCCCTCTAGTCGCTTCGTTTCTTCAGCTGTAAGTAATGAAAAGTGCAGAGAGTTGTAAAACACAAAGATTTTTTATTAATTCAGTGATAGTGTGCGTGAATGTCTATTGTGTTTGAGTACAAATGGTTTCTATTGTTTAATTACCGGCATGCTGAAAGACAGAATTTATGTAATCAAGTCAATTTTCCATGTATTTGAATCAATAAAGCAATCTTATCTTATCTTATCTTAAACGTTTAACATACTTAAAACAGAGAACTAAGGTCTCTAAATTTACACCAAAGATTATATGTGATGCTACCCCACAAACTGGTAAAAATGATTTTTCAATAAATGCAAAATAATGTGAAAAAAGGGCCCTGCGTCATTTTTGAGATTAAGATTGATTTGAAATGTTGAATGTCTTAAATTATAGCTGTAAAATTTTCAAACTAAAATTATTTTTAAAAATTACTTTAAAATGTGTTGTTATGCAGCTTTTGTATAAAATCAATGAAAATGTCCGCTGAAGATATTTAAAAGTCTACTAAACATAATCTAAAACTTTAATAACTTGTGTATTGACTCATTATGAGTGTGTTTGCTACATTTCATGGTGATTGGTTAATATTTATTGTTGATCCTGGAAATATTTATCTGTTGCAATGCTAAATGTTAAAAATCTGAACTGCTTTTTTTTTTTCATTTTCTCCCTAACGACTTTCTTTACCTTTACTTGTGTAATTTTGAATAACTTAAACTACCGTAATTAATGGATTTTAGAGACTTTTTCAACAATGTATATAGATATAGATAAATTGTCTTTTATTAAACACTTAAAACTACCGGTATATATTTTATTTTGCCTTTTTCAGTACCATTCCATGGGGTTGCATTACATATAGGGTTTATTGCTCTATAAAAATGTTCCAATTCCCTAAATATTGACTAAAATTTCACTAACCAATATAAACTAGAACTGGAATATGTAAATTGTCTTAATGTGAACTGGTAGTGCTTATGGGGAGTCCAAAATTGTGGAATAATTTCCAAAACAAAAAATCCTGATACAATTTAAAGACTCCTAAATGACATACCCGGTAGTAATTATTATTTTCATTTAAATAAATATTTCTTGAGCTGCTTTGACCATTTATAGTGACATTCACTAGCTTCTCTCAACTTGGCATAAATTTCCTAAGTCTGTTTTTCCCAAACTTTCCAAGACCCCATAAACCCTGACATGTGTATTATATAATCAAATGTATTCATAGCATAAAAGAATGAACATGAATGTTAAAAAAAGTAACTATAATGAATGTCATTGCAAACAACAGAGAAACATTGAAAGCTAATTAGGATTTTTTTTTCCAGGGAAAACTGTACTTTTGCATGTCAAACATTTTAACCATTTGTTTGCAAATTTAGTTAAGAGAAACAAAAACTAACAGAACATTTTCCCCGAAATTTCAAAGGGGTGGGGGGGGGGACTTAGCCTCTCTCAGTTCCTTTTGTGGCTCTGCCCCTGATTGGAAACACACCACCCAATACTTCTGTTATAGCCTACATACTGTATCTAAACATGAGGTGCTTTGATGCATTTTGGCAACATATGTCCTTGACGGGTTAACATTCATTGGCGTAGCTAGGGGAGGGGGGTCCAAATTCGAAAGTCCCCCCGCGCCCCTACTTGAGGGGGCCCCTAAAGGAGTGTCCGAATTGTTTTTTTCTCATGTCATAATATCGAATGTCAAAATGCAGGGGCCCCTAAAGAGGCAAAGCCCCCCGGGCCCCCAAATCTCTAGCAACGGCACTGTTAACATTACAACTTAAAGAACGTAGCAATGTAAAAATATAAACTTGAAGAAACCAAAAAAAACAAAACTAAATCTTAAATTCTACCTTTAAGCTGCCAACACTGATATTTTACTGCTACATGGGAATAAATGTGATCAATAAATACATGATACAATAACACTTGATCAAACTGCTTCCCATCATATATAACACACAAAATGTTCAAATACGACCACACAAAAAAATAAAAAATTATTGCACATTTTTCTGGTAAGTCATATAAATGCTTAAATGTGGTTGTTGAAGATTGATAAACGGACCTAGCTTTTTTTTTTTTAAATCTCATAATTTACAAACACTTTTTCTATACAGGAGAATATTGCCTCAAGCTGGTCTGTCAGATCAATTTTGATTCTATCAAGATGTGATTATTATCTTAGGTATCTTAACATGTCATTTTCAGATAGTTCTTACTATCTGCTATGCATACATAAAGCTTTGTGTTCCAGCAGTGTTCTAAGCTAACGCATATGTGAATATTTGAATAAAGAGCACACCTATGGAGCCTGCTCTGTTTTCTAGTCACTCTCTACACTGCAAGGTTCTACTGGTTCTAAGTTTTCTAGTCACTCTCTACACTGCAAGGTTCTACTGGTTCTAAGTTTTCTAGTCACTCTCTACTGGTTCTAGTCACTCTCTACACGCGAATGTTCTACTGGTTCTAGGTTTTCTAGTGATGATGAGATTTTCTTAGGCCTGGTTCTGAAATAATTTATTGAACTATGATGTGGCAGTTTAACTCATTCCGGGCCAACTCTCAATATATCGTTACTTAAACTTGTTACTTCACTGCCAACTCTAGATATATCGAGAGCATCATTTTCGATATTTATTTCAGTTCCCAGTGCATCCAATCCAACTTTTTATAGTCTAAAGGGAAAGATAACTCTTCTAACTTCCTTTCTGCTTGGTTTCCTTTTAGTTTTAATTAATAATGACGATTTTTTATCGATTTCTGTTTAAACTTTTGTACACAAAGCATAGCCACGCCTACTCAAAATGTTTCGAGGCCTAGGAACTTGTCAAATTTGCTATTAAAATAACTTTTATTTCTAATTATTAATTTCTATTCATCAGATAATAACTTTAAATAATTTTAAAATGGTTTTGAGGACTGTCGGTCTATTTACTAATTAAAGATTCTGACATTCGTGGTTAGGCCTAGGCCTATGTAAACTATATAGAAATGTATAGGTTTGGCGTTTGCCGGCTGACACTAACATTACAAAAAATGCGTATAACTAAGTAACTATAAGGGATATTTTGAAAATTCAAAATGTATTTTGATCTGGAATAGATATACTTTTAGTGGTTTTAAGCCGAATAAAATATCTGCTACGCATACCATATAAAAATCTGATAAGATCGATTTTTTTTGCTCCTTTTTTTTATAACAAAAAATTGGGTCTCTAAAAATTACTAATAAAGATGTAACTATTATTCTAATATTGTTTTAACTTCTACTTATTATTATTTCCTGTTTAATTTCCTTTAATTTGATATGAAATAAAGGTATCTTGCTAAACAAATACATTTAGAAATTTATGAATAAATAAGGGCACCCTAAAAAAATTCTAGCGGCTTAAAAATGGTCTGGCACAAACGCGGTAACCCCCCCGGCACGCAATGAGTTAAGGCGCGTGTCTTATTTTATTTTCACTTGGTTTTAGTTGAAATCTGACAACTTTTCAATAGCTAGCTGTTTTAACAGTGTTTCTTTCTCCACCGAACTGACCTAGACCCTGGGCAATATTCTTTAATATATATTATATATAAAGGTTAAAAAGAAAATACTTTTATCTGGAAGCCAATATTGACATCCTAGCAATGGCGATTGTGTTTAGTAAACTTACCAGTAGTAATTTTTTTCCTCATCCAAGGCACCACTAAAAATTTTACCAGCACAGCAGCTATCACAGCCAGTCCAATGGACAAAATGAAACTCCCATAGGTAGGAATTTTGTTGAAATGAAGTACTGAAAAATGACAACAAAGGAGAAAACACAGGGTTATTATTAGGTATCAAATTTCACTTACGTTTAAAACTATTTTTTTATATACTTTTACACAATTTTGTTAATTTCACTGGCCACATGCTACAATAGTCTTGTTGTTACAATATGTGTGAAGTGTAAGTTATTATTTTGGTTCTTCCCGAAGGTTTAAACTGATGATCAACTAGTAACCCCACACAGAAGATGCAATTTCTTCTACAGGTCTAACTAATGTTAGGTAGAAGTTGAGTTTTATGTTCATGTTACATTTGTAAAAATAAATTTATTTTATGAAGCTTAAAGTCTTAATTTTGTTCTTCAACACACCCATGATAATATGTCATAATATTTACAGTCAAACCCTCCATAATATGTTCTTTTGATAATATTCCTGCAATCTTTAATCACCGCTGAAAGCATTCTGGTCTTTTTCTTAGTGTCTTTCTCAAAGAAAAGAAAGTAGTACTTGGAGAATTCTATCTGCAACCAAACTGTTTCAAATCATGGCAGTCAGAAAGAAATATATAAAGAATTCTCTAGACCCAATTTCAACTAAATATGTCTCCCTGTGTCTTTTCCAAGACTGCTTGGTTGTTGGGGAGTTCCTGAAATTCAACAAGAGAATCATCAAACGTGCCTCTGCCCATAAACTTACGTTCAGATCCATCCAGAAAGACAGATAGTGCGTTGATACATATTGTGAAAGCATAAAATAACGGAAGAATTTTCAAACCAGGCTCCAGCGGCTTGTCCTGAAGGAGAAAATGAAACACAGGAATAAAATTCACACCATAAGCAAATTTGTGAAACATATTTTGCAATGGGCTCAAACTAACAACAAACAGACATACATACATATTTATATATAACATGATGATTCAGCAACATCAATCAATAATCAAATTAATTTTGAAACAAAACTCACAGAAGTCTTAGCATGCAGTAAATAATCATTCTTTCTTGTTAACAACAAGATCAAAATAGCCCTTATCTACTGCACTAAAATCACACATGTATTACTTTCCAAAGAAACTTTTAGGTAACAACCCAATCCAGTAGCCACTTTGCTATGCATTTCAATGTATTGTTGATTTCATACACTGTTATTTCAATAGATTCAAAAGGAATAAATGAATGAAGTTTACAATGACCATCAGTGGCGTGATCGGTCTGGTGACCAAATTGAAATGGAGTACCACTAAAGGCTTACCTGGGTACCCGTACATTTTCATAGGCGAATTCTTACTGGCTCAAAAGCTTAGTTCATGACCGTTGACCATATTGTCCCATACACATAAAGTGAGTTTATGTGACTATATATATATAATTATATAGATTGGCTTCAAACAATTGAGGTGTAAAGTATTGGGAAGTTACCAATTACAGTATCTGACCATAAAAACTTAGTTTCCTAAATGTTTACTTTTTTCTCAGACATTTCCAAAGAAAAAATATCAGGCCTTAAAGCGTGACAGATTTTTAACACTGTAATTTCAGCATCCAAATAGTTATCTTACAACCGAAACTTTAGAAGGAAAATGCAAAAATATCAGCTCTCTCCCTCCCCCTTCAAAGACAGTGAAATTTCCTTAACTCCTTATGTTGCCTATTCAAGTCCTAATGAGATCAAAACCAGAAACAGCCATAGCGCTTCCTATTTTTTGTTAAAGTGTCAGTCTTCTTACCTTTTTTAAAACTAATTTCCGCACTACTATAAACAGCAGGGCTGACATTGTTCCGGACATAACAGGAGAGAAAAACCAGGAACCAACTTTTGAAGAAAACAAAAGGAAACGTCATTTTTGTTTTTAATTGTTTTATACACACAGAACAAAAATAGATTTAACATTCTTAGAATTGGAAGGATCAAAGTTCTGATCTCTGTCCTTTATACTTTAATGAACATCAAATATTATTTTAAGTTTAGATTTAAACAAACAACTGCTTGTAATTCAACATCTAACATTTTTTACAATATTTATCATCTTTCAAAAAAACTAATTTCGTTAAGAACATTTTCACAAGTGACAATATTATTAAATGATCACAACAACATGCCTACACCAAAATATTAATTATTGCTTGTTTTTGACATGCTTCAAATAAATAGATACTTTAATTCAATTTCCCCCCCCCCCCAATCGGTCTAATAACAGGCTTATAACTCCATACTAAAAAAAAAAAACATTCACTCAAGTATGACTACTCAGTTATGCTCAAAATCTAAATCTTCTGTAAGTGTTACATTTTGTTCTCTCTTAAATGTGATCAACATTGTGTGGAGGAAAAGTTACATCTCAAAACTCTAACATTGTATGTGTGCAGTATTTTGAAAATAATCTCTTCATTCATAGTTTATAATTTGAAATCTCATTATAAAGCATTTAAAATATATGAATAATTAATACATGGTTCTAACTCCAAAATAATTTTTTTTTTATTTAATTTTTTTTTCAATTCCAAAAAATTTTCCAAAAGCTAACCCAAACCATATGAACCTGTGACTTGACAATTGTAAATAATTTCTATGGATGAAGTATAAACACAAAATCACAAAGGTCTTCTAAAAGTATTGCTGATCTAACTATACATGGACAAGTTACCTATGAATCCCAGCTTCTCCCATCCCACACCACGAGTGCCCCTGGCCACGAGGCTGAAGCCAACGGTGGCACCCACAATGCTGTGAGTGGCGGAGACTGGAAGCCGAAACAGCGTGGCTATGAACATCCATATGCAGGACCCTGGAAGTGAAATCATTCAACCTGTGTTAAAATGTAATGCCCAGCTTATCAACATCCTAGAATGGCCTACTTTAAAGCTGGGCACTTGAATCAGGAAATGTAATGAAGTCTTGGTATCGAGGCGGACATATAATTTATAAGAAAATGGTGAAGGCTGGGGGGGGGACGTCGGCAGAGCAGCAACGCGTTAGGCTGGCTTACCAAAGGTCCTGTCCTCCAATCCTGGCGAAGGCTCGGCTTTGTTCCTGGGACTGGAGGGTGACCCTGAGCCTACCCAGCACTGATAGGTAGCCAACATTAGTAAAGGCGACTGGGCACTGTGCTGATCACACAATCCCCAAGTATGCAGAGGCCATAGAAACTGGTGAATGCTGCTTAACTGTCCCTTGGATCAACTAAGTCTGACGGGATTACCGGGTACTTTTTTTAAATGGTGAATGCTGCAACTGACAGATTAAGGCCTAAAGAATGGTGAATGCTGCCACTGACAGATTAAGGCCTAATGAATAGTGAATGCTGCCACTGACAGATTAAGGCCTAAAGAATGGTGAATGCTGCCACTGACAGATTAAGGCCTAAAGAATGGTGAATGCTGCCACTGACAGATTAAGGCCTAAAGCACTTCAAAGATTATGGTGCCCTACAATATGTAATTAGAAATTCTGTAAAATACAAAAACAAACAGATTTTTGTTTTAAAGTATTATTGTAGCAACCAAGACCTTGACACATATCATGGACAGAACAATAAATTAATTCTTGGATTATTTATAAGAGGATGGAGGTACTTCTTTTTCTTTGCGGACTCTGGTTCAGCTGTACCATTTGCAGTATTGCTGAGCCATGGACCATGGAAAATGTATGTGGTGCCCCTTTTTCACTCAACACCCTAAGCATGTGCTTTGATTTTGCTTCAATGTTAATTCACCCCAAAACACTGCTTTACTAGCCAATCTGAGAGCAGTATTTTACAATTTATCTTTCTTATAGGTTTTCATAACTGGCTGTCTATGGGGGTTGGGCGTGTCTCGCAGGGTTTTTCCTCTAGAATCAACTTTAAAGCAGAAGCAACCAGCAGTGTACCTGTTAAGGCTGAAAGATTTCCCATGGCCAACAGTTTTGCCGAATCGTTGTACTGCATGGGATCTATTATACCCTTTCTGATAGTATCAGAAACCCTATAACCTGAGGACAGAGAACAAAATAAAATTAGATATATTTGCACAATATATGCAATAAATCAATTCATTTATACTAAGGCTATGGCTACCTATCCATTTCTACTTTTAGCAATTTATCTATATAACTATGTAACTAACTATAGATGTATATATATGTATGTATGTATCTATCAATATATTTTGATATGTATATATGTATGTGTAAATCTGTCTATATATGTAAATTTGTATGTATGTGGGATTTAGACCCGGATTTGAACTGGAGACCTTTGGAATAGTAAGCCAAAGAACTGCCACTAGACCATGTCGCATTTTTTTTTAAGTAAAAAAAAATAAGAATTTAAACCTTTACATGTATATTTGTATGTATCTATCTAAATATGTATATATGTATGTATCTATCTAAATATGTATATATGTATGTATCTATCTAATCTATATATGTATATATGTATGTATCTATCTATATATGTATATATGTATGTATCTATCTATATATGTATATATGTATGTATCTATCTATATATGTATATATGTATGTATCTATCTAAATATGTATATATGTATGTATCTATCTATATATGTATATATGTATGTATCTATCTATATATGTATATATGTATGTATCTATCTATATATGTATATATGTATGTATCTATCTATATATGTATATATGTATGTATCTATCTATATATGTATATATGTATGTATCTATCTATATATGTATATATGTATGTATCTATCTAAATATGTATATATGTATGTATCTATCTATATATGTATATATGTATGTATCTATCTATATATGTATATAAGAATGAAAGTATCTATCTATATAAATATGTAATTTGTATATATGTATGTAACTATGTGTATGTATTTATCTATATAATATATGTATGTAAGTATATATGTATCTATCTCTCTCTCTATATATATATATGTATATAATTCACTGAATAACTGAATAAAAAAGAACAAGTGGACTACCTATGAGTACAGCCCCCAGGACTTCAAAGATGGATGCCAGGATGCAGGCCTTGAGTAGGGAGATCACCTTGGAGCCGACAGATGTTCCGAAGGCGTTGGCCACGTCATTCGCCCCGATGCCAAAGGCCAACAGGAATGATATGATGAAGGCGAGGATAACAATCCACAGCCAGTCGCTGGGTATATCAGGCATTTCTGGGCCTGTGTGTTAGTGTGTATGTGTGTGTGTGCTTGAGTGTGTCAGGTGTCAGTCAGCCTGCAGGGGACCACAGGGAAGCCACCTGCTCCAAATATACCTAGGGAAGATGAAAAACATGAATAACATTACAGGTCTGGGAGACACTATCTGGAATTCCTAGGGAAGAAAAAAAAAAGGGGGGGGGGGAGAGTATAGAGGTGCATATTATATAACGCATAAATGATTTTTTGTTTCCTTTTATTGTCTAAAACCGTGGAGTTGGAAAATGAAGTAAAGTACCCTTCGGACCAAATTGATCATAGGGCCGGTGAAGCAGAGTTCACCAGTTTCTTTGGCCACAGCATTTTAAGTGATTGTGGGGCCAGCACAATGCTCAGCCGCCTTTACTTTACCCCATCTCAGGTCAGGTACCCATCAGAGCTGGGTAGACTCAAGGAAAACCCCCCTAGATTCAGGGAATAAATCCTAGCCTTCACCAGGATTAGAACCCAGGACCTTCGGTGCACCAGTCAAACGCGCTGCCACTCGGCCATCATGCTCCATTTCAAAAATGAAGCTTAGTCATAATTTAAACACATAGTATCCAGCGTGCCAATGTCAACTATGATAATTTAAACACATAGTATCCAGCGTGCCAATGTCAACTATGATAATGAGTTGATTGCTTTAAAAAATAAATTTTCAGTGGAAAAATACATGCACACAATGTAATGGAAAATTATCAAGAGATTTGACAGTTTACATCCCAACCAACAGTAGGCCCTACACCCTTCAAGACAATGTAAGTCCAAATGGCTTGTGGATTAGTGCTCACGATTTTCCTAGATTAGACCATGGCATACATGTAAATTGTGTGGCCAGCAGAATGCCCATCACACCTTTTACTTTTATCAAAATAATGTCAATGCACCATTAGAGCTGGCTATAATAAAGTTCACCCACAAGGCCCGGAGAACAATCATGGGATTTAGACCCGGATTTGAACCGGAGACCCTTTGGAATAGGAAGCCGAAGCACTGCACTGCCACTGGACCACCGTGTCCAATTTTTTTTTTAAGTCAAAACATTGAGAATTTAAATAAAGGAAGAGCAGTTAGTAAAGTTAGTTGCTTATGATGAAATCCTGTCAACAGTGTGTTTATTTCCTTTCAGTCTCTGTGTCCAGGTGGAACAAAATACCTTCACAAGGAAATCTCTACTGTTCTCTACATTCCCCCCCCCCCCCCCCCCAATGGTTAGCTCTTGTAGTTAAATTTGTGTAAACAATGTGTACGTGAACTACAGTATAAAGATGTAGGTAAAAGTACTTCACAACCAGAACTCTATATAAGCTAACCATTCCCATGTGTTGGTTTCTTGTTTTTTCTGCTATCAGCCAGAAACAGCTGCCACAATTCAACAACAAGAACTCCTGGGTTTAAAAGAAAATAAACAGTAATCCAATTACCATATATAAACGAACCAGAATGAATGAATGTATAGGCCCCTATATGATTATTACTATCCAAAGGGAAGTTTATATTGAACCAACTAAAGCTCCAAAACATATCCCACACAGGAAGAAAGACAACTTGTGTTGCATATGGAATAAGAAAAGTCCAACTAAAGCTCCAGAACATATCCCACACAGGATCAAAGACAACTTGTCTTTGCATATGGAATAAGAAAAGTGTTTCTATGCAGCAGTATTGCCATTGATAAATCCTTTATAAAAACAATGTGAAGTCCTACATTTAGATGACATTCTCAGATAAATCAAAACATCCACCATCACATAACATAAACAAGTTACGCAGTTTCTTTGTGTTTCATGAACTGTGTATTATAGTTGACTAGAAAGAAAAAAAAAAGGTTTGAACACCTGTTTATGAAGTTTATGAAATGATCAACAGCTTAGCCCATGATTTATATCACTAGATCCATCAAACAGCATTCCTCGAGAACCAAACACCAACACCAACAGCAGAGAAAATACATTTAATTGAACAGCCTGCATTTATTCACCCATTCGAGTGTAACAAATCAGGCTTCAGCCAAATTTGTTTTAAAAGGGGAGGGGGGGGGGGTCTTTTTTTGAAATATTGAAACACTTGACAATCTCGTTGAAGATAAAAAAAATAACAATAAAAACTTGGAAGGCTTGGATATTCATAAATAAACAACAACTGAAAAAAAAACGAAACAAACGAAACAAACAAGTGTGATAACTAGCATATACAAACAAAGTTGAGATAGAGGGAAACAAAATACAAAAAGTAATGTCATTAGAGAGTCAGTGGATAAATCCAAGAATTGAAATAAATAAAATAGAAAGAATGTCCTAAAATTGAAATAAAGTTCATTGCTTTTAGTAACACATGTAGCCTAAGGCAGGGGATAATGGTCGGGAGTCCATGACAATGAGCTGTGATACAAAGTTACAAGCCAAAAAAAAAAAAGATCCCTTCCAGCACATTATATTGGCTCAATAATAGTCCCCGATAATCTGGTCTATGATTAAATCTTGGCCAAGTATTTGGGCCTTTACATAATGCGTAGTTGTCAGGGGATGTAACCCATGTCGTCATTGTAAAGTATTATTGCCCCCCATAAATCGGAACTAATTTTTGGCCACAACCCTAGTTTGTTCCACACGTGATCAACAAAAGAGGGAAGACGAAGAAGAAGAAAAAAGTTCGTTGTGAACTATTCCGAACGATTCGAATACAAGTTCACAATAAGGTCAAGGTAATTCACAAGTCTTCCGCTCCTGTTGGTCGAAAGGATCCGATAACTACGGGATATACAGGGGAGTCCATTTTAAGAGTACAGATCGAGTTGTAATTCAAAAATAAAGGGCTCATTTATTACACAATATAATCGGATATAGGTCAAGGCATTAGTTTTTCTTTCACCTCCGAACCCCCCCCCCCCACACACACACACACTTGTCATGTGTAAAGACAGATTAACTATATTATAATAAGAGCCCATTATAATATATCAACGTTGTAATCAGAGGCAAAGTGCCGGAAAGAGGCCAAAAAACAAACAACTGGATCTAATAGTACACAAGTTCACTGATATTTAAACACTGTCTACATCCTTAGTTCCTAAACGTCAGCAACCAGAGCGTAGAGAGAAGGGGTGGGTGGTGGAGGAAGTATTTAGGAGAGACAACTCCTCTACACCTTGAGATCTCCAGTTTGGGGTGGAGAAGGAAATCCATGTTAATTACGTGAATTATGACTTTAGAGGACGGGTCTGAAGTACAACCAATATTTTAACGAAATCTCAGGACACCCCCCTCCCCCCTTTTTTTCCCCAGGTCCACACCCCACTCCACAGAACAAAAGCGGTGACTTGGCGGGTCGGCGAAGAGGGAAGGAGGAGGGGGTCAGAAACTAGCAAGACGGACGGAAACAAGTCTTTGGTAGAGCTTGGTAACCTCTTAATGACACCGCACACATACACACACAGACATACACTGCTACAAAGGACAAGCTTACTAATTTTACTGCTAAGTAGGTCATTAATTGTTGATGCGACTGTCGTCACATTGAAAAAGAAAGGCGACCACTGCAAAGGTTTGAGTCTAGTCAGATCCAGCCGTCCCACCATCACCTTTTCTTTTTTAGAGAGAAAGGGGGGGGGGGGTTGTTGAACACTCACCTATTTTCCTCACCCAATACCTCTGGGAATTGTGTATTTTATCTTTATGTCGTCTGCTTCAACTTTTGACTGTTATTTAGATCTAATCTAGTGTAAAGTGGCTATGAATATACTTAAAGAAAACAACAAAACTGCTCATAGATGGATTCAGATACAGAAACAATTATTGTAAGAGATATATTATATAAGCTATAGAATATATTCTCCAGATACTGAGTTTTTAATTTCATTAATCGCGGAACATATATTACGCACAGCATTGTCATTAAAGATGGGTGGATAATACAAAAGACTATAATAAGATGGACAGCTTGCTTTAATAATTCTGCTATTTGATAACTTGAAACACTTAGTTTAGGAATTTACGATCGCACTTAGTCCTCTAGACTTCCAGTTTAGTTATTCGCTGGTGTTCTAAATGTAAAATTAAGATTAAAATCGAAAGCTGTACAGGCTACAGCGGAAACCTTTAATGCAATCGTAGGCGCGTAGAGGTCATTCATTATTGGTTGCGCACGGAAAAAAAAGAACATATATAAGCTCTAAAAATAAAGCAAGCGGTCCATTTTATTATAGACTGATAATACCATAGACTATAATAAGATGGACCGCTTGCTCTAATTTTAGAGCTTATATGTACTTTTTTTTCGTGCGCAACCAATAAGGCTGTCTTAAATGTCTTCTACTCTCCTCGTTGTTTCTTAAATGTTTCCGCTGTATAGAACTTTCGATTATAATTTTAATTTTTCATTGAGAAAATCGAAGCGATTCAATAAAACGGAAGTGCTAAGGAAACAACGAATCGGAAATTCCGAAAAGCAGTCTTTCGAGTCATCATATAGCAGAAATATATTATAGTCTATGATAATACGAAGAAATTGGAAACTGCACATACAATGTAATACAAGAAATTGTAACGATGGCAACATAAATATTTCTTTTCTAAGGGCATTGGGGTGGATGAGGTAGTCAGTGTCACGACATTTCCTGGAGCAGCATTCCACACAATAACATCAAGATTTGCCCGAAATTTTTTGTTGTTGGTTGTGGTGATGTCGTTGTTGTTTCCCCACAGGTCACGTGCGTTCAATTTATCAATGGCTGGGCCAATGGTTGTGGTATTTTCATTTCATATAATGTAGGTCGGTGACTAAGAGTCGAAAGTCCGACGTCACGGTTATAAGAAGAGCCACACACACAAAAAAACAAACAACGGAAAACATGAAGTGAACAAGAACATAGTAAACACGCGAGACTAGCAGACGATAAACATCACCTCATTAACCAATCACCTGCGTTTGTTTTGTTGTTTTTTTTAAATCGCGAACGGCCTCGAGATAGGTTGTGTCTGCGTTTTACAGCAAACAAAACTAAAATGGTGGGGAGGGGAGGGGGGGTAGAGTGGGACCAGGAGGTCAATGGACCCAATGTTTGGACATTTAACCCTTACAGTCCCGGGCGTGTATATAGCGGAACTGAAGGCAGCATAGATAGAAGTAGGTCGGTACGGGAAGGGTTAATATGGTCTGGGGCTAATCATCACGGAAATTACACATGTAGGCCGTTGGCATAATTGGCCCAAGAGGCATAGAAAAACAACCTTTTTTTTTTTTTTCAAATGATCAAGCAGGTGAATAGTGAAGCATTTGAATGTTAGTTTGCATAAGGAGACAGCTTTCTTAAACGTGTTGGGTTGGTCTGTAGCCTACAGAGAAGGAAACGCACAGGCACTCAAAGAGTTGAAATTTTGACTACAAGAATTTTAATTCGGAATATAGTTATGTAAGCTTATACTAATGCGAATTTGCTCAGTTTATTTAAATGGGCTCTATTCTATTTAAAAAAAAACACAGTATTAAAGTAAAGTATCCAGTCAGACCAAATTAATCCATAAGCAGCGTTCACCAGTTTCTTGTGAAAAGAACTATGCCTATATAATAATTTCAAAAAATATATTTATATCTATATATATCTATCTATATATACATATAGATAGATAGATAGATAGATAGATAGATAGATAGATAGATAGATAGATAGATAGATAGATAGATAGATAGATATAGATATATATAGACTTATATTAAATAAATATAAATACAATCAATATAAAACAGTAATATGAGACTTACACGAAACTGTGTAAGTGTAATAAATTAAATTAGGATTATGCGAGAAATATAAAAGAACTACCAAAGAGCTATATTAGAAGTATAAACGTAATATAACAAGAAAACTATAAACGAACTATAATATAATATCCATGTAAGAGCTTGAAAAACATACAATACAATACGTTATACATATTCAAAAAACTTAACATAGAGGCAGTGCAACTTATAAGCCCGAGTTGATCGTGTATCACCCGAAGCGTGCGCCGTGGTCAGAAAAAGGCTATCAAGAACAAGTTGTAAGGTTTCATCTTAGGGGCGGATTTTTTTTTTTCAATGGCTAGAAAAAAAAAAAGCTCATTGATAAGTAACACGTCTCTTTAATTAGATATGTTTGGGCTACAGTTTACCAGGATGTAAAAAAAGAAAACAACTTAACTCGGCAAAAAGAGATGAAATTTAAACTGCAAGACATTCATTATGACAATACATTATGTAATATTTTACATGAATATCGCGCGCTATAAGAGCGCACGAGTCTACAACAAGCACGCACATACACATGCACGCTCACGCCCGCGCGCATACAGGCGCGCCCAGACTTCCATTGATGGCGCAGTAGCGCGTGAAACACGTACTACGTGCGGGGTATCTCCTCCCGCCCTTGACGTCAAAACAACAGGTCCACAAACACCTTTTCCAGACATTCCGAAAAAGGAAAAAAAAAAACAGACATAAAAACTGAAACATTGCGACAACAGATATAGAAGATAAGAAACACATACACACACAATTTGCAAGTAAAACTGTAAACACCATTCACTATAGAATAAAATGCAAGTGGTGAGACTAGATCTATATATAATATACACATATACAAAAAAATATACAGTAGCATGAAATTCTAGCCTCAAAAATAGCTCCCAATAGTTCTCTAAACTAGAGATAGACGGATAGAGATGGTTTGTTTACTTCACAAGCATGGACGATGGACGAAACTCGCGTCGAGTCGATTCTTCAATACCCCATCCCCCCAACCCTCCAAGTGGTATTTGGGGCAGAAAATAGGTTACCTGGTCTAGTCAAGGGGAAAACCAACACCGTAACATCATTTTTAACATATGAATTTTTTAAAATACTAAAAGTTAGACTGGTATGAAGCCAAGGATAAGCGCGCTATAAATATTCTCTTTAGACAGTAAATATAATAGACATTTCTGTACAAGTATAAGTTTTTAAAAAAAAACACACACACACACAGAAAATATTAAAAGAAATTAACTATATATATCTAAGCATGACAAGGGGACAAAAAATCAAGGAGATCTGATATTGTCAACCAGGATTCGCAAAATTATTGTCAGCTTCAAATTTCACCTAGCGATAGCTTGCTGTGAGAAGTGGGTCAGGTCAAAATTGGAGCGCAAAGATTTCGTCGCGGATGACCTCACCTACAGAGAAATTAATGTGGGTTTTTTTTTAAACAAAAAAGGCGTGTAAATAAAAAACAATACTAATAAAAGCTTACGTTCGTAAAGGCTGATAGACGATGAATGATCGCAATCCAACAATTTCTCATCGCATCATGTTGTATATCTCCCATCTACAGAAGAATGTTTAGCCCAACAAAAAAAAAAAAAAAACACCATCATTCATCATCACTACGCAGTCCTTTAATCGTTTTTCACTTTCTCTTGTTTCACTTTCGAATCCCCGTCGAGCCGTCCCCACGAATTTGTTGTGTCGCTTATATATATTGTAACCGTTCACATGTTGCTAGCACTTTATAGGGTTGCTGTTGTGATCATCAACATCTGGGGTGGGGGTGGATGACTTGGTGGATACACGGATAATGTATAATAAACAGCTCTCGCGGGGGATCCGCAGTTTCTCACTGAAAAAAAACAACAATACATTCAATAGCTAACTAGAATGCGCGAGTGATTTAATCCTAAATTAACATTTCTGCATTAGTATGAACTATGAACACACAAACAGGTGCTGTTGCATCAAATGGGCAGTGGGCATTATATAAAACCTTAATTTTTTTCATCACAAAGTTTACAAACACTTAGTATATACATACGTAGCATTTGCAGAAGTATTACTTTTTAATCTATAACAATACTACGTAGGCCCTATACATATATATTATATAAACAAACATACACTTTGTCTTGGATAAAGAATAAAGGATTTAATTGAAACGTTTCACAACAAGGTAGCACATTCTACATGATCTAATCTCTATAACTATAATGGTGTATAAGAACTATATAATTGTATAGCTAGTCTATTTCTTGTCGACTGGCGTGCGAGCATGGAATGGGTTGCCTGAACAAATCAGGAAAACAAGATTAGATTCCAAAAAACACGAACATAAGTTTGGCGCGCAATTATCTTCTCTATAGGAGCGTCAGTAACTCTACAATATATAGCAATAGAACAACTGATAGTCAAGGTTCTGTGTGTGTGTATCCGGATGTGTACATCGCGGTCAGAAACTAGCAATCAAGGACAATCATTAGGCTAGGTCTTCATCATAGCTAGGGGTGTTTTGTCATTGAGTGGTGTGAGGCAGGGTTAGGCAACTTATGACCCGCGTGCCGGACGACATGCGTGCCGCATTTTCAATGGCACGCGGTAGAAACGTTTCTTTGGCACACCAGTATTAAAAGGGCACCGGCCCCTGGTGCAAGGAGTGAATTTAGCTAGATGGGCCAAATATTCTGAAAATTTAGTTATAGATCTATTATTATTACAATGAATTAAAAAAAAACTGCCAATAGTTTTGCTAAATGTATTGTCATTGAGTAGTAAACAAAGCTTTAGGTTCGAGTGTTGTTGTTTGTTTGTTTTTTACCCCACAACTCTAGTGGGCCCATGTCATCATATAAAAAAAAATAGAAGTGACAGCTCTTTTTTTTTTAATACAACGTGGCCATGCCTGAACGACCTTTACAAAATGGACCCTCTAAAGGTGGAGATAGTTTACACCAATCTTCAATCAGTAAAGTTGATTGAATTAATCACCAGCCCCCCCCCCCCCCCCCCGCAAAAAAAACACCATGATACAGAAGACTGGGAAATGAGAAATATGTCAAATGGCGTCATCAACATGAACGTAGTACTTCAGTGTGAAGTATTTATAGAGAAGTACACAAAATAATAATCTCTAAATAAACCGACTTTGCATACGCGTATAAACTCGTTTTTTTATTGGTTTCAATGGGCATGTCATATTACAAGAATTGCCACAACATTGTCATGTAATATAGTATATCTGGTTTCAAATATCACAAAATATCCGTTAAGGGGAGGAAAGATACTGTTTAAATTTTATAGGTCTATCTCTTGTAAAAAAAAAAAGTCATAACGACAATCTGAAATAGTATCTGAACTTTGCAATTTTTTTTTTTTGCGGCCTGTAATTAAGCTTTCGTCTCCCGGTACTGGATCCGAGACCCGGCGTTTGAGAAACGCAGAATGGACCAAACAGTGGCAGTGTTGTGAATTAAAACATAGGCCTACAAAGGTTTATGAACTGCGATCATTGTTTGAAAAACAAATGTCTTAATCTCTAAAAAAATCTGTTCTCCAGATGCATTATCATAATGGCTTTCTTTTCTTTTATATAAATGTCTTTTCTCTAATCTCCGGTGGACTCGACACAAGCAACCACCTCCTAGCAATAACTTGACCCACTTATCAATAACTTCATAATAACATGACGATAACTCAAAACCGTAAGAGGCTCTCATCCACGCGTATTTTAATTAGACGATGGATATTTAATTCAGATCTTTACTTCCACTTGCATCTTCTTGCTCCGTTGAAAATATTTTTGGTTAAAGAGCATTAAATAATCATTCAAGTAAAGTTTCCCATTGGTCGAACGAAGCAGCGTTCACGTGTTTCCATGGCCACTGCACACAAGGGGGTTGTGTGGCTAGCACAATGCCCAGCCGTCTTTACTTTTCTTCAATCACACCCGGGGCTTTTTTTTTTGTCAAGAAACAAGCCCGGTACGACAAACCGAGCCCGGTAGACCTTAGCGCCATTAAAAGTTATAATAATAAAAACTATTTTTTTAAATAATTTACCTTTTATTTATTTTTGTTGCGATTTTAATTAACGTCAGCCCGTTGAACACCCGAAGAAGTAATTTAGAGGGAGGGTTCAGGGTGAACTGTCAGGTGTTCAGAGTGAACTGTCAGCAATGTGGTTCACTGATCAATTAAAACGGGCACATCGCCAACACAGTTTGCTGTTATTTTTTTTATTGTACCTTCATTTTGTGTGTGAGGTTTATTTGATTATTTTTGTTCGATCGGTGGGTTTCGGTTTATTGTCAAATAAAAGTATCTGTCAAGTTGGTGTCGAATTGCAACTTTTGGCGTATTGTCTGCGTTTCGCAGTTAGTGCAATTGTTAAATTTAGTGTAATGTGTATGTTTTCAAATTGGTGTTCTTGATGTAATGTGTATGTTTTCAATTTGGTGTTATTGGTGTAATGTGTATAATCTCAAATGGGTGTACTTTGTAACTCTGATGTAATGTGTATCGTGAGTGTGATCTCAAATATGTGTAATTGGTAACTTTGATGAAATTTGTATGATCTCAAATTTGTGTTATTGATAAAATGGTGTAATGTGTATAGTGTCATTTGTTGTAATTGTTTCTTGTGGTTTATTGTGCACATTGTCCAATTCGGTGTAATTGATGAAAATGTGATGCAATGTATAACATCTCAAGTTAGTGTTATTGTTAAAATGGTGTTAATATGTATAATTTCTAAACTAGTGTAACACACAACATGGAGTTGACAATTTGAAGAGACTGTAGCTCAAAGTTATCAAGAAGAGATATTTGAGAATTAAGAAATACTTGCGGTATAGGCAATGCTCTCTCTATTCAATAAATATGCTATGGTCATTTAAAAAAATAAAAAACACAAAATCATCTGATGCTAAAACATTTTAAAAAAATACGTGCTAAAAATTACACACAATTATGGCATCGGAATCTGATGAAATAAAAACGTCTGCTATGCACTAGACTCCACATCGCTTCCCTCCCACTCCCCGGTTCGTCCCCATATTTTCTATTCACGGAAGTCTTTTATGAACGACGCGTTAATGGTATTTTTTGTAGGACATATAAATATACAGAATTATTAAGTGTAAAAATAGAGCCGCGTGTGAAAAAACGAGATGGAAAGGAAAGGTCTTTATCATAGTAGGCTAAAGATCTGTTTACCCGCCAACAGACATTGCAAATACGGAGAGTCAACAACCGGCCCTAATCAAAGGCGGTGTTAAGTATAATCTAAGACAACAATAACAAAACAATCAACATTCAGGAGCTAAGGGTAAACCCCAATCTAAGGAGCCTGTTGTTGTTTTCTTCTTGGTTTAATTTGCGACTGCCAAAAAGAAACGAGCAATAGGGAAAACGCCAACTTGAAATAGAGAAATTCAAACTAAAAACTTATGTTTCAACAAAACGTAAATAAAAAAATAAAAAAAGTATTATTTCACGACTTTGTGGGTTTCTAATTTTTAGATTCTTATCTTCTTATACAAGTCAATCTTGTATACCGTAATTGTAAAATTGGCAAGGATGTTAACTCTCAGCAGCAATACGACCCATTGAAACAGAAAACAAAATAACTGCATTCGTCTCTGAGTATGACCTTTTGATTTGCCCTATTTGTTGGTCATCTTTAGCCTTCCTATCTTGATTTTAGCCACCCCCCCCCCCCCTTTTCCTTTTCTCATGTTCGTGTGCTCTTCCGTGCTTTTAACAACTTTTCTTTTGACAATGAAAATGGAGGCAGGTCGAGTGTAATGTAAGTCGATGTCATATTTAAACGTATAACATAAAGCAATGATTTGAAACCAATAATAGTATCAGTAAAAAGTATTTATTGATTGATTTTTTTTTTAAATATAATATATAACAAATATCGCAATAGCCTGTGAATCGAATTTTTTTTTGTGTGTGTGGAAAGAGTGTCGTATCAAGAATACACATGGTAAGATAAGACTAAAAATAATGAGTGTACTCTCCAGGAGTCAGATTGGTGTTTAATTCAATATAGAGTATAAAAGCATGTAATGAAGTGTCGCATTCCATCTATACTTTAATTTATACAGTCAGTATTATTCATATTCATATACCGGCATAATAATGGCCACAAAAAAAAGTAATAAATCGTATGAATAATACTTTGTTTTTATGGGTTAGTTTATTACCACCTTATTGATATATAATATAACTGTCTGCCTTGCCGTTTTTACCGTTTCTATTTTTGTTTATCGTTTGCGCGCAGCATGTAAACATCGCCTTTATCCTTATGCTGTATGCCGATAGATCTAGACTCTATGCTCTTTTTAAAGACGGGGAAACTATACTTCATCACCTAAATCTTTTTTTATAATCAGCTCAACACTAACTAATTAATACTAAACAGTTTTGTAGCTGTGTGTGTGTGTGTGTGTTTTAGGGTCAGTCAATAAATAACGAAACATGTGAGGTTGTTTTTTTTTTCGACACTTGCTTCACTTGTGCTCCGCGTTACCCACGTGAGAATTTCAGTCGCCAACATAGCATATTTTTTGTTTGTTTAAGCCAAAAACATGTATTAGACATGCGTAAATAAAATAAATTAGAACAGTACTAATTATAATTGCTTATTTATTAGCTGGCATTGTACTATTTGTAAAAAGTAAACGAGATTTTAAAATATTACTTCAATACCCACTTAAAATTTAATAGCCAAAAGACATATATATATTTTTTAAATGTTACAATTTAAATATGAAATTTATTGCAGCCAGGCCTACTTGAAGTATGTGACCTGAGCCTATGTTTATATTAATTTTCATAACTAGTTTACAAATCACCTCTCCTCTATAAATGGTGTAAATATAGATCTAGTGTTTTAAATAATCGATTACAATACAATAGTCTATAGTGACCCCAATAGTTTAGTCGATATATTTATATATTGAAAAGTTGCCAACAAAAAAGAAACAACAGGTAATATTGCGATAATATGATATCGAGAAAAAAAAGCCTAACTTTATACTTATAATACTAATAGTCATAGTATAGAGATGTGCCTGGATTATAAACTAGTGATTATTTCGTATTATATACAATATTGGCAAACGAATTTCAAAACAAATTTGTTTATTAGGTAGGGCCTGCAAGCTATACATGTAATAGATATAGTAGATATTAGATAGATATTAGGTAGATATTACAATGTTATATGAAGCTGCGCAAGTAAATTTTTGTAAGCTTAGACTTATAGGCTCTATGTTTACGCATAATGTTGATAATATGCATCGATCAAATCATGGTTTAAATTTAATATATGAGTTATGGAAAACGTTATATATTTATAAGTAACCATCTGTCAACTTCACCATTAGCTGTTGTTGTTGTTTTTTAATTAGACTATAATTATTTGTTATTAAACATTTAAAGTTCTTTTTATTTTCAAAAACAAGAACATTAAAAGTTGGCAACTGATCTGCTTACACTAATGCTTCACTCGTGTTTAACTGCAGTTAAAAAGCTGGAACAAAAAATGCGGGGAAACAACTCTCGATATAAGAGTCTGAAACCATGGGTTAGAAACGAGTAAAATTATTTATTATGAATGCTACAGACTTAGATCTAACATTTTTTTTTTTAAATTGAACAAATTACTTGTAGAATTACACATATATGTGCAATAAAACATCCCAATAGACCAATGTCCATGCCATTGATATTGAGACTTGAGTTGGTGTAAAATATTTATATATAATATATTAGCATCAATAATTATTTTTTTTTAAGTCAGTAGCCTGAGTAGCCTAAACTCTAAACTAGTCTAAACTAAACCACTTAGACTTAGTAATATTAGTGTTAAGACTAAGCAGACTTGCGATCAGTTATTACTAATTATTAGTTAATTACTAGTAGGGGATCTAGTTAGGATTATAGGCTAATTGATATTGACCATTATTAGGCCTAGCCTATTATAGATTTTCGTCAAGCGATCAAGTGTAGGCCTACTCTAGTCAAAAGCCTAGTCTAGTCTATAGCCTACTCTATCCTCGTCCTATGCTTTTTTATTAAATTAGGCCCTACCTTTAGGCTATGGCCTATGCTATAGGACTATAGGCCTATATAAATATTTAAATATAGGCACTGGATAGGCCTAGCCTAGTAGTTAGTAGTAGGCCGCTAGGCCTATAATGCCTATATTATATAGTTAGGCCTATAAAAAGTATATAGGACTACTATATATAATATTATATATATTATAGGCTATAGGAGTATAGGCCTACTATTTTAAACCTACTTACTATTACTGGTGAAACTAAACGATGGCGATGTTAATTTTAATTAGTCTTTATCATTATTTTTATTTAACGCAATAGACGAATAGTCAACAGCCATAGGCCGCCATAGCAGCTCATAGCTTAATTAAGATTCAATTTTATTTTAGTAGCCTAATTAAGGCAAATTATATAGTGCCAATATTTTACTGCTCCATTGTGCTGCATTTTTTCAGGCCTACAATCCTACAATTTTCAAATAAACTAATTTTATTTTAGATAGACTATAACAAAAAAAAAAGCGAGAAAGTTGTTCATGCAAATGACACACATATAATGATGTCAAATTCAATCAAGTAGAAGTTAAAATTATGTACGAAATCAATATTATATAGTTTTAATTTAATAGTTATATAAACTTATATAGGAATATAGGCCTATGCAAGTCCTTTACATAGACTACCTTACTATACAGTAGGCCTCTATACATGTAACATGTCCATACATCCATTCCATAGGCCTAGTGATTATATTTTATAGTACAAGCTTGACATTAGTTATTGCCACAGGTCCAAGTTATATTATTATAAATATATTATATATAGCCTACTCTTATATTCCATTTTAATAACTTAGCGACTTAGCCTAAACAATGAGATTTAGCCTACACATGTAACTATTGTAACACAGTGACACAGTCAGAGCGTTACACACGAAACAATGAAGTTGAAGTTGAGGGTTAGCCTAAGATTTAAATAAAGGCCTACACACTCTACGCTCAATTTTTTAAACGGTTAATACAGTTCTGTAGTAAATAGGACTAAACGAGTACCCATTGTACATACTAAAATAATTTAAAGTAATAAAACATTGATAATATTGGTCCAAACATATCTAAACGCATGGAGGCGAAGGGGATGTCAACAAAGCAACCGGCGGCGGCTAGATCTCGACTACCAACCATTCATACATTCACAAAGTCATCGGGAACATTTGTGGCATCACACCAAATTATGTAAATTAATTCGCATTTAAGTGGCCGGAAGATGACTATATTAATTTTAAAATATTTATATAGAGTACTTACGTATTTCAAGAAATTCCGTTTTTATAAATAGCTTAATAAATCCAGTTAAATTTGTCTGCACGTGTAGTTGTTGTTTTAC
Source organism: Anisus vortex (assembly GCA_949126835.1). Lineage (NCBI taxonomy): Eukaryota > Metazoa > Mollusca > Gastropoda > Planorbidae > Anisus > Anisus vortex. The sequence continues at coordinate 22,832,134 of OX421505.1, forward strand.
TAAATTTATTGTTAGTGAGTTAGAGTTAGAACGAGATAAGTGCGCCCTTAAGAAACCCAGACAAAACCTAGACAATAAACAAACACGTAATAAAAAGAAAAACAATGTATTATTAAATGCACTTTTGAAAACGTAAAAGTATAATTGAATAGTAATTCATTTACGGGATATTTTGTCTAAAGCCCAACAACTTTAAAAATATAAAAAAACGCTTGCAATATGTTTTAGGAATAAGGCTGCTTACCGCAGTGATTGTATAAAAAAAGTAAAACACAGGTCTATGGAGAAAACTCATAGGCGTTTCTTTAATGTGCTAGGTTTGGCGGTTCTTTTGTTGACGATCTACTTGTGATAATATACGCATGTACGATTGTTATATTATAGGCCAATTGGCCCTAGATCTATAGTTTTTTTTTTATTGTACCTTAAAATTTTATTGAGTTATTTTAAATTAATACATTTGTACGTATTTTCAATAAAGAAGAGAATAATAGAAATATATTTTTATTTTACCAATAACTTTAGACGGTATTTTTTTTAAAATTTAATTAACGAATGTGAATGAAAAAAAATAGCATAGATCTACCTACAAATTAAATTGCCACCTTTCAATGTAATCTAGCACTAATTAATTAACAAAGCATATTATCTTTCTGAAATAAAAATTATTAAATAATTATATGTTCAAAATGCTCGATTAAACTTGCTACATAGAAAGAAAAAAAACTACATGATAGCCTATATAAAACAATAAATGTAGGCCTACAAACCTTTCAAAGAAATAGATCTATCGATAAAAAATAATTCAGCTCGCTTTACATTCACAGTTGTAATCTTTTTTTTTTCATTAAATTAAAATTAGTTTTGCAACTCTGAAATTTTACATTAAACAAAAAAAAAACAAACAATATAGACCTAGTCTAAGTTGTTGCAGTAAATGGATAAACTTACTGAGAAATTTCTCCCACCGGGTGCTGTATTTATAAGGACCTCTCTTGGTGTTTTAAATTGCTTTACTTTTTTTTAAATTCACAAATCAGCCTCATCATAAAATTTTTTTATACTTGTGTTGTTTTTATTTCTCCCCCCCCCCCCCCCCCCACTTTCTTTGATGACACATAATATTTTATTGAGGATCTACCCCTCTAGCTCCGCCCCATGTGTTTATAATTTAGGCTTTATTTTAAAAGTTGTGCACCAGCCCCTTGCAAAAAAACTTTTCCAACCATTTTAATCTAAACTAGGGGTCGGCAAAGCTTAGGCGCACTCTTCCAAGAGGTGTTTCTTAGTGAAAAACAAACCATTTTTCCGGTATTCAACGAGGAGAACTGACTATTGAAGCTGATGTTTCTGAATGACATTGTGACACATTTTAGTGAGTTCAACGTGCATTTACAAGGACGGTGTCAAACAACACTTGAACTGTTAGACCGCCGTAATGGATTTGCATTGAAACTGGACATATCTATCGATACTTTTAAAAAGAACATGAAAACACATTATTTTAATATTTACCTTCGTTAAACATGTTTTTTCAAAACACTTAGGCTAACTAGATCTATATGTACTTCCCTAATTTAAGGTATAGGCCTATATTAAGATAGATAGATTTTTTTCAGAAGTACATCGAAGCACTCAAAGCGAAGTTTTCTAAACAAAGGCAAGATTTGTTTTCATAGCACACCAAGCCTTACTGGCTTGGTCTTACTACAACCTTCTTAGATGTGGGTATTTTTTTTTAAGTGGATGGATATTTGCGAATTTTGAAATGCAGCAAGTTGATTTTTAAACATCCCCAAAAATGGGCATTAAAATGTGCCCATTTGTGGAAATATCTGGAATGAAACTGCTAAGGAAACTCACTTGCTATTCTCAACTGCTAGGCATTCACTCTACTTTCAGACTGGTTCAATTTATGCGTGTGAATAGATTTTATCACACATGAAAGCTGTTTTAAGCATACAAAGAGGTTCCTTACACTTGACCACTCAGAAATGACTAAATAGGCCTATCTGACATTATACAAATAGCGAATTGCATTCAAGACAAGGCGCTCATCAATTGATACAGACTAATTACATTTAAAAGGAGTTTTTATGCTCATCTTCGTTAATTAAACATAAAAAGGGCATATAATTAATTCTGAAACAACTTATTTTTTTAATGAATATAATAAATATAAGATACTTTTTTTACAGGCATTATAGCCTATTATGTAATTGTTGTAATTATTAATGCTCAAAGAAAATATAGCAGGTTGATTTTAATGCTATTGGCACGAAATGGGAAATTTGTATCCACAACTTTTTGTAGAGTGCGCTATTTAGTTATAATGAGTCAATAATGACCATATTTATGTATGGCACCATAGTTTTAGAATTTTTTTAGCTATGTCGTCTGCTCAAAAATGTGCAGAATAAAACGCTTTCCACTTTCGCTCTAACTGATTTGAAATAATAAATAATATAATATATCTATATATATAGGCCCTATGCACCATTCCTCGCCACTGGTAGGCCTATGTATAAAATAGAGATTACTAATGATTATATAGGTCTAATATAAAAGAAAATAAAGTATCCAGTCGAACCAATTTTGATCCATGGAACCGGTGAAGCAGCGTTCACCAGTTTCTGTGGCCACGGCATACAAGGAGAGGGTTACCAGCACTATGCACAGTCGCCTTTACTTTACCCCAACTAAGGTCAGGTACCCATCAGAGCTGGTTAGACTCATGAACACCTTCCAGACCCGGGAACAAATACTAACCTTTACCAGGATTCGAACCTAGGACCTTCGAAAAGCCAGCTGAACGCGCGGCAGCTCGGCCACCGTATCTCATAGGTCTAATATGTCCCCACTAAATTTGTATCCATGACAATCAATGCAAAATATGGAGACTAAGCAATCTAGTCCTATATAAATACACATACACATACACATACATATATAATTATAAAAACAAATAATAACAATTTATATAGCGCTTGCCATTAAATTTAGCATGCTCAGTGCGCTCTTGGTATAAATTACAGTGGCAGATTCATTAGTATGCAATGCAGACAGCCACTGCCGCCCTGCAGGAGTCATGGGCCTAGTGGACGTATTAGTCTTCTATCTAGAAGGAACGCCTGTAAACTTATTAGATATAAGAAAGGTCTTTAAACTCTTTAGACTCCACAGTCTGAGAATCTATGAAGCAAGCTGTTCCATAAAAGAGTTGAAGGAGTAAGAGCGATGGTCACACAATCACACTGTATGGCGTTGTTTTAAAGAAACCGAAGTAATGCTGAAAGATCGTGAACAGCCACGTGGAAATGTCCACACAACCAAGTCGCATCCAACCGGAGTCCCGCTCTACCCGAGGTCATCAGCTCGAACTACATGTCCCACACATACGCAAGCACCGACGTCTACAAATATTCTTTTTTTTTTCCGTCAGCCATTAGACTGTGGAACACCCTGGACCAGGCCTCCATCACTGCCCCTACTGTACCGGCTTTCAAATCTTCACTGAAGGGCTGGACTAAAAACCTAAAGTGACACTGTCATCTGTATATAATTGTTGTTTGTGATTTTTTTTTTTTAATGTGTAGTTAACACTTACAGTCCCGGGCGCGTATATAGCGGAACTGAAGGCAGCATAGATAGAAGTAGGTCGGTACGGGAAGGGTTAAATTGTGGACTCTTTCCTCGTCCTAACGGGGTCTCCACAGTAATATGAAGAAGATGAAACCAGCAGAACGGAGCCTAATGGTGTGAAAGGAGTCACGAATAAAAAGCTAAAGGCTACATTTTACATGTTTAGATAATTGGTTGTATGAGCAATAGGGCCTATATGTTACGGGGATTACATTGTGTCTTTATTTTAAAGATTTTAAGACACTTTAAAACTTGCATGTTTTTCTCCTACTGTTTGGAAACAGTCTTTTGTTTCTTCTCAGCTCTGGGCCTCTATCTGACATCAGTTGGAGAAAGTAAAGTTTAATAAAAGCGACTGTATCAAAAAATAATAAAACAACAACAACTAATCTATTAGATTAGTAAGTTGTTATTGTTGTGTGTTGTTTTTTGTTGTTGTTTTTTGGCTGGCATTGTGCTAGGCCACACAACCACTATGTTTGTCTGCCAAAGAAACTAGTTAAATGGAGTAACTGAAATGTTGACTTTAAAAAATAAAGTAGGTTTAAAGTTTATAGGTTAAGAGCCTGGAGATTGAAGGATTTATCTGAAGAGACGGTGTTACCTAATAAAAATGTTTCGTGATTTGGACGATGTAAATTATTATATGCTATAAAATAACTACAGCGTTAAAAAAAACGAAGTATAATGAGGATAATAAATACAAGAAAATGAGACAAGAAGGTTCAATATGTTTACCCTAATGGAGAGACACAATATCCTTTGAACGTAACACAATAATTAGGTCATGTTAGTTCATTTATATACCACTGAACAAATCAGGAAATTTTTTTAGTGCCCGTTTAACTTTTTATCTTACATATTACAGACGCTCCTTCTATTAAAAAGCTAGCGGCCCTCGGGCCACATGTGACAGCCAGCCAAACACATACCTTTGTGACCCAAGTGATATATCCGCTATAAAAGAAATATTTAATACAATAAATACGAAAAAAAAAAGTTTATTACTTGAATAATTTTTTTTTTTTTTTTACGTCTCATTAGGTTAGTGAACTTTTAAAGCTTGTTTTTAGTTTTTACCTGTGTTTTAGTACTGAGATTAACGTGCTGTATATTGTACAACATTATAAAAAGACTAGACATAAATAAGCACAGTACGTGATATCTTTATCTTTTTAAGGAGCGTCGGTACAGTTTTGAATTTAAAAATATTGGCCTATATTTAGAAAAAGACATGCATCCGCCCAGCCGTTATCCGACCAGCTACCCAACGCCCCATCTATTCGCCCATTCGTCCACCCAATCTTCATCAGTACATCCATCCGTACACACAAACACCCCATCTATTTACCCACCAAACTCATACCAATCCAATCAATCACCCACGCAACCCACACCAATCCACTCAATCGCCCACCCAAATTCACATCAATCCACTCAATCGCCCACCCAAATTCACATCAATCCACTCAATCGCCCACCCAATTCACATCAATCCACTCAATCGGCCACCCAAATTCCCATCAATCCACTCAATCGCCCACCCAAATTCACATCAATCCACTCAATCGCCCACCCAAATTCACATCAATCCACTCAATCGCCCACCCAATTCACATCAATCCACTCAATCGGCCACCCAAATTCACATCAATCCACTCAATCGTCCACCCAAATTAACATCAATCCACTCAATCGCCCACCCAAATTCACATCAATCCACTCAATCGCCCACCCAAATTCACAACAATTCACTCCATCACCCACCCAATTCACATCAATCCACTCAATCGCCCACCCAAATTCACATCAATCGACTCAATCGCCCACCCAAATTCACATCAATCCACTCAATCGCCCACCCAAATTCACATCAATCCACTCAATCGGTCACCCAAATTCACATCAATCCACTCAATAACCCACCCAAATTCACATCAATCCACTTTAATCGCCCACCCAAATTCACATCAATCCACTCAATCGCCCACCCAAATTCACATCAATCCAATCAATCGCCCACCCAATTCACATCAATCCACTCAATCGCCCACCCAAATTCACATCAATCCACTCAATCGCACACCGAAATTCACATCAATCCACTCAATCGCCCACCCAATTCACATCAATCCACTCAATCGTCCAACCAATGTACATCAATCCACTCAATCGTCCAACCAATGTACATCATTCCACTCAATCATCCAACCACTGTACATCAATCAACTCAATCGTCCAACCAATGTACACCAATCCACTCAATCGCCCACCCAATTCACATCAATCCACTCAATCGCCCACCCAAATTCACATTAAACTCAATCGCCTACCCAATTCACATCAATCCACTCAATCGCCCACCCAATACACATCAATCCACTCAATCGTCCAACCAATGTACATTAATCCACTCAATCACCCACACAAATCACATCAATCCACTCAATCGTGCAATCAATCCACTCAATCGTCCAACCAACTCACATCAATCCACTCAATCGTCCAATCAATCCACTCAATCGTCCAACCGATTCACATCAATCCACTCAATCGTCCAATCAATCCACTCAATCGTTCAACTAATTCACATCAATCCACTCAATCGTCCAATCAATCCACTCAATCGTCCAACCAATCTACATCAATCCACTCAATCAACCACCCAACCTACCTCATATATAATTTATCTCTTATAAATATCGATCTAAAAATGTAGATTTCATAGTATAAAAATCATAAGATATTGATTATAGAAAAGGGTTTTTACTATTTTTTAAGAAAGTGGGATAAGATGAACGCCTGGAACCGAGTAGAAACATCGTCGTACAGGGAGACCTTACTGAAGTTCACTTTAAACTCAACATCGTCGTACAGGGAGAACATACCGAAGTTCACTTTAAACTTAACATTGTCGTACAGGGAGAACATACCGAAGTTCACTTTAAACTTAACATTGTCGTACAGGTAGAACATACTGAAGTTCACTTTAAACTTAATATTGTCGTACAGGTATAACATACTGAAGTTCACTTTAAACTTAACATTGTTGTACATGGGGAACATACTGAAGTTCACTTTAAACTTAACATTGTCGTACAGGTAGAACATACTGAAGATCACTTTAAACTTAACATTGTCGTACAGGGAGAACATACTGAAGTTCACTTTAAACTCAACATTGTCGTACATGGGGAACATACTGAAGTTCACTTTAAACTTAACATTGTCGTACAGGGAGAACATACTGAAGTTCACTTTAAACTCAACATTGTCGTACATGGGGAACATACTGAAGTTCACTTTAAACTTAACATTGTCGTACAGGTAGAACATACTGAAGTTGACTTTAAACTTAACATTGTCGTACATGGGGAACATACTGAAGTTCACTTTAAACTTAATATTGTCGTACAGGTAGAACATACTGAAGTTCACTTTAAACTTAACATTGTTGTACATGGGGAACATACTGAAGTTCACTTTAAACTTAACATTGTCGTACAGGTAGAACATACTGAAGTTCACTTTAAACTTAACATTGTCGTACAGGTAGAACATACTGAAGTTCACTTTAAACTTAACATTGTCGTACAGGAAGAACATACTGAAGTTCACTTTAAACTTAACATTTTCGTACATGGGGAACATACTGAAGTTCACTTTAAACTTAACATTGTCGTACAGGGGGAACATACTGAAGTTCACTTTAAACTCATGACCAGTGAAGCAATAACCATGGTGCTTTTTTTATACCTTTTTTCGAACCAGAGACTTTTAACATACTTGATTTAACATTGAAATATATTCACGAGGTCGTAAGCGCTAGCACGAATGCTATTTCAAACTAAACGAGCCAAAAACTTTGCCTACACCTCACAGCCAAACGAACAAATAAGACATTTGAAACAATAATTTTCAACCACAGTGCCGATTCCCTGGCCTATAAAGGATTATAAAAACAAAAGTGTCCTAGTCTTTAAAAATTAAATAATCTGAAATGTATATCCGTGCCTATGTATATATTTTGTTTTAATTATATTAATTAAGGCCTGTAGTCCAGTACAGGCGGTAACAGAAAGTAAGTGAATGATGGGGAATTAAAATAAAATAACTGGCTAATGAAAAAAAAAATGTAATCGAGGCTGATTCAAATCATAGACATTGCTTTTTGTGGTAAACTCACTAGAAGCGCCAGCGCTCAGCCTGGTGCCATGGCACTTATTCACTATGGCTCCAACCTATAAACTACAATTAATCCTGGCTCATTGCGGTGCTCACCAATGAATGAAGAATGTGTGACTGTATTTGTATCTTGTATCTTTATTTTGTATATATGAATGTACTTACTCTCTTCTATAACTGTGTACATGCATCAATATATATATAATATACATTCCTTATATTATTATACAAGCTTAGTTATCTGCCCATATATATATTTAACATGTTTACACTCCCCTTGTATGTACAGTCTAAACACCCCCCCCCACCCTCGCCAAGCCCTTGTATGTACAGTCTAACCCCCCCCCCCACCCTCGTCAAGCCCTCCCTTTGATCCCCCTCTCGGCTACTGACCACTGGTCAAGATAAGCAAATTGCGTCTACACGCGAAATCTATTGCAGTCGGCCCAGGTGGCCAGGGAAACTTTTCCCCCGTAAACTGACACATACGCAACAGCCCTCGTCTGGATGTATGGTATCAAAGAGCTTTTGTATCCCTCCCCCGACCGCCCTCTTCTCCCCCCTTCCCTTGCCCCTACCCCCACAGAGGGCACGTCTTGGTTTAAGATAGAAATAAGAAACGGGTATTGGGGCCTTAGACTCGGAACGAAACAGTCCAGTCTTCGGTCGATCCAAATATATATACTGTTTACACTGTAAATTTGTGTTATGGATTAACTTCTGCTATCTATCGTTTATGCCTAAATAAACAGGATTTGAAACTCATCCCAGCATTGAATCAATCATTGTTCTTGTGTCTGCTCATATACTAGCACTCGTGTCATATAGTAGTAAAAATTACTCTATTCAATAGGCTTACAGCACCCGCCAGCCAAGCGGGATAACGGACTAAAATATAAATAATTCTAAGGCCCAAACTTCACTGTGACATCATAATAATCAGCCTCTACACGAGCCAAATAACCACGTAGAGTGCCCGCCACGCTACACTTTTAAAAAAAGAATATACACAGACCTTCAAAAAGCATACATTGGGCCCTTTAAAAATTATGCGCAAAGACCTTGGAAACGTAGAAGAAAACCCTTGGTGTCAACGGGATTAATGCTAGTTCACAAGATGATTAAGAAAAAATACACACATACACCCATACATAAACACACCTACACACAAACAGAAGCTTGCATAATACATTCTTAACATTACTAGCTACCTGTGTATTATTGATCTAGCAGTCTACGTTTCAAGGGTATTTTTGGATGAAGTGCTTCGATCCTTTATAATCTCCAAATTATGTAAGACCTAACTGCACGTCTTGCTTTCTTTCCTAAAGGTCACAGAGTGACGATGGTTTAGTTAGTGGCTCTAAGAACGTTATGTCTGGCATACTCAGATACTTTCAAGATTGGTAGCAAGTAACAACAAACCAGTAGAGGAAAAATGGGGTCTGATATCCGACTCTGATTACCCAGGGAGAAAATTCACGAAATAAATACCTACCTACCTACCCACCCACCAACATACCCACCGACCCAATCACATACCTACCCACTCACTCACTACCTACTTACCTACATAATTACCTACATACCTACATGTCTACCCACATACACAACCAGCCAACTACCTATATACATACCTACTTACCCAACTACTTATCTACCTTTCTATCCAACTACCTACCTGCTTACCAACCTACATACCGACCCAACTACCTACATACCGACCCAACTACTTACCTACCTACCTACCCAACATCCAACCTACATACCTACCGACATACCTACCTACTTACCCAACTACCTATCTACCTACCTATCTACCCAACTACCTACATACTACACAGGGCCGTATTTATGTATGTGGGGGCCCTGTTCCCAAAGTATGTGGGGGCCCCTCTCGTGGCCACATTGCTGTGTTAGCCTGTGTCCTGTGTACAGTGTTGCTGATGCTGAATGATAACCACTAACCCCCTCTGTCTGACTCTGACTGCCGATTTGGCGAGCAAATTAGCATTTCACTTCATTTAACTTCAATTGCTCGTTTGAACACTCATACATGAACAACTATGTAGGTCTACAGTGTGTCAGTGCCAGTTAACAATCAAATGGGATTTCAATTTCACAATATTTGTTGCAGTATTAGCTTGTACAGTTCATTCTCTATCTGACCATTACGCTGATCAAGTGATGGCTTCAACTGGTCTATAACAGAAAGAAAACTGTCCACACGGAACTTCTCTCTTGGTGATAACTCTGCTTCTTGTGCCTGTCCATAGTCCAGTGGAATCACACGAACACTGCGAAGACGTTGTCTGGTATTCGTTTTAACATATTCGGCTGTCCCAGACTTCACTTTTCAGTGAGCTTCATACTCAATAAAGGTGTTTCGCTTGGATTCAACAAATGTTTTGAGAGACTTAAAACAGGCAACGGCCATGTTGAGGCCTATATGCGGGTTGAAGGGCTTTATTAGTGGCTTTAAAAGTTCTTTAAACAGCATGCCAAAATACAGCATATATACAGCAAATATGGAGTAGTATTTCGATGTCTTTAGTCTTTAGTCATGTAGTGATCTCATTCAATACCTGCTTACCCATAATTGATATCAATTCATCACAAACAGCAGAAGACAGGTAGTTATTGTGTGTCCACTTCCTCTATTACATTGTTGCAATATGTTCAGCTAGAATATCATCATATTTTGCTATTAACTCCAGAATACCAAGAAAATTACCCTTTTTCGACAGAACGAACAGTTTGATTGCTTCCTCTAAATGCCAAGCCTTTTCGTTTATGAACTTTATTACATTCACAAGTCGCTTGAGTACATTTCTCCAGTACGTAACTGCAGTGGACAACTGATCGTTGAGGTCAGACTTAATGCTACCCAATTCTGCAGCTCTACGAATAGATGCTAACACGCTGATTGCTCATGCTCAGATTCAAATAACCTTGCACTAGCATGTTAGCAGTCGTCGAAACCATCATTCGATAGCTTGGTGATAGCTATAGAGATATAGATCTAGATATCTGCAGGTTAAGCTTTGAGAAAAGCTTACACACACACACATAGCAAAACAACTTGCCTTCTCATGTTGAAAAACATAGCCATGAACGTTGTGCATCTTCCCCAATGGGCCGTATTGCTGCTGAGAGTTAACACCCTTGCCAATTTTACAAGTCAGTCATATAAGATTGCCTTGTATAATGGGCAAGGGTGTTAACTCTCAGCAGCAATACGGCCCATTGTTTTCGCCTAATAAACAAATGCTTAGTACATTTACGAATGGGAACTGCTAGCCTGTTTCTGATTAGATTTTACTTTCCGGCTCCTTCCCATCACAGTGTTGAATGCAGCACCCACCTACCTATCTACCCACACACCTAACTAAATACATACCTATCTACATACCTACCCACCCACCAGCTTACTCACCACCTAAATACCTACCCACTAATCTGTCTGTCTATCTATCTATCTATCTATCTATCTATCTATCTATCTATCTATCTATCTATCTATCTATCTATCTATCTATCTATCTATCTATCTATCTATCTATCTATCTATCTATCTATCTATCTATCTATCTATTTATCTGTCTGTGTATCTGTATCTACATATTTCTATCTTTCTATCCTCAGCTCTGGGGAATTTCAAGGTCAGTCTACTGCTTTTCCGTGAAAATATTTCCCCAGCCTGGTATTTTTTTTTACAGACAGTATTTGCCCAACTTTTCAAAACACCCGGTCTGCTAATTTAGACTTTCGAAATTGTATAAGAGCTGTTTTCTGAAGCTTTGGTATTAGTGGAAAGGAGGGGGTAAAACACACACATACACAAAAGCTCGCTCTCTCTCTCTCTCTCTCTCTCTCTCTCTCTCTCTCTAACACACAAACAAACATATACAACACACACAATGTCCATCTTATCTTATCTTATACATTACAGACGCTCCTTCTATAAAGAAGATTATTGCGTCCTACGCTCATCCGTGGTCCGAGTCTAGTCTTGCATTTTTATTAATGTTTTAAATGATGTCAGGTTATTGGTTTTCCTGGTTTGTTCAGGCAACCCATTCCATGCCCGAATGCCACTCGGGAAGAAAGAGTACTTATATGCATTTGTTCTCGCATAAGGGACAAGGAAGGTGTTTTTGTCTTTATGTTTATCTGAGCTTTGCAACAGATTGTTATTGGGTTGTATTTCTAAATTAGAGTTTAATGCCTTATGTATTATTACTACTTTACTCTTTGCCCTTCTGTCCTCTAGTGTTTCTAGGTTTAGTGATTTGACTAATGGTGTTACTCTTGTCAATTGGGAATATTCACTAGTTATAAACCTTGCAGCTCTTTTTTGAATTTGTTCTAATTTTTTAATGTTTTCTTTAGTTGATGGGTCCCATACAGATCCTGCATATTCTAGTATAGGCCTAACTAATGTGAGATAGCATTTTAGTTTTATATTCTTATTACATTTGTAAAAGTTCCTTTTTATGAATCCTAATGTTTTGTTTGATTTTTTAATTACTTCATCAATGTGAGGGTTCCAAGATAACTTATCATTTATTATTACTCCTAGATACTTAGCATTGCTAGTTTGAGTTAGTTCTTTACCATGAATGAAGTAGTTTGTTATTATTTGTTTCTTTTTCTTGGATACCCTTATTAGTTGGCATTTTTCTGGGTGAAAAGACATACTCCAGTTTGATTCCCATTTTTGTAGTTCATCTAGGTCTTTTTGTAAAAGTTCACTATCTTTTCCTGTCTTTATTATTCTATAAATTATGCAATCATCAGCAAATAATCTTACTTTTGTGCCTGTGTTGATGCAATTTGGCAGATCATTAATGTAAATTAGAAATAGTAGGGGCCCTAGAACAGTTCCTTGTGGAACTCCTGAGTTTACTGTTATTGGTGATGACTTAGAGCCATTTATTATCACTGTTTGTTCTCTGCCTATAAGAAAGTCCTGAATCCACTGATGTAAGGGACCAGAGATGCCAAAGTATTTAAGTTTTTTAAGAAGACTAGAATGATGAACTTTATCAAATGCTTTTGAAAAATCTAGTAATATAGCATCAATTTGGTTGTTATTATCTAATCCCTTAGACAAGTCATCTATTAAGCCTATCAATTGAGTCTCACATGATCTATTTTTCCTGAAGCCATGTTGGTGTGGGCACAGTGCATTTAGTTTGTCTAGATGATTTACTATACTACTATATATTATATGTTCTAGTAATTTACATGTTATGCTTGTTAGAGAAACAGGTCTATAATTTCCGGGGTCAGATTTATCTCCTTTTTTGAAAAGGGGGGTTACATTGGCTAATTTCCAATCTTTGGGCACTTTGCCCTGGTTTAGAGAGGCCTGAAAAAGTATTTTAAAGATTGGAGATATTTCATTAGTTAGTTCTTTAAGCAGTCTTGCTGGTATTTCATCTGGACCAGAAGCTTTGTTTACTTTTAAGTTGGTTAGGAGTTGATTAATGCCTTTTTCATCTACATTTATATTTCCTATCTCTTCTAGTTTGTTTAAATTTATGAATATTTCTTTGTCACCTGGATTTGAAAAAGATGATGCAAAGTGTGTGTTTAGGATATTAGTTTTAGTTTCATTATCATTATAAGTTTTGTTGTTTTGGCCTTTTAGTGGAGCTATGCCTGTAGTGTCCATTTTTCTTGATTTAATGTAGGACCATAAGTTTTTATTATTATCTTTAGAAATTACATTGTTTACATATTCATTCTGCAGCTGTCTGCTTAGTTTCTGAGTTAAATGTTTAATTTTTAGGTATTTTTTATGTAGTCTAATTGAATTAGTTGCCTTAAACTTTTTGAATAGATTTTCTTTTTGTTTACACAGTTTCTTTAGTTTAGTGTTAAACCAACATTTGTTAATTTTATTTGATGTTTGTTTTGTTGGCACAGAGTCAGCCATTATTGCTTTTAAGTTGGTTTTTATAAATTGCCAAATATCTTCAACTGGACTATCTATATTGTATTTAGTAAGAAAATTGGTTTGGAATTTTATTGCTGCTTGATGTAGTTCTGTTGTGTTACATTTATTCCAGAGATAAATTATTCTTTTAGGTTGGCACTATAAAGATACAATATCTTACTGTCAAGTGACGCAATCAAACAAAACAGATCGACTATAAGTAAAGGGGACATAATCATGTCAGATCTATTACAACACTGATGTCGTATATATAATAAATAATGTAGTGTGCCGCAGTTACTGTTCTTTGTTGTTGTTGTTTTTTTACACGCCAACAAAAGATTCGATCCAGAGAATGGGTCATTCAATACTTGACAGGCAAACAAATGATATAATGAAATCAATATAATCCATACTGCAGCATTAACATATTCTACCAATGTAACAACAGACACTGCGAGTAATTATTAAAAGGAGCCCACCCCCCTCTCCTTTCCATATCAATGCACTGTATTTGCTGGATAATAAGTCAAAGATTGGCTTTAATACAAGTAAAATAATGTTGTCTTATCCTTACATGTTAACATACGCTCTTTCTTTCAAGTAGATTATTGCTTACTGCATTCATCCGTCTATATAATATATAAACATATAATATACATCATATAGGTCTAATATTGGTCAGACGGAAACTGCTGAGATCACAGCCCTAAGTCATATTTAAGGTCAAAGTTTAGTTTCAAACACAATTTCGGCTGTAGCGACTCATATGATTTGCACGTTCCCTCTTGTTGTTATTTTATTAAATATTTTTTTTGTATCATGATGCCACCAACAGACGCAATTTATGTTGACATAAATATCATGTTTTGCCAGGGATTTATGGCACGGAGGGAGAAGACCAGAGTGAGGGGAGGGAGGTGCAAGATAAGGGAGTAGGTGAACTTTTGTTGTTGTTGTTTTCATATCAGCCTAATTATTGTGAGTTTTGCTCACTCAACTAAAACTTTTTTTTTGTTTTTCAATGTATTTATTTTTCCTAATCCCCACTTTAACTTATTCCCGTTTCCCCATTTTGAACTTGGGTCAAATGTTTTGTATTGTGGCAAAGTAGCTGGCGCACTCAAGGTCCTGTTTGAATCCTGAATCCCTCAGGGAAAATGACAAAGAGCCCGGCCGAGGAACAGTTGGCGCAGAGATGTGGAAGCAGAGACCAAAGGAAATTGGGCCTTACTTGGTGGAAGCTGGAGAGACTGGCCCAGGATAAAGATGCCTGGAGGACCCTTGTTGGCGGCCTATGTCCTAGGAAGGACGACAGACGTCGATGATGATTGGCTGCTGTTTCTCGAGGACGAGAAGGCAGAAGAAGGGTAGGATTCGTGTGCTGAGGATGTCTCTGAGTCTTATCTTATCTTATATATTACAGACGCTCCTTCTATATAGAAGATTATTGTTTCCTGCGCTCATCCGTAGACATTGCAACACAATAAGCTTGTAAAAAAAAAATATATATAGAGAGATCAAACCGCGTTTATTATTTTATGTAAAAGGAAAAATTCATGTATATGCTCGACACATCGGCATGGAATACAGTTGGTTTCTTGAACAAATAAACTGGAAAAACAAAATTTAACATCAATATAAAAAAAAATTCATCTAAATGCAAGATTAGACTCATCCGTGAATAAGGGAATCTTCTGTGTAGAAGAAATGTATGTAACCAAAGACAATATTAAGATGGACCGCTTGCTTTGATATTTCTGCTATTTGATAACTTGAAAAACTTAGTATCGGAATTTCCGATCGCACTACTTCCTCTAGACTTCCGGTTTAGTAATTCGCTATGATTTTCTCAATGGAAAATTAAGATTAAAATCGAAAGTTGTATACAACGGAAACCTTTAATGCACTCATAAGATAAACAAAAGCTAAATTTAACCAAACGCGACTAATACTTTGAGTATTAAATATCGCCGACTCAATTTTGATGTTAAAAACGGATTCCTCCTAGCTAATCTTGTAGCGGTTGTATATTTCTAAAAGACCAGAACTGGCTGTCGATGTTGAAATCAATTGTCAAGCAGCACCAAAAGCATGGCTTTTGTTTACGAAAATGGCGGTAAATTTCACCGGAAGTTCACGATCATTACAGTTCAAAAGGTCACACCTAATTAAGACTTGTCAATTGGTTGCGCACGGAAATAAAGTACAAATTAATATTAAATTATAAGCTCTAAAAATAGAGCAAGCGGTCCATCTTATTATAGTTTTTGGTGTAACATAATAATATTCCGATAATTCTATATAGGGAAAAACTAAATCCCTTTGTAGTCGTTAGTAACCACAGAATAAATATAGAACAGAATGCGCAAGCGCATTTTTTTCTGTTTCCGGAAGTAAGACCGACGCCATACTGTTTAGACTCAGCGGACCTGGTTACACTATATATTTATGCTTATTTACACTGTCTTTTTCATCAAATCAACAAGTTTGAACACCCAAAGTTAAACGTACAACGGCTGTTGTCTAATAAACTGCAACAATGATGCAAAAATATCAACATTAGACTTATCAACATTAGACATATCAACATTAGAAACATCAACATCAGAAATATCAACATTAGAAAATATCAACATTAGAAATATCAACATTAGAAATATCAACATTAGAAATATCAACATTAGAAATATCAACGTTAGACATACCAACATTAGACAAATCAACATTAGACAAATCAACATTATAAATATAAAGCGATAACAATGATTAATAAGCAGCGACTTAAAGTTTTCAAAGACAAACAAGGAGCTCCCAAAAACCCTTTACAAAATTGCTCCCTACAGGAAAAATGCAACCAGAAAGAAAAAAGTACTGCAAAACAAAATAAAATCTAACCAGACGTTGTTTTTTTTAAGTAACTTCTACAAACAAATGGAATTTTTTCACAGTAATGTAAACAATCTATTAATGTTTAAAGTTTTTTTTTTTTTTTTTTAATATTGAGCATGTCTAGTCAAGACTCGGAACGTCCCCATAACTGAACCCTAAAACCCTCATTGAATTATGGGTACAAAACAGAGTGTTATCAAGCTCATGAAATGAGTTTACGACACCTGAAGACGATTTAGATTCGAGAATACACAAAGAATACAGAAGCATTTAAACAAACAAAATTTTACGAAATAAATTTGTAATCCTGTGATGTTTTATTGCACATTAAAACAGTTTCGATGTAAAAGAAATATTACTTTTTTTTTACACCCAAAGTTTATAGATCTAAAAACAATATTTTTGTTAAATAAAATAAATGGAACAGGATTTTTTTTTTAACAGAAACAAAATATTTATCAAGATTAGTGTTGACTAATTCTGATATTTTTGGTTTAAGTTATTTAATAATCTCACTGAATAACTCTTTGTTTGGGTTATTTTTACATTTTCATTGTTTTTGCTTTGTGTATAGTCTAGTACATTTTAAAAATGTTTTGTCTATCGTTTATGGCGCAGTGACAATAAATTCGTTTTGTTTCATGAAAAATTTGCGGAGCTTCTTTTTTTCATTGAAATGTGCACTGGACTATATTGGACAGGGACAAATTATGGCAAGGCAGAAAGTCTTGTGTTTCCCATTGGACTTTATTTATTCTTACACAAACAGATCCTACCTACTTACCAACCTATCTAGATAGGCACCTACCAACTCATTCATCTACCTGCTCACTATCCAGATCTGTATACTGTATATATTTGTCAATTAATCAAGTTATCTATCTATCCATAATTTGTTTATCGATCTATCTATCCATCTGTTTGTCTATCTATCTTTTTGTCTGTCTATCTATCAGTGGCGTAGCTAGGGAGGGGCAGGGGGGACATATGTTCCCGGGCGCCACGTTAGGCGGCGCCAAAATGAGTATTAAAACTAATTATTTAATTTTATTTTGATGTAAACTAATGTATCCCAAATACGTTTGCAAGATTGAATTTAGGAGCTCCACAAATATCTTTATTACAAACCAGTTGGCAAGCATGATTTTAGCGCCCCCAATGAGCATTAAGGGGCGCCATTCTACTCATAAACAAATAACACATCCACAATGTAGAATTGCTGATGGCATTTTTTTTTAAACAAAGATCAGTTCGGGTTCAAATATTATTCTTCATGAAAGTGGCATCTGGTTTTAACAGTTATACAGGTTGAATAATTTCGAGTCGAATATAGGATTTTACGTGAGTACAAGAATTGATAACTCTCGGATCTATAGTAATCTATACCCTTTCAGCATAGAGACAGTCTATCGTCAGTAGCAGGTGAACTTTCGATTACTGCGTCATGGTTTAATCTTTAAACGCCGACTAGCAAATGGAGAGGAAGTAAATCGCTCGTGGCTATTATATTGACCAATTAATAAAGCTGCTTAC
Organism: Anisus vortex; assembly: GCA_949126835.1. Taxonomy (NCBI): domain Eukaryota; kingdom Metazoa; phylum Mollusca; class Gastropoda; family Planorbidae; genus Anisus; species Anisus vortex. Next base: position 22,850,330 of record OX421505.1, read on the forward strand.
TGTTTCTGCTGTCTATTGTTTACATCAGAGGTCGGCAACCTTTTGCTAACAGTGTGCCAAACTAGGATTGCTAAATCATTCAGCGTGCCAACAGCCTAAAAGTCAACCTGCTCTATTATATATTTTTTAGTTGTTTTTATATGACAACTAGTGGTTATGCCCGTCAAAATGACGGAGAAACGAATGGCTACAATATGTTGTGATAAGAGAGACAGAAAGAATATACAATAAAATATACAATAATATATATATATAAAATAAAAACTGGAATGAGAAAGTTTCTTTTCGGGATTTATTTTTTGTTCTCTTTACTTGTTTCTGGTCGCCCTGACCCACTACTGTACCCAAGGGCCTCAAAGACTGGCGTAGTGTGTAAACCGCCGATACATTCCCATTAAGAATACACCGGCGGGCGAACGCGTGGGGGACAGCACCCGCAGTGGGTCCGAAATCTATTGCACTGCCGAGAGGCCACGGGGTCTCGGTGGGGAGGAAGCAATGGACGTTGCATTCCCGTCTCGAGAACCACCCGGTGCCTGCAAGCCTGTACTTAGCCTATAGTATAGGATTTGCGCTACCGGGTGACAGTGCAGGTATATGGGCGAGCCACCACGATATTGATCCTTAGGGGAACCGCAGTGAACGGTCGCTGGCCTGCGGAAACCTTCGGCGTGTCGTGGGCTGGCTGGAGTCCGGACAGAGTTCACTCAATATTAAACGTTACGCCCTGGACACAAGGGCCGAAAGGCTCGTCCGGGTTTACTAAGAGACTTTTTAATTCTGTCGCCCTGACCCTGGCATATGTGTTGCTGTCGAGCTTCTCGTACTAAAACGTAGCGAACAGTTGTGTTGAATTGTTATTCATAATATTAAATTATACTATCTATTATACTATAATATACTATCTAAAAGGAAACAAAACAAACAAATACTAAACTATAAAAAGGTGAATAATATAAAAAAACGTATAGTCTACGTAGAAAATAATATTTCAATACAATAAAAACTAAAGTGAGAACGATTTTTTTTCGGTATAAAATTTTTGTTTTTGCTTATTGTATCAATAAAACAGTATTGAGAATGTTTCTTTCGGTATTTAGTTTTTGTTCTTTTATATTGTGTCCGGTTGCCCTGACCCTAGCACAGGCATTAAAAATTGTATTTAAAAGTAATAATTTATAACTTGTACTTTATAATTCGTATCATTTAATGTATAGAGTGTAGAACGTCGCCTATTAAAGGATATTCTCAATAGCGACGTGAATCCATTAAATAATTAAAACATTTGGTTACTTTTACTTAAAATGATAATGCAATAATGAAAAAAATAAATGATTTAATAGACATTACGTTATAATCTAGTATTTTTTTTAAAGACCAAGTGAAGAGCTTTTTATCAAAATTGAGTTAACATTTGATTTTGATAGTAAATAGTGTATTCAGTATCTGAATGTTAATAAAATCATTTATACAAAATATCAAAGATACATTTTAAGTAATTAGTTCAATATTTGCACTTAAATCTGTGTGTTTTTCGGATGATTACTCCAAATCTCGTAGCCATTTGAGATGTTTTTATTTCCGGCAATATAAGAAAGTGACGTAACATAAAGGATTCCGACTAGGAAAAATGAATATTGTCACGTGTTTTGAATCTATTGCCACATGTTTTGAATCTTTTCCCGGTTCTTATTTTTAACAAAATGGTTAAATATAGATTTATAGCGTCTATTTTTATTTATTTATTTCCCTTGTGATACGTCACTGCCGTATGAGGCTATTCCAAATCTCGTTCCTTTGAGAAAAACCTCTTCACTTGGTCTTTAAGTACACCATTCAACTCTCCAAGCCAAATTGCGGTGCGTAACTTTTAAAAAAGGACTCGCCACATTTAAAAAACAACAGCAGAATAGGGAAAATCCGATAAGACCCTCGCGTTCAATATAGTAAATCTCGCGTTCAACATAGTCAATGAACGGAAATGGCCATTTGCTATGTACGGCTATATTTATTTGCATAGTTGGATCTAACATTTTGGACTTTTTAAATCAAGACATTTATTATTATAAGTGATAAAATAAAATTTTCTTTTGCAGGGCGTTTCCAATTTATACATTTAACTTTTGGCTCCATTAGATCTAGTCAAACGGCTTACGCGCCCATAGCGAACAAACATATAAATAAATTTACAAACATATAAACAAACTCACGGTAATTATATGTATTGATGATTAATTTAACTCCTTAGCAAGACCAAGGCCAAAAGCAAAGGAAATTAATAGAGAAAATTATTAAAGCGTCTTATATTTAATACACAATTAACGAGTTTGTGATTATCATTTTTTTAATTTGCATTTACATTAAATACAATAATTTATTAATAAATGTTCACATTCAATGGTAATTAATGTCTAAGCATTATTCTTTGTTAATGATGATGAGGATCTAACACATGCAAAAATGTATTATACTTTGATCTCAGTTTAACTGGGGATTATATTCATAATAATTGCATGCATTTCATTGTCGTAAAGCGGAATAGATAAGTTGTAATCATACAAATTGGGTAGTTAATGAAATGTTTGAAAATATACATTTACATTCTTCAGTCAAATAATACTTATATAATTTTCAGATATTTTATTTTACAGTTTTATCATTTCAAAGTTATAAATTGTAAGCCATTTTTTTTTTTTTTTTTTTTTTTTTTAAATAGAAACATATTAGAAATATTAGCTAAAAAAAAACGGTCTACTTATCTCCCTTTATTTAAAAACGTGTCCACATTTCAAGACATTTGATTCAATAGTGATGCCAAACCAGTTATGTTTTGTAAGATAACGAATATTACTGACTAATTATTTTTTGTTTATATAAATCCAACATTATGGTATTCATTACAAGATTTATTTATTAGAGGATTAAAATAGTTTACGTTAAACAGTTGTAAATAAACATTTCCTGCATTAATTGTCTGTCCATTTAAGGAGTTTATATTTTATACATTAATAATTACAGAAATTACATAATATAGTGTTATTAAAAAGTCTCTTATATTTATTAAATTAATAATACAAATAAATTTGTTTTAGAATTGCTTATATTTATGTTTAATTAAAGAAGATGAGCATAAAAAACTACTTTTAATGTAATTAGTCTGTATAAATCAATGAGTGTATGTGATCTTTTTGTATGTTTAAAACAGCTTTCATGTGCGATAAAATCTGTTCACAAGTAATTTGAACCAAAAGCTGAAAGTAAAAGAGCAAATGCCTAGCAGTTAAGAATAGCAGGTGACTTTCCTAAGCAGCTTCCTTCCAGATTGTTTCCGCAAATGGGCATATTTGGATGCCCATTTTTAATATGTTTAAAATTCAACTTTCTGCATTTTAAAATCGCCAATATCCCTCGACTTAAAAAAAATATCTACATCTAAGAAGGTTGTAGTAATATCAAACCAGTTAGGATTGATGTGGTATGATAAAATGAAAGTCATCAATTTGAAAGTCTTGCCTTTGATTAAAAAACTCCGCTTTGACTGCTTCGATGTACTTCTTAAAAAGCCCAACTATATATCTAAATATATGCCTTAATATAGGTATGTACATGAAGTTAAATGTTTTGAAATTGATTTCACGGCAAGATATGTCCAGTTTCAATGCAAATCCATTCCAGTAGACCTTGTAAATGCAAGTTCAACTCACTTAAATGTGTCACTGTGTCATTCAGAAAGATCGGCTTCAACAGTCAGTTTTCCTCATTCAGAACCGGAAAATGTTAATATTTTTAATCAATACAAAAACACCTCTTGGAGGTGTCTAGCGTGCCATTAAAAACTACTCTGCGTGCCAAGTTTGGCACGCGTGCCTTAGGTTGGCGAGCCCTGGTTTACATCATCAAGTTCAAACTCACGATCTTCTATATCTATTTATTTGACTATGTATTTTTCCATATTTTTACTATCTATCTATTTATCGTTCTATCCATCTGCTTGTCTATCTTTCTATCAAATTATTTGTGTATCTATTCATCTATTTGACTATCTATCTATTTATCGTTCTATCCATCTGCTTGTCTATCTGTCTATCCAACTATTTGTGTTTCTATTCATCTATTCATCTATTTGTCTATCTATCTATCCATCTATCGATCTCTTTGTCTATCTATCTGTCGATATATCTATTCATCTATCTAGCTTTATATCTATCTATGTCTATATATATATATTTCTATATCTCTCTCTCTATCTATCGGTCTATCTATCTCCTTGACTGTGTTTTCTTCCATCTTTCCGTCTATCCATCTATCTATTTATATTTCTGTCTCTTTTCCGACAATTCTCTCCACCAATTCACTCTACATTTTCCCCATCTATTTGTCTTTCTGTCTTTCTATTAGTCTTTCTTCCCGTCTACCTGTCTATTTTTCTAAATATGATGTAGTCCTTCAAACTTTAAATCTATGTAGGGTACCTTATTACAACAAAGTAATAAATAATGGCCCCCAATAAAATCCTAAGCTCCAAATTTAATCGTTGAGAAAAACAAACAACGGCAAACTACAATAAAATGTAAGAAGTGGGTTCAAATATAAATCTTTCATTCAAATGATCTTATTCAAGTCGAGCAAATCGCGAGCTGTTGCGTGATTGTGAAGACAAAATGTAACAGGTCATAGAACTGAAAAAAAAAAAAAAAAAAAGCAAAAAAAAAAACAAAAACAAGCGATAAATAAAGAAGCACTTTAGTTTGGATATTACTTGGGTACCGAAAGTCCGAAAATCCTAATACTTGTGAAGGCTAGGCTTTGTTCCAGGGTGGAGGTGGGGGGGGGGGGGTACCTGACAATAGTTGGGGTAAAGTAATTGTGACGGCCACAAAAATCCCCTTAGTATGCCGTGGCCGCAGCAACTGTTGATCGCTGATTCACTTGCCGTTTTGATGAATTTGATGAATTTGGTCTTTTTCTATTCATTTTCTATTCTTTTTATAACAATATTTCAAACAACTGTCTCCCAGACTGTTTTTTTTTTCTTTGGTCTAGAAAATAATATTTTAGCGGAACCTTAAACAATTGACACATTAAAAACAACTAAATAATGTTAATACAGTTCAATTAAAACTTTTAGGGAGATAGACATGGCGGCAATGATTTATCGCACAGCGTTGAGATTTCTCACGGTACCCGTGGAACTATATAATTTGGGAATCACTGATTAAAACAATAATAAATCATTCGACAAGGTCACTGCTATGTTTTCATATATCATACTTAAACGTTGCGCTCGACCAATCAAAATAAATGAGGTCATTGTTGCAAAGAATTCATTGGTCTACGACCTATGTGCACTCTGAAGCGCGCGGTGTATTGTGGGACAGAAAGGATGTAGAGACGCGCCAAAAATCTTGAGATTAACGCTATGTTCTGTACTGCACGGAAATTCGGCATCTCGGAAATTCCGAGTAAGACATATTCCCATTTCCAAAATGGTGCATTTTAAATCTTCTTTCATCAAAGCGTCATTGGCTAATAGAGCATTTGCTATAGGCGTGGCTTAGGTTTCTAGGTCACGTAACTATGTAAATAGAAGCCATGAGGGAGAGATGGTGGAATAAAATTGTTCTTTATCATGTCTTTTTTACACTCAAATATAAGGAATTTGTTTCCATAAATCTTGATATTTAACTGTGATATTAGTCCTTAATAGTCCGTCCACGAAGTAAACAAGATTTGAAGCTTTTATAGTTTTTCAATAGCTCTTGTGAAACATATTGCACAGCCTACCTTATGCTTTACTTTTAGATAGTAAGTTATGATAGGCTAACTTTCAACAATCGACATCTACAATTAAATATTCTGCACTAACGGAACCTATTCCAATGATTTTAAATGGTTTTAATTTTAGATTTGAATGCTAATTTCATCTTATGACAGTGTTTTATATATTTTTACGTCATATTGTTGAATTGATGATATTTAAAAATGAAACCTTCTTAAGCCTATAGTAATAAGGCTGCCATTATTCACCACTACATAAAGTAAACAAACTTCACGTGCTATTTTTTAAACGTGATTGGAAATGTTGTTTTTTTTAGAAACATTGAAAAATAATTTTTTTTTAATCAATTCGATACTATGTACAGTCACTGTCACTTTTACTATTAAAAATAGGATAATTTCAATTTAATTTTAAATAAGTTTAGCGTTAACATATTTTTGAAATAATTAGGTAGTGTAAGCACTGATATATATATATATATATATATTTTTTGGTTAAGATTAACCAATTCGTCAAATTGGTTATTTCACACTTTGGTGAACCTTAACCGAAACAAGCTAAAGAATATACGTGTTTTAAATTCATATAATTTTTACGCTATCTTGAATTATAATTATATATTAAATTACTGTATATAATATCTAACTTTATTTTACAATATTAACAGATCTTCATTTTAAAAAAAAAGTGCCATATTTCTAACGACGCTTCAATGAAACGAACAGTTTTAAAATGCACATTTTTGGAAAACGAAAGTTTTTTTTCCAATTATTCCTACTTTGAATTTCCGAGTTTCCGGGCAGTAAAGAACATAGCATAAAAACTTCCTTTCCAAACCTTGAAGGTGTTTCTTTCTTCTTCTTTTTTTTTTTTTTTTTTTTTTTTGTCTCTTTCTGTTGTGGTGTCACAGTTAATTATTTTGCCTGTGATATCAAAAGCGAGGCCGGGCATTGTATTAGTCACACAATCCCGCGTGTGATTTTTTTACTCCCATAAATTAAAGAACAGTGTAGGCTATTAGTGTTTGCTGGCGTAGCTACTGTCTAACTGTCTAACTAACCAGAATGAGGGAGAGTTGAAAGTATTAAATAAAAGTAAATGCAGCCATGTAAAATGGATGTCAAATTTCGGAAACTTATTACAAGTAATTTGTAGGTTATGCTAAGGAATGGATTCGCGTTAAATTTACCACATAAATAAAAAAAAAAGAGTTTTTTTGGCTTGTAACATGTATGTGTGGTACTGAGTGTTCGTGCATGCGTGCCTGTGTAGGTGTGTGTTTGAGCGAGTGTCTCTTGTATTTAGGTTCTTATGCGCGTGTAATTTTTTGAGTTTATATGTGTTAGTGTATGTGTGTGTTACTGTGTGTGTTACTGTGTGTATGTATTACTGTGTGTGTGTTTTTTTACTGTGTGTGTGATAGGGTATGTGTTACTGTGTGTGTGTTACTGTGTGTTTTTACTGTGTGTGTGTTAGTGTAGGCCCCTATGTATGTATGTGTTACTGTGTGTGTTACTGTGTGTGTTACTGTGTGTTTTTTTACTGTGTGTGTGTTAGTGTATCTATGTGTGTTACTGTGTGTGTGTTACTGTGTGTGTGTTAGTGTGGGTGTTAGTGTATGTATGTGTGTTACTGTGTGTGTGTTACTGTGTGTGTTAATGTATGTGTGCTACTGTGTGTGTGTTAGTGTATGTATGTGTATTACTGTGTGTGTGTTACTGTGTGTGTGCTAGTGTATGTATGTGTTTTACTGTGTGTGTGTGTGACTGTGTGTGTTAATGTATGTATGTGTGTCACTGTGTGTGTATGGAACTGTGTTTGTTACTGTGTGTGTGTTTCAGTGTTTGTAATTGCAAAACTAGGCCTGGTGCGTTGAGGGAATGTTATGCAACGCACTATATACCTCTTTTTTTTAGCTACATCTTAAACAGATTGCATAAACCAATCAACATATAACAAACCTGATACAACCATTTTTTATATGTAAGAACAGATGCATTTATGTTCTGTTTCTTCTCAAGCGGCATCCGTACATGGAAGAGGTAGCCTGAGAAAATAACTGGGAAACCAAATACTGCATACTTTGCTTACTTCAAAATACTGCATACTTTGCTTACTTCAAAATACTGCATACTTTGCTTACTTCAAAATACTGCATACTTTGCTTACTTCAAAATACTGCATACTTTGCTTACTTCAAAATACTGCATACTTTGCTTACTTCAAAATACTGCATACTTTGCTTACTTCAAAATACTGCATACTTTGCTTACTTCAAAATACTGCATACTTTGCTTACTTCAAAATACTGCATACTTTGCTTACTTCAAAATACTGCATACTTTGCTTACTTCAAAATACTGCATACTTTGCTTACTTCAAAATACTGCATAATACTTTGCTTACTTCAAAATACTGCATACTTTGCTTACTTCAAAATACTGCATACTTTGCTTACTTCAAAATACTGCATACTTTGCTTACTTCAAAATACTGCATACTTTGCTTACTTCAAAATACTGCATACTTTGCTTACTTCAAAATACTGCATACTTTGCTTACTTCAAAATACTGCATACTTTGCTTACTTCAAAATACTGCATACTTTGCTTACTTCAAAATACTGCATACTTTGCTTACTTCAAAATACTGCATACTTTGCTTACTTCAAAATACTGCATACTTTGCTTACTTCAAAATACTGCATACTTTGCTTACTTCAAAATACTGCATACTTTGCTTACTTCAAAATACTGCATACTTTGCTTACTTCAAAATACTGCATACTTTGCTTACTTCAAAATACTGCATACTTTGCTTACTTCAAAATACTGCATACTTTGCTTACTTCAAAATACTGCATACTTTGCTTACTTCAAAATACTGCATACTTTGCTTACTTCAAAATACTGCATACTTTGCTTACTTCAAAATACTGCATACTTTGCTTACTTCAAAATACTGCATACTTTGCTTACTTCAAAATACTGCATACTTTGCTTACTTCAAAATACTGCATACTTTGCTTACTTCAAAATACTGCATACTTTGCTTACTTCAAAATACTGCATACTTTGCTTACTTCAAAATACTGCATACTTTGCTTACTTCAAAATACTGCATACTTTGCTTACTTCAAAATACTGCATACTTTGCTTACTTCAAAATACTGCATACTTTGCTTACTTCAAAATACTGCATACTTTGTTTACTTCAAAATACTGCATACTTTGCTTACTTCAAAATACTGCATACTTTGCTTACTTCAAAATACTGCATACTTTGCTTACTTCAAAATACTGCATACTTTGCTTACTTCAAAATACTGCATACTTTGTTTACTTCAAAATACTGCATACTTTGCTTACTTCAAAATACTGCATACTTTGCTTACTTCAAAATACTACATACTTTGCTTACTTCAAAATACTGCATACTTTGCTTACTTCAAAATACTGCATACTTTGCTTACTTCAAAATACTGCATACTTTGCTTACTTCAAAATACTGCATACTTTGCTTACTTCAAAATACTGCATACTTTGCTTACTTCAAAATACTGCATACTTTGCTTACTTCAAAATACTGCATACTTTGCTTACTTCAAAATACTGCATACTTTGCTTACTTCAAAATACTGCATACTTTGCTTACTTCAAAATACTGCATACTTTGCTTACTTCAAAATACTGCATACTTTGCTTACTTCAAAATACTGCATAATACTTTGCTTACTTCAAAATACTGCATACTTTGCTTACTTCAAAATACTGCATACTTTGCTTACTTCAAAATACTGCATACTTTGCTTACTTCAAAATACTGCATACTTTGCTTACTTCAAAATACTGCATACTTTGCTTACTTCAAAATACTGCATACTTTGCTTACTTCAAAATACTGCATACTTTGCTTACTTCAAAATACTGCATACTTTGCTTACTTCAAAATACTGCATACTTTGCTTACTTCAAAATACTGCATACTTTGCTTACTTCAAAATACTGCATACTTTGCTTACTTCAAAATACTGCATACTTTGCTTACTTCAAAATACTGCATACTTTGTTTACTTCAAAATACTGCATACTTTGCTTACTTCAAAATACTGCATACTTTGCTTACTTCAAAATACTGCATACTTTGCTTACTTCAAAATACTGCATACTTTGCTTACTTCAAAATACTGCATACTTTGCTTACTTCAAAATACTGCATACTTTGTTTACTTCAAAATACTGCATACTTTGCTTACTTCAAAATACTGCATACTTTGCTTACTTCAAAATACTGCATACTTTGCTTACTTCAAAATACTGCATACTTTGCTTACTTCAAAATACTGCATACTTTGCTTACTTCAAAATACTGCATACTTTGTTTACTTCAAAATACTGCATACTTTGCTTACTTCAAAATACTGCATACTTTGCTTACTTCGAAATACTGCATACTTTGCTTACTTCAAAATACTGCATAATACTTTGCTTACTTCAAAATACTGCATACTTTGCTTACTTCAAAATACTGCATACTTTGCTTACTTCAAAATACTGCATACTTTGCTTACTTCAAAATACTGCATACTTTGCTTACTTCAAAATACTGCATACTTTGCTTACTTCAAAATACTGCATACTTTGCTTACTTCAAAATACTGCATACTTTGCTTACTTCAAAATACTGCATACTTTGCTTACTTCAAAATACTGCATAATACTTTGCTTACTTCAAAATACTGCATACTTTGCTTACTTCAAAATACTGCATACTTTGCTTACTTCAAAATACTGCATACTTTGCTTACTTCAAAATACTGCATACTTTGCTTACTTCAAAATACTGCATACTTTGCTTACTTCAAAATACTGCATACTTTGCTTACTTCAAAATACTGCATACTTTGCTTACTTCAAAATACTGCATACTTTGCTTACTTCAAAATACTGCATACTTTGCTTACTTCAAAATACTGCATACTTTGTTTACTTCAAAATACTGCATACTTTGCTTACTTCATAATACTGCATACTTTGCTTACTTCAAAATACTGCATACTTTGCTTACTTCAAAATACTTTATAGGCCTACGTGTTTTGTCGTTTTGCAAAATGTAAAGTAATCTCAAAGAAACAGTTTAGAAACACTTCAATAAAACATAAGGATGGATTTACGGTAATAAATTACATAATGTAGGACAATGACCTACACCTTAACAACATGGGCGTGAGTCTACAAACATGTTTCCCTTCGGGGGGAAGGGGGGCGGCACCTGTATAATTAAATAACAATCCAGAAAGGCGGGGAAAGGAGGAGGGAGCCAAGTTCAACATTTTTATTTGGCCCTTAGAGGAAGGAAGTGCGAGGGGGGGGGGCGGGGGGGGGACTAGTTTTAAGTGGTATACAAACTGCACGTTTTACTGGGCCGTTATATTGAACACATATATTACCCTCTCATGGGGAAACGATATTTTATTACAAACTGAAGTGCATTCCTGTATGACGTCGTGTTGTTAAAAAAAAAAGAAATTGGAAAGAGTGTATGTCTATTGGATATGGTAATCGAACCGCAGCCGAACAGAAAACACCGAACTCGAACCGTGCTGGCGAGCGAAACGAAACCAAACTCTACTCGAAACTGACCCAGACTTAAGGTCTTACCCGGCCGATTCGAACCCAAATGTCTAAAAAGTCAGTTTGATTCCCATCTCTAGTGTCTATGTGACAATGACTTATTTTCGAAACAACCCATTTTTTTAAATCTGTTTGAAATCACAATTAGAAATTGCTATAGGTCCAACAATGAAGCAGCGTTTAAATATTGGCTAATCATTGGTCCACTTTTACGGCCAATGTAGTGTGCTAACAGGAAAATAACTCCATTAAGTTGACTGATTGTTGACACTGGTGTCACTGTGACAGTAGATACATAAGTAGAATGGAATTTTCAGTATGGATTATATTGATTTCATTACATTTTCATGCTTGTCATGCGTGGTCGTGAAGCATGTCCTATCTTTTAGATTGGGCCGTTGTGTTTTTGTGCAAAGAAAACGAATAGAAGCTAGACTATGGCAAAACACATAATTTATGGGCGGCAGTTTTTTTTTCAAAATTTTTGATAAGTCACTGTATGTGCTGGTGTGTGTGTGGAGGGGTTGTGTATGTTTATGAATGCTTGTGTAATTTATCAATCCATTTCTCTCTCTCTCTCTTTCTCCCTCTCTCCCTCCCTCCCTCCCTCCCTCCCTCTCCTCTCCTCTCTCTTTCTCTTTAAAGGCACGTGACCCTATTGTTTTATATTTTACTTTTGCGATCTCACTTCTAGAATGTGTCCTCCCTAGCAGAGAGCTTAGTGTATTCGACTGCCATGCGAGCGACCTGGGTTCTATTTCCCAATGATAACTTTTTTCCTTCTTTTTTTTTTTTTTTTCCATTAGTATTACTTTTTTTTATAAATTGGAAAGAATTATATATATACATATATATGAAATGCAGACGGCTCAAGACTCAAGATATAAAACCTATATAAAATATAAACTATTTGTTAATATGTCACAATTAAATGAAGGAAAACAAACAATACTTCTGAAACCATGCCAAGATAATAGGTTTAGACAATTCACTTCCCTTAGCTTAGATTGTAAAATTCTCCAAAATATAAAACAGGGAACGACAAAATTGCATGCAATATTAGGTTTGATAAAAAAGGGGGTTCGTATTCGTTTTTCCTACTAGATACCATTGGCGACGTGTTTGCCACCCTCGCTAGAAATTGATACCACAATCTTCAGATGAGCAAACAACAACAAAAAACTACGATGACATATTAACAGATCCTCCAAAAGTGTGTTGTTTTGATGTTGTAATCAGTTTTCTATTTCATTGTTTAGGGTTATCGTTCTTCCACTGAAAACTAAACATATAGACTTCCAACATTCTTCCACTGAAAACTAAACATATAGACTTCCAACATTCTTCCACTGAAAACTAAACATATAGACTTCCAACATTCTTCCACTGTAAACTAAACATATAGACTTCCAACATTCTTCCACTGAAAACTAAACATATAGACTTCCAACATTCTTCCACTGAAAACTAAACATATAGACTTCCAACATTCTTCCAATGAAAACTAAACATATAGACTTCCAACATTCTTCCACTAAAAACTAAACATATAGACTTCCAACATTCTTCCACTGAAAACTAAACATATAGACTTCCAACATTCTTCCAATGAAAACTAAACATATAGACTTCCAACATTCTTCCACTGAAAACTAAACATATAGACTTCAGCCATTCTTCCACTGAAAACTAAACATATAGACTTCCAACATTCTTCCACTGAAGACTAAACATATAGACTTCCAACATTCTTCTACTGAAAACTAAACATATAGACTTCCAACATTCTTCCAATGAAAACTAAACATATAGACTTCCAACATTCTTCCACTGAAAACTAAACATATAGACTTTAAAAATTCTTCCACTGAAAACTAAACATATAGACTTCCAACATTCTTCCAATGAAAACTAAACATATAGACTTCCAACATTCTTCCAATGAAAACTAAACATATAGACTTCCAACATTCTTCCAATAAAAACTAAACATATAGACTTCCAACATTCTTCCACTGAAAACTAAACATATAGACTTTAAACATTCTTCCACTGAAAACTAAACATATAGACTTCCAACATTCTTCCACTGAAAACTAAACATATAGACTTCCAACATTCTTCCACTGAAAACTAAACATATAGACTTCCAACATTCTTCCACTGAAAACTAAACATATAGACTTCCAACATTCTTCCAATGAAAACTAAACATATAGACTTCCAACATTCTTCCAATGAAAACTAAACATATAGACTTTAAAAATTCTTCCACTGAAAACTAAACATATAGACTTCCAACATTCTTCCAATGAAAACTAAACATATAGACTTCCAACATTCTTCCAATGAAAACTAAACATATAGACTTCCAACATTCTTCCAATAAAAACTAAACATATAGACTTCCAACATTCTTCCACTGAAAACTAAACATATAGACTTTAAACATTCTTCCACTGAAAACTAAACATATAGACTTCCAACATTCTTCCACTGAAAACTAAACATATAGACTTCCAACATTCTTCCACTGAAAACTAAACATATAGACTTCCAACATTCTTCCACTGAAAACTAAACATATAGACTTCCAACATTCTTCCAATGAAAACTAAACATATAGACTTCCAACATTCTTCCATTGAAAACTAAACATATAGACTTCCAACATTCTTCCAATGAAAACTAAACATATAGACTTCCAACATTCTTCCACTGAAAACTAAACATATAGACTTCCAACATTCTTCCACTGAAAACTAAACATATAGACTTCCAACATTCTTCCAATGAAAACTAAACATATAGACTTCCAACATTCTTCCAATGAATACTAAACATATAGACTTCCAACATTCTTCCACTGTAAACTAAACATATAGACTTCCAACATTCTTCCACTGAAAACTAAACATATAGACTTCCAACATTCTTCCAATGAAAACTAAACATATAGACTTCCAACATTCTTCCACTGAAAACTAAACATATAGACTTCCAACATTCTTCCAATGAAAACTAAACATATAGACTTCCAACATTCTTCCAATGAAAATTAAACATATAGACTTCCAACATTCTTCCAATGAAAACTAAACATATAGACTTCTAACATTCTTCTAATGAAAACTAAACATATAGACTTCCAACATTCTTCCACTGTAAACTAAACATATAGACTTCCAACATTCTTCCAATGAAAACTAAACATATAGACTTCCAACATTCTTCCAATGAAAACTAAACATATAGACTTCCAACATTCTTCCACTGTAAACTAAACATATAGACTTCCAACATTCTTCCACTGAAAACTAAACATATAGACTTCCAACATTCTTCCAATGAAAACTAAACATATAGACTTTCAACATTCTTCCACTGAAAACTAAACATATAGACTTCCAACATTCTTCCAATGAAAACTAAACATATAGACTTCCAACATTCTTCCAATGAAAACTAAACATATAGACTTCCAACATTCTTCCAATGAAAACTAAACATATAGACTTCCAACATTCTTCCACTGAAAACTAAACATATAGACTTCCAACATTCTTCCACTGAAAACTAAACATATAGACTTCCAACATTCTTCCACTGAAAACTAAACATATAGACTTCCAACATTCTTCCACTGAAAACTAAACATATAGACTTCCAACATTCTTCCAATGAAAACTAAACATATAGACTTCCAACATTCTTCCACTGAAAACTAAACATATAGACTTCCAACATTCTTCCACTGAAAACTAAACATATAGACTTCCAACATTCTTCCAATGAAAACTAAACATATAGACTTCCAACATTCTTCCACTGAAAACTAAACATATAGACTTCCAACATTCTTCCACTGAAAACTAAACATTTAGACTTCCAACATTCTTCCACTGAAAACTAAACATATAGACTTCCAACATTCTTCCAATGAAAACTAAACATATAGACTTCCAACATTCTTCCAATGAAAACTAAACATATAGACTTCCAACATTCTTCCAATGAAAACTAAACATATAGACTTCCAACATTCTTCCACTGAAAACTAAACATATGGATATAGACTTGTATATTGCCTGCTTAAATAGCGCACACACAAACACAAATGCTGGTGTAGTTATAGGTATCTCAATGACTACAAAATAAGAAAACAAAATAATTCTATGCACATGTCACGTTGACCTTAGTGGGTTTTACCATAACATCCAGTCATGGCAGTTGGTACGTTACACTCTGACTCTGTTATGTCACAACATTACAAATGCGGTCATTTCGAGGCAAGAGAGGAGGGGGAAAAACGAGAATCAAAACGTTAATGTGAAAATAGACCACAGCACAACGTTATAATTAGCTCACTCTGGATTAACGAATTATTCAGCTAACATTCAATGTATTTAATTTTTATTATAGAACTAAAACATCTACTCATGTGCTTAGCATATACATGTACCCCAAAAAGCGATCTTTAAAATGGAGATGTAGTATACACATAGAAAGCCCATGTTTTGATGGACAAAGGAATTGTAAATGGGGAAAAGCCTTCACAAGCTAATCGATTTAAAAACAATTGTTTATATTATCTTCGCAAATCTTTCTGGTTGGGTGGCTGGCGACCGACCGACCGACCCGACCTTTGGAAGGCTAATGAAACCGATTCCCGTCATCCTATTGATCTGAACCTTAGCACATAGACCTTAACACAGGTGTAATAAATTCTATCCAATTTTCGGCAACACTCCCTGTGGCGTTTTGGGGAGAAGATTAACGTCACACTCAACTAAGAAAGGTCTTAGATGTAATCCGCTCTTATAAGATACTATAATCATCTCATATGTACGTACAAACCACTGACACTATGTGCCACTATTGAATGTCTGATTGGAGTAAGAATGTGTCTTTCCTTTCTATCTCCTATAATATTTAAGATTAAAGTATTTAGCTTGCATTGAATTTTATTTACATATATGTATACGTTCTGCATGCTTATCAGTATATTACTTATTGTTATACGATTAATCATTGATATTAGTTCCCATTCATGTACATTATAAATGTTGTAGCACGTGTGTGTTCCTCCCCCCTCCCCGCCCCATGCCCTCGGAACAAGGCCAGGGTCATACCTGACGCAACCAAGCTAATCCCCCCCCCCCACCCCACAGTCTCTTTGACCAGATCACAGGAAATTCACATCTCAATGACGGTTCTTCCCCTGGTCAGAGAATAGGGAACTTGGAATCTTTGATGCAGGACCCCGACGGACAAGAGAGAAAACTCTGACCAACAACACAGGGCCTTCGAAGTTTCCCTACCGCCGCGTCTTCTCCCCCCCCCCCCGCACCCCTCCCCACTACCGTTTGGTACTTATTTTCACATGCCAATCAATCAAATGTTGAATTGAAGAGACATGTTGACCAGTCGGATACGCTATCTACTGGTCAATCTTACCCTTGCCCCTCCCCCCTCATTACAATCACGTGGGGAGTTGCAACCTAACTTGTTGTTTAACATGTAATGTAAATGTAAGTTAGTTTTAGGTCAGTCTGGCTTAAGGAGTCTCGAGGGTTGGATGCCCCGAGCTCCAATAGCACCAAGCGGTGCTACAGTCTGTTGTAGAGTTCTTGTTAGGACTATCTGCTACACATAATTTAAGCCTATGATTAAATGTACACTCTTTATCACTTGTATTTGGATTGTATGAATTATGTGCTCACGTCATTAATGATTGAATACGGACTTTCACGTGAATAAAATATTCGTTGTTACAATACGCCTTGCTTATCGATTGATAGAATACCTGTTTGTGTGACGTCCAGTGACAGTGTCAATTAGTTAACAGTTTAACTCAACCTACGTATTAACGAGCCAAAACGAAACCTGGATATAAATTTGTCTTAGAATCACATAGGAATCATCAGCACTTCGGGACCACATACCACCTAGATAACCTGCCATTTTCACCCCTCCCCATCACCTGTGTACCTGCTGAGTTATCCACTAAGTCTGCACTGATAGCCTACACGCTAATTGCAGGCTCGGTGACAGAATCTTAGACCAGCACGCCACACCTGTGGGCTCGTGCCGGAATTAGTTTCGCTTGACGTACATGGATAAGTACTCACGCTCAACATTGAACTCTGTGCTATGATATTCTTCACGTGATGAAAGACTGGGGGCTTAAGGTTTCATCAGGTGAGCGAACTGTGTTATTTGACTCCACTGCAAACACTCATCTATCATCGTAGAATTATACGTCAACTCTTGTTTCTGCCAATGCTATACGCTTGAAATATATCGCCTTGCCTGTTCGGATTATTTGCTGTATTACGTTTATTTGTCGGCTTCACGCCACAATAACAAAATCGCCACTCGTGTTTGGATAACTTGCTCTATTATGTTAGATGCCGGCCAGAGCGCCACCAATAACAAAGTCGTTTCCTGCTCGGATTAGCTCCTGTACAACTCAGTACACTGTATATATGCTTGCCGAACGCCGATAGTCAATAGGCATATCGCCATTTCTGCTTTGGATTAGCTCATGCGTAACGAAATTATTTGCCAGATCGCATAACTATGTCCGCCAAATACTGTGAACCAGTACCCGCCCTGAGAAACACTGAAAATATTCGCGCCCACCGGGCCGCAATCCAGCCTGAAATCTTCAACATTGCATATAATGTTCGCCCATTAAGCTATAATTCTTGGATACTTACAGCCACGTTCGCACTGGATTAAACTGCCATTTGCAGTACGTTCCTGGAAGCTGACATTATTGCCTTTAGATTGGAGTATATTAACTGTTATCGGATTACCATGTGTAAATATTAACTTTTGATGAACTGTGTTCCTTACACAACGCGTTGGATAATAAATGTGTTAGATTTAAAGACTGCCTACGGGCCAATTGACTGTTCTCAAGCGCTACACGGCCGATGTCATCCGCTGTCATCTGATGTGCCAGACCCACTCTGACGTCAAGACTCAAGAAACGCGGTCTAGCGTGAAAGAAAATGAATGTGTTTAGATAAAACGGTGAGTGGCATATATGTAGTGGTCAAATGTACGTACAGAGATATTATTGGTAGCGAATTAAATAATTGCTTCTTTACCGATTTTACAAATTTATAAAACGGGAATTGAGAAAGTAGAACGATTTAATCTTTACTGTAGCCAAAGTAATGTACGCCCACTGCCAGCCCCCCCTTTCCGCCGCTGCTTAAACACTGTTAAACAAGGAGAAATGTGTTGCTTGAGGAAAGAAGAGAAGCGAATAGTGTAACAATTAAAGTGAAGCTATGTCCGTGTTTTAGCTCTAGGGCCCAATAATTGCAAACGAACGACAACATTGATACAATTTCCTGGCCTATCGCGCCAGAGGTGACTTGACTACCGCCTTACTCCGCCCCCCCCCCACTAGAAGTCACTCGCGCGTGAGAAATCAGAATCCACGTGATCAGAAACACTAGTGTTTAGGCTTGTGTTGGGGTCAGCTGCACGCGCCCACACAACGCCCGCCGCCGCCCCCCCCCCCAGAAGAATGTTCACTAGGCTAATAATGCATGTACCAATACGTTAAGCAAAGGACTCCGCTGCCCCACCCTCTATGACTCCGTCATAGATCCCCTGATATTTACGTGTGAGCCAGATCCCCTCACCTGTCCGCTTTAGCGCGAGGCAGGGAGTGAACTGGTGGACCTGATAGTTCGATCAGCAATTCGATCCCTATCACCCAGTTTTGGCATCCCGTCTCGGACTTCCTCCAATTTCGTGGACCCTACTGCCGAGGTCGAATTATTATTATTATTATGCTTATAATTATTATAATAAAGTGAATCCCGCATTTATAGCACATAGAAAGCATGAAATAAATAGATTTCCTAGCTAGTGCCTATCAATATATGGAAAGGAAGGACATAAGACAGTCACAGACAAACGATAAAATGAATAAACCGTGTCAATAGCTCGCAAATAAATGGGACGAACCTAGACTAAGCATTATGCCGGAATAGATTTAAAGTACTGTAAGAAACGCTAAAGCATGCCTTTCTCCTCCGTCCATAACAGAAAAACGTAAAAATTCGCCCCGTCACCCCTTACCGCCTTGTCTCGACCTCCCCCCTCTTCCCCATAGCGATGACCACCCGCTTCGCTTCGATGGTCCAGAACTCTCATAGTGTAAATAGTAAGTGCAGTAGGCCTACCTCTAATGGGTCAAATCTTTCATTATATGAAAGCTTTAAAACATGGCGGGGCAGGTGTGGCGTTTTGGGGAGAAGATTAACGTCACACTCAACTAAGAAAGGTCTTAGATGTAATCCGCTCTTATAAGATACTATAATCATCTCATATGTACGTACAAACCACTGACACTATGTGCCACTATTGAATGTCTGATTGGAGTAAGAATGTGTCTTTCCTTTCTATCTCCTATAATATTTAAGATTAAAGTATTTAGCTTGCATTGAATTTTATTTACATATATGTATACGTTCTGCATGCTTATCAGTATATTACTTATTGTTATACGATTAATCATTGATATTAGTTCCCATTCATGTACATTATAAATGTTGTAGCACGTGTGTGTTCCTCCCCCCTCCCCGCCCCATGCCCTCGGAACAAGGCCAGGGTCATACCTGACGCAACCAAGCTAATCCCCCCCCACCCCACAGTCTCTTTGACCAGATCACAGGAAATTCACATCTCAATGACGGTTCTTCCCCTGGTCAGAGAATAGGGAACTTGGAATCTTTGATGCAGGACCCCGACGGACAAGAGAGAAAACTCTGACCAACAACACAGGGCCTTCGAAGTTTCCCTACCGCCGCGTCTTCTCCCCCCCCCCCCCCCGCACCCCTCCCCACTACCGTTTGGTACTTATTTTCACATGCCAATCAATCAAATGTTGAATTGAAGAGACATGTTGACCAATCGGATACGCTATCTACTGGTCAATCTTACCCTTGCCCCTCCCCCCTCATTACAATCACGTGGGGAGTTGCAACCTAACTTGTTGTTTAACATGTAATGTAAATGTAAGTTAGTTTTAGGTCAGTCTGGCTTAAGGAGTCTCGAGGGTTGGATGCCCCGAGCTCCAATAGCACCAAGCGGTGCTACAGTCTGTTGTAGAGTTCTTGTTAGGACTATCTGCTACACATAATTTAAGCCTATGATTAAATGTACACTCTTTATCACTTGTATTTGGATTGTATGAATTATGTGCTCACGTCATTAATGATTGAATACGGACTTTCACGTGAATAAAATATTCGTTGTTACAATACGCCTTGCTTATCGATTGATAGAATACCTGTTTGTGTGACGTCCAGTGACAGTGTCAATTAGTTAACAGTTTAACTCAACCTACGTATTAACGAGCCAAAACGAAACCTGGATATAAATTTGTCTTAGAATCACATAGGAATCATCAGCACTTCGGGACCACATACCACCTAGATAACCTGCCATTTTCACCCCTCCCCATCACCTGTGTACCTGCTGAGTTATCCACTAAGTCTGCACTGATAGCCTACACGCTAATTGCAGGCTCGGTGACAGAATCTTAGACCAGCACGCCACACTCCCTACAATCCAAAAAAAATCAGTTGTTGTTGTGTTGCCGTTTTTTTTTTTTACACTTTATGGTTCACATTGGTAAATCCCTATTGAACGCATCGAAACGATCATTCCCAATATATTAATTTTTATTGACATTTTGAGTCCTTTAATTTTATTATTTTCGCTGTTGTTAATTTCTGAGTTTTGTTGTTGTTGCTGTGTTTGTTGCTATCAAAGATTAAAAATCTTCTTAAGGTTAATGCTGAACTAAAAAAAAAGTCAACAACAAAAGATTTTTAATAAACACTTTGTTTGCCTAACTCTTGTTTAAAATATGAAGTTTTGTAAATAGTTTTTTTGTGTCAACACTGGGCAATGTTTGAGACAGTAGCGCTCTTGGGTGTTGGGAAAATCTGTGATAGTACGATGTAGTTTTTGTAATGTAAAGTAATGGATGTAATGATTAAACAATGTGATGTTTAAGAAGTATAAGTTTGTAATGTATAAGCATTGTTGTGGTGTTGATGTTAAGTGTATAGGTTGACTTTAGACCAAATCTCAAATGAGCAGATACGAAAAGGGATACTCCAGGAAATCGGACAATACGACGATCTTCTGGCCACAGTCAAGAAAAAGCTGGAATGCTAAGGCCACATAACAAGAGCCAACAGGCTTGCCAAAACCATTCTGCAGGACACCACCGAGGGAGAAAAAGAGAAGACAAAAGAAACTATGGGATGACATATGGGTGGAGTGGAGGAGGCTGTCATCTGACGCGCCCCAACGGTCCAACAGACTACGGGATATGTAAGACGTAGTTTGCGTGTATAGGACGATTGATAGCAATACAATTTAAGTTCAAGCCACATGTAGCCACAATATAAGAAAATCATACAGATCCACAAGTTCAACAGAGAAATCTATACATCTGATCCAACCATCGGTCAAGCAGTCGCTTGCTTATACAATAACAATTCATACGTCAAACAACAGAGAACCCACCTTTTGAAATATTCTTTGTAATCATTATTAACCAAAAAAAAATAACAACACCTGTTTAAAAATGTTATTTTAGTAATGCTTTTCATTTTTAATATAATAGTTTTGAATAACGTCAGGTAAATACCATCACAAAGTTTGTCGTGTTTGTAAACAATTGCACCAAGCTATAAATGTTGTTTATTCAGTAATGACTACATGGAGTTTTAAAACACAGTTTTACCCATTAGTGTTTGATATAATAAGTCTACTGGGGCCATTGTAAAAAAATTATGTGGGTTTTGGGAAGGGGGGAGAGGGGGGGGTCCGGGGAATGGGATAGTGAATATGCATAGCTTTTAGTAACGTCACCTTAGAAGTAAAGGTCGGAATTTTTTTGACTTCTGTTGGCGAGATGGTGAGGGGGATAATAATTGCCATGATGTCATTAATTGACGACCCTTACCTTACAAATGATATACCGGGTAGGTCTACCCTACATTATTTAAGTTTGTATATGCATTTATAGCGGCCGCAAGTAAGAATGGGCTAAGTAAGACTTACCTTTCTAAGTAGTAAAGTAACTCCTAAACTCATAAAACTTTTATGCCGACGACTATCAACACAAGTGAATGTAATAATTTGATCCATTTACAACTCGGCAACAGCAGCAGCACAGCAACATGACAAACAGCCCTGTCACACACATTTTTCATGATGATATTATAAAGAGAGTAAATAATGAATGCCAGATTTTGTGTGTGTGTATGTGTTACAATTTCAAGCCCGAATCAATATTGACACGTCAAGGGAAGCGACTGATGTGTATATAGCACTGCTCTATAGCTTGTAAATCAACATGTACAAGAAAAAAGGTCAATGCAATTTCACACAATGTAGAACATACATGCGTATTTATGTCACATTTTGACCACTGTCTGTCTGTCTATTCTTATATAAACTTAAAGTGATATGTTGTTATAAATAAACACGCCAATTAACTAGCCTAATTCGTTGTGTTATTGCAGTATTTGAACAAATATATATAGTATATAGGCATATTTTTAATATATTTAACGACAGTGAATTGATTTGAAATGAGTTTGCCCTAACAGAACACTACAGAGGCCCAATATTGATTCGACATTAGGCCAAGATTTAAATATTGAACCAATATTAGTAAAAAATATTGGACTAATAGAGTGTGATCTAGCCAGAAATATCACAATGTCCCATTTAGCAGTCCAGTATTAGTCCAAAGTAATAAAGGTAATAGTCTAGAAAATCAGTCTCCAGATAACTTACTTTTACCAGTTTGTCTTTCCTATGACAGATGCTTACTGTGGGAAGTTACAAGCTTGTCTAAACCTTCAAAGATAAGAAAATATATTTTTTAAACCCTTCCCTAGCCAAATCCTTCACTTTATAGAGTTTTTGAACCAGCGAATCTAAAACTATGAAAGCTTCAGTGTAATTCAACCTCCATCTTCCAAAACCGGTGTTGGCTAACACAAAGGGGCATATGCCTCCCCAAAACCTCTTTGGAAAGATCCACTTTGTTTTGTGTGGTCCGAGCCTAGGGTTGAATTTGTTTTGTTTTCTTTTGAGAAGTCAATAATTCTAAAGACAGTAATGTGGAGTTAACAGCTGCCAGGGTTATAATTTAGGACTTCCATTATATGCAATCAAGATTATGCTGTTATCAAAATTGTTATTTCATGAACTGTGGTTCTAGCTGTGAAAGTGTTTTCTGAAAACTCTGCCCTGGTACTTCCAGGGGCGTCTCGGTAATAGTTATTCAGCTATTGTGCATTATCTCTCTCACAGTCTATGTGTGTGTATCTATCTTTCTCTCTTTTTCTCTCACTCTTTATCTAACTCTTTCTCCCCTATGTCTCCAACTCTTTCTCTCTCACTAGCTTTTTCTCATTCTTTCTCCCCAACTTTCTGTCATTCTTTCTCTCACTCTCTCTTCATATCTATCTATCTATCTATTTATCAATCCATTCATCTATCCCTCCGTCTATCTATTTGCTATCCATTCATCCATCTATCCTTCTATTTTTCTAACCATCCGTCTATCCATTCGTCTATCCATCTGTCTATCCATCCGTCTATCTATCTATCCATCTATCCCTCTATCTATCTATCTATCTATCTATCTATCTATCTATCTATCTATCTATCTATCTATTCATCCATCTATCTATCTATATATCCATCCATTTATTCTATCTGTCCGTCTGACTATCTGTCTATCCATATGTCTATCTACCAATGTATCCAACAGGCCATCCATTCGTATGTCTATCTGATATCTCTTTAAAAGAATACCTAGTTAAGTAACGAAGAACCCCGGAGTTGAATGTGTATCAGATGATTATTATTTTGTTCTAATTATGCATTGAAATTGTTAAAATGACATAAAAAATGTTGTAATTTGGATAATGGGGAATTCAACCTCCCTAACATTAATTGGAGCACCTACTCTATAAAAAAAAACAACCAAAACATACAAGAAATAAATAAATTTTTACAATACCATCCAAAATCTAAATTTAGAACAAATTATAAAAAAAAAAACAAGAAACCATAATATAGTACTAGATTTATTCTTAGATTTATTCTTAACTAAAAGACAAGGACTAGTAATAGATTATGAAATAATCCCTGGCGTTTTAGATCATAATATTGTCTTAGTAAATAACAGAAGAAAAACGCAAATATGCAAGAAACCTTCAAGAATAATTTATCTCTGGAATAAATGTAACACAACAGAACTAGGCCTACATCAAGCAGCAATAAACTTCTAGACCCCTTTATTTATACTAAATACAATATAAACAGCCCAGTAGAAGACATTTGTCAATCCGTAAAAACAAACTTAAAGCAATAATGGATGATTTTGTGCTATCAAATCTAACATCAAATAAAATTAATAAATGTTGGTTTAATACTAAACTAAAGAAAATATTTTTAAAAAGTTTAAAGCAACTTATTCAAATGGAGTAAAAAAAATACCTAAAAATTAAACATTTAACTCAGACACTTAGTAGACAACTCCAGAATGAATATGTAAACAATGTAATTTCGATAGACAACTATAGAAACGTATTATCCGACATTAAATCAAGACAAATGGAAACAATAGACTTAGCTCCACTTAAAGGTCAAAACATTAAAACCTGTAATGACAACCAAACTAAAGCTAACATCCTCAACACATTTTGCATCACCATGTTCAAATCCAGGTGTCAAAGACAGCTCCATACATTTAAACCAAATAGAATGGACAGGAAATATAAACTTAAAAGTAAATTCTGGTCCAGATGAAATACCGGCAAGACTGCTTATAGAACTAAATAATGAACTATCTCCAATATTTACAATATTTTTTTCCGGCCTCTCTAAACCAGGGCAAAGTGCCCAAAGACTGGAAATCAGCCAATGTAACCCTCCACCCCCCCCCCCTTTTTCAAAAAAGGAAATAAATCTGACCCTGGAAATTACCGACGTGTTTCCCTTGCATGCAAAAACATAACACTAACATAGAAAAACACTTTATATATTTTACAAACAAACGCAAAATACCCTATCTCTTTTTTTCTGGGCATAAAATGGGTTGCCCGAACATACAAAGAAACACAACAACTTAACGGAATGATATGTTAGACTCAAAGCAATGACAAGCGAAGGAGACAAAAGTCTTCAGTGTAGAAGGGGCGTCTATAGCATATAGTCTAATGTAAGATACAAATCTCATTCTATCTATAAATTGTCAATAGCTTGCTTTAATTTTGTCTTTTTACTTGTATTATACCAATCACTGTCAGTGAGATATGTTCAATTAACTATAGATCTATAGATCTAGATCTACAATCATGATGTAATTTTTGTTCTTTGTGTTTTTCTTGTTAAATGCTTTTACATTTATTTTTATTTTTTGAATAAATTATTTTCTTTAAGATCTACAAGCGAGAGCAGGGTTTAGTGAGAGCAGAGCTGGGACCTGAAGTTTTCTCCAAAATCCGCATATTATATTGTAATTTATGTGTCTCATATACTTTAACACATATGAACAATCGCAGAAAAAAGATGAATCAGGCTAAAAAACATGTGTTTAAAATAAATCTTTTAAAATGTCAATTAAAACAAATGACATTGACATTCACATTAGAGACTATTTCATACAGTATACTTAAGTTTTGAATAGATGACAATGAGATGAAAAGTCGTGAGCACTGGTCACAGTGAGTTACACATGAAATCATAATCATAAATATATAGCCTATATATCTATCAAAAGGAGTTTGTGGTTATAGATCTATAATCATCATCATCATCATTCCCATGACCGTTGAGGTCGTTTGGGGGAGCGAATGGACACTTTGGCAGTCAACTTTCTCCACTTTTGCCTATCCTGAGCGGCAGTGGCGTATCTAGGGTCATCTGCGCCCGGGGACATATGTCCCCCCCCTGCCCCTCCCTAGCTACGCCACTCCTGAGCGATCGTCAATAGATCTATATGTGTGTAAGTAAAAGTAAAGTACACGTCGGACCGAACTGATCTGTGGCCACAGCATACTTGGTGATTGTGTGGTCAGCACTATGCACAGCCGCCTATACTTCACCCCAACTAAGGTCAGTTTCACATCAGAGCTGGGTAGACTCAGGGACACCCTTCAGTATGTATGTACATACCGCATAATCTTTTTTTAATACTGAACATAATGGCATGACATTTACCAGGAATATTCTTTGTGTTACTTTGGTGATAGTGATATATAATTCTATAATTGTAATGCCCGAAAGTCGAGTTCTCTTTTTAACGAATAATTTCTGGCGTCTCATTTGATAATTCCTTTTTGCCAGTCTTCACTTTGGTGCCAAAGCCTTTTAGGGTTGCCAGATACATGGGTACCAAAAGGAGGACACAGAGAGACAAAAAGGAGGACAAAGGAGGACACATGGCTACCAAAAGGAGGACACATTGAGTGTTTCATTTAAATCATTTAATTTATTTTCAATTGAATGCTGATTTAACCAGCTATCAGTACAATTTTACAACAATGTTTGCCAATAATTATCTATTTGTAAGTAAATTCACCAAGAAAAAGTATTGTAAAAAAAAAATTAATATGAATTCAATTAACTTTTTTTTTCATAATGCAAAAATACTATATTATTGGAAAATTAAACAGTCAATTCTACAGTTAATACATTATCCTTTTTCTAAATAATACAAAATATTTCTCTGGCGAGCCAACTTTTTGCACAAGATCCTTGTTAACAAGCACACATTTGTAAAACTGTTTAGCCTACATGTGAGATTTTTCAAGTTGTACTTTGTAAGAACTATGCCCTGAGTTAACCGAGAGTCTGTTTCTTTCTTTTGTCCATTGAGCGTTTATCAATGAGAACACTCTTTTCACATTACCATTGTGTCCAAGGAACAGAAAAAAGTTCACAATTTTTTTAGTAACTCTGAAAAGCAACTTGAATTTGGGAAACTTTAAAAAAATAAACTCCACTGCAATTATTAACCTAACAAAGAATTAGATCTGGGGTCGGCAACCTTTTGCTAACAGCGTGCCAAACTAGGATTTCTAAATCATTATGCATGCCAACAGCTTAAAAGTCAACCTATTCTATAATACTTTTTAAAAATTATTTTTATAGGACAATTAAATTAACTCCGTAAAAAGACCAAGGCCAACAAAATTAACCTGTTTGTGATTATCATCCTTTTTATTTGCATTTATATCAATTACAATCTTTTATTAGTCTACATAACTTAGACAATTATGGTAATTATTGTATAAAGTCTTAACATTATTTTGGTACCGTACTCAAGATGAGGATCTAACACTAATCTAACACTAATCTAAATTATATTGTGATCTCAGTTTACTGAGATGTCCTTTAATGTGTTTAGATATGGTGTTTCGTATTGTGGCAACATATTAACGTTAAGTGGAATAGATACCTAGTAATCAGACAAACTGGGTAGTTAATGTAATGTTTGAGAATATACATAGACATTCTTTAGTCATAAAATATGTATACATTTTTTAAATATTTGTTAAAGTTTGTTCATTTCAAAGTTATAACTTGTCATTTTTTAATAAAAGAAAAAAAAAACGGAAATATACTAAAATTATTACCACAAATAAAATGTTTTCATTATCTCCCTCTAAAAAATCGTTTCCACGTTTGAGTCAATAGCTTTGCCAAACAAGTTATGTTTTGTAATATAAACAATATTACTGACTTATTTTTATTTCTTTATAAGTGTAGGCTTTACCAAAAGCTGAAAGTAGAAGAGCGAATCCCTATTAGTTGAGAATAGCAGATGACTTTCCTAAGCTAAGAAGCTCCCTTTCAGATTTTTGTCCGCAAATGGGCACATTTGGATGCCCATTTTTGAAAGTCTTGCCTTTGGTTAGAAAACTCCGCTTTGAATACTTGAGAAATATCGGCTTCAACAGTCAGTTTTCCTCATTCAGAACCGGAAACTGTTGTTGTTTGTTTTTTTCATCAATAAAAAAATTCTTGCAGGTCTCTCGCGTGCCATTGAAAATCGCTATTTCCTGCCAAGTTTGGCACGAGTGCCTTAGGTTGCCAATCCCTGCATTAGATAACACAATCTAATTCATTACATTACCTGCTAAATACTCCAGTGTTATGCTTTACTCGACCCAGCCACTTATTGACAGTAAATAAGAACATAAAAAGTGCACTAAGGACTTTTAAAACCTTTGGCACAAAAAAGCCGGACATTTTAAGGGTTTTTAGCTTTGCCTGCCGGACGGAGGACACAGGGCTAAAAAGGAGGACATGTCCTCCTTTTGCCGGACTTCTGGCAACCCTAGCCAAAGCTCACATCGATGAATTTTCATGTCACACCCACCATTAAGGAAACAAACAAAAAAAAACACATAGCATTCTAAATTCCTATTTCAATAGCTTAGTCGAGAGAGGATCAGAATCTGTCATACACATTTTAACCCGGAGTGGAGCTGGAGCTCAGCTCCAACTGAAAACAAAAGAGTGCCTCACATCTTCATCTCCGGCTATCGTCTCCCCGCCTGGGCTTATAGTTCATAGTTCATAGGTCATCATTCATAGTTCATATGCCACAACCACGAACTCCCCATACCCTGTATATCTCGGCTAGTTTCTTCAGCTTGTCTTCCAGTTTTATCACCCACCAAACTGACGTCTGCTACCGGTTCATTTCTACAGTTCACGTTTCGGTCTGCTCTACAAACGTCTGAAAACTAGTCTTTGGTGTTTCATTTCTTCTCTCCAGCCCCCCCCCCCCCCATTAAAAAAATACCAAAAACTACGCGTTGACGCCCTTATTACCCTTTTAATTAGCCTTTACAGATTCGCCATTGTAGATCTATCGTCCAACTTGGGAAAAAGAGGGGGGAAGAAAAGGATAACGCCTAAGTCAAGTAAAGAGTCGAATTATCGACCCTTGAGAAAGTAAGAATTAAAGTTGCATTAATCTCCACAATCGATCGTGGACTGTGGACATTTAAAAAAAAAAAGGTCAAAGTTATCAATTAGTCAGTTCGTTGTTTCAGAGGCAGATGGTTGAACATTGAATATGCAGGCTTTAAGCTGGGATACTTTTGTTTAGTTGTTGTTGAGGCTGCAAACTGGCTAGTGGCGAGGGATTACTAAAATGTTATCTACCAGCTGGTGGATTAATTTTCGCAAATAGAGAATAAAGTCACAGTGAATGGAGACACTTACATGAATAGGGCTGTACTGTTGAATAACTTTATTGTTTCATTACCCAATTATTTTAACAATTCTACTTCGGGGACCCACTAATAATACGTAAAAGTAAAGCATCCCTTCGGACCAAACTGATCGTGAAGCAGCGCTCACCAGTGGCCAGGGAATGTGTGGCCAGCACAACGACCAGCCGCCTTTACTTTACCCCAACTAAAGTCAGATACCCATCAGAGCTGGGTAGACTCAGGGACACCCTCAAGTCCTGGGGAAAAATCCTAGCCTTCACCAAGATTCGAACCCAGGACCTTCGGCTACCATGCCCCATAAATAACATTTAACATATGAATTTCTACAAAATATTCAAGACCAGTGACGCCTATACTCGAGGGCTCTAGCTGGAATTTGAGTTCAAACATCACAATAACTTGATCTAGATTTTGACATTATTCTTCATTCATTTATTCTGCGGACCGGTTACTTAGCGTTTGCCCCGGCCCGGCATCCGGGAAACGCCTGGAATTGGGGAGTTACTGTTTTCACACCCCTTAGCGAGGTATCCATTATTTATTCATTTGTTTTTTTTACAATTAAAATGAACAGGTCCTTTGTTGTATATTAGACTATATACATATTGTTTATTTAATAATAATAGTTATATTAATGATTAAAGGCTAGGTGTGTAATAAAATTTCCTACATTGCTTGCAGTGTATTAATTTGAATGTTAGTATACAGATAATTCTTAATCCCTTGTTTAGTTTTACTTGAAGACGTTCTGAACTAAAGACTTGTAAATCTTAAAGATCCACCATTGAGCCTGTCCATTGTGCACACAGATCACAACCCTACAAAGTATTGTTTTCAGAATTAATATCATGGTGATTGGTATCGATATCCATTTCATCAATGCTATTTATGACAACATATGTTCGCATTTTTATAAAACTACGCCTGCACCCAAGCTTGTAAATTCACCTCCAATACACAAATGTAAAGCTTTTGTTATCTAATCTCCAATACAATAGACCAAGGCTAATGTCATCATGGTTTTAAAATCCAAACACTACAAGGCGAACAAAAAAATCGTTGAGTCAGATGGACTTAATAATATGATCAGCATTTGTAAAACTGTAAGAATAAGACCTTAATCTTTGGCTCTTCGTGGGAAGAAATTGATAATACTTAAGTAGTTTTTTTTTCCTGCATTGCGTCATGTGGCGATTACAGCAACAACACAAAATCTATTTAAAAAAAAAAAGAAAACAATTATTCACTATATGCATCACTGGTGACTTATCCATCGCTTCACTCGTGTAGAGGTGAGCAGAGGCGGAACTTAGCAAAATAGCTTTACTCGTGTAGAGGTGAGCAGAGGCAGAACTTAGCCACATAGCTTTACTCGTGTACGGTTGAGCAGAGGAAGAACTTAGCCACATTGTTTTACTCGCGTAGAGGTAAGCAGAGGCGGATCTTAGCCACATTGTTTTACTCGTGTAGAGGTGAGCAGAGGCGGAACTTAGCCACATTGTTTTACTCGTGTAGAGGTGAGCAGAGGCGGAACTTAGCCACATTGTTTTACTCGTGTAGAGGTGAGCAGAGGTGGAACTTAGCCATATTGTTTTACTCGTGTAGAGGTGAGCAGAGGCGGAACTTAGCCACATTGTTTTAGTCGTGTAGAGATGTGCAGAGGCGAAAGAAACAAGCCATTTCGTGCCACCCCCAAGAGAGTATAAATCCCGCTGTGTTTTCTATACCCTTGTATAAATCTGATGATCTTAAATGTTTTTGTGTGAAGTTGTCGCCAGGAGGGGATGTGATACAGTCCAAAACCTAATAAGTTTAAGTAACAAAGCAATTTTAAAGCTTCGGTCAGTTCCGAATCAAGATTTAAGCTTTCACCCTTGATTACGAAGCAAAATTAGAGTAGAAGTTTAGGTTATGAAAGGCAGAAGTTTAGATTACAAAGATAAATTAGGGGCAGAAATTTAGGTTACGAAGCAAGAACAAAATCACCTTTAGAATGTAAGGACCTATGAACTAATGGAGACTTACAATTAAACAATGCTCTGTGTGAGGAAACTAGGATGATGTTAGTGATTGTACTAATGATTTTAATTAAGTTCGCAATACAGAAATTATTTAGAAATATCTAGAAATTATAGGCCTATATACAAAGCCTCCGATTTTTCTGAAAATATTTTTAATGACTTCTTTAAAAAAAAAAGCTAAAATATGTTTTTTTTCCTCACAATATTGTATTATTTTTTTATAGCAATTTATATTCGATACATTTGTAGTTAGATATATTGGTTCGATGCCGAAAAAAAGATGGTGGAGCACCTTGTCTTCCAGGTTTTGAAAGCTGGAGAAGAAAAACATAATATCGATTCATCGACGAAAAGCAAAAATTAAAAAAAAACAGCATAGAAACGAAAAAGTCCAGAAACTGCCTTAGCTCAACATGGTCTCTTGCATTCTCACTTGCCACAGACACAACTCTTGTCTTCTGTGAATCCAGAGTCTTATCTTATATATTACAGACGCTAATTCTATAAAGAATAAGCTTATTGCGTCCTGTGCTCATTGGTGGTCCGAGTCTAGTCTTGCATCTTTAATGTTTTAAATGATGTTAAGTTACTGGTTTTCCTAGTTTGTCCAGGTAGTCCATTCCATGCCTTAATGCCACTCGGGAATATAGAGTACTTGCAGGCATTTTTTCTCGCATAGGGAATAAGGAAAGTGTTTTTTGTCTTTATGTTTTTCTGAGCATTGCAACAGGCTGTTATTCGGTTGTATTTCTAAATTTGAGTTTAATGCCTTATATATTATTACTACTTTACTATTTGCCCCTTCTGTCCTCTAGTGTTTCTAGGTCTAGTGATTTGACTATTGGTGTTACTCACTTATATTCACTAGTTATGAACCTTGCACAGGAAACACTGCAGAGTAGGTGAGATGCCACAATAAAGGCGAAATTAACGTCATCGACTTTCGTGATTAATCCACCGATGATAATTATCATCTTTAATTGTTGATTAATCGTTTTGTTTTTTTTAACTGAAGAAATAACTTAGCGATTTCTATTGTTAAGTTGTATTATTTTAAACGCTATCCAGTAACTAAAGCCTTAAAAACTTTTAGCATATTGTAATAATAATAATAATAATGACATTTGTATTGCGCTGCCACCAAACAATATGTAAGCTCAGAGCGCATTTAACATAACAACTAAGAACACGGATACAATATATAGGCCAAGAGATAAAAAACTAAATAATGATTCAAAACTTTACAAACATAGAACAAATCAAACAACTAAAACAAAATAACCGACCTAACATGTAAGTAAGACAGTAAGGCTCTAAATCATGTTAACTAAGATAAATATTGAAATAATGAGTTTTTAAGTTCTTCTTGAAGGAAATAATGGAGCTTGTTTGCCTGAGTTGAATGGGAAGTAGATTCCACACCTCCGGACCGGATACTGAGAAGGCTCTAAGGCCAACGGTCGTCAGAGAGAAACGGGGCTCTTCCAGAAGCGATGGGTTGTTTATTGTCAATATATTTGCTAAATGTAGGTGTGTTATTGTTGTTGTTTATCAAAAAGAATTTCCCCAGAGATTTTAATATTTAAAAAATAGAGCGCCTTTTTCAGAGAATATATTAAGATAAGAATATAGGCTAATAAGATGGACCGCTTGCTTTGATATTTCTTCTATTTGATAACTGATATCCGCGTGTCCGTTTGGTTTTGTCTCTGTGTGCTTCTAAATGAGAACGTATGTCCGTGTGCTTGTGTTGCTAAGTGTCCGCTTAAGTGTCTATGCGCGTGTGTCTGTCCAAATGCTCCCCACCCCCCAATTCCCCCCCCCCACCCATATTCCATCCCAGATTTTATGGTTTGTTCTTCTGTGTGCTTTCTAGGGTGCCCGTCAGTCTATTAGCGAGTGTGTCCGTGGGCCTACGCTTGCTAATGTCCACCAGGTGTGCGCCTATGGAATGAGCACCTTTGCAAAGTAGGTCTGTCTACAGTCTTCCTTTTGAAGTAAGGTAAATCAGTTGCACCTATGCAATATTCAGCCACACATGTATGCACGCACGTGTGTTTGTTGTGTAAGAGTGTGTGTGTGTGTTTATTGATTGTGTTTATTGTTAGGGAGTGTGTGTATGTGTGTGTGTGTTGGTGTGTTTGTTGATTAATGTTCAGAAAACGTGCCTTGCTATAATAGTCTGACGTTTAAGGTCGGTGAAATGTCAAATGACATCACACTACTTTAAGGATGTAAGCAAAGATCACTAAGCCCTCCAGTAAACTGTTGTTTTGCATTTGTTTGTTTTTTCAAATTGTTTGGTCTCGTTGTTTTGATTCATGGAATCATACTATCAATTGTTGCCCAGAATAAATCAAATCTTTCGATTTAGTGTGTCTGGGAGAGTTAGGCAGAAAGATAAATAGAGAGAGAGAGAGGGATAGATGGGGAGAGCTGAAGCAGGGGAACATTCCTAGAGAGAACTTGAGAGATAAAGAGAGAGACAGAGAAAAAATTACATAGTGAAAAATCTAATAGATAGAAAGTCAAAATACATGTGTAGAATGTATGTGAGTGTGTTTGTGTGTGTGAGAGAGAGTAAAGGCAAGAATAATGTAAACATAGAGATAAAGGGGGAGAGAGAGAGAGGACAGAGTGGGAGAAAACAAATCGAGAGAAGACATGGAGACTGCAGAGAGAAAACCGTGAGTGAGTAAGAGAGATAGAAAGAGAGTAGACCGAGAAAATAGAGAGAAGACAAAGAGGATGAGAAAGAAAGAAAAATGAGGGACATCTAAAAATATATACTCTAGTCATTGCCATCAATAGAAAGAGAGGAAAATATATTATATAGGTACTTATAGAGGGTGAGATTTAGTAAAGTAAAATTCAGAAGGAGATAAATGAAATAGTAAGAAATTTATAGGAAATCTTTGCCTTTGGTGAATTTCTTTATCTTTTAAAAGTTAATAAACAGAAAAATAAAGATATTTCGTGAAGACATTATAGATTTACCCTTATTTAAAAAAAAATTTTAAAAGTATCTTGGCAACTTGTTTGAAAAAAATAATATTTACCGGCTGAAATTTGCTAACAACGAAACACAAGGCCCTTAACCGAAACAAATATTTATTTTTGCATTTCTGATTTTGATTAAGTGCCCTTTAGTGTACCATAAATTATAATAATATTAAAGTATGTTTTTTTTAATTTATGTTTTAAAAAATGATTCTTTTAGAATATGTTATGAAAGCTAATTTAGTGTCATTCAGCTGATAAAATATTGTGCTTCTTAACGAGGCAATTTTCCAACTTTATGTCACTGACATTTCATAAAGTCATTATAGTAAAGGTCTTTTTGAAATGTGTAAGAAAAAGAATCCAACTTGTGGTAAGAATTTAAATAGTGCCATTGCCTGTGTGGTGTAGGGTGCTGCAGGGTGTTTGTGTTAGGTTTGTTGGGTCAGTGTCTCCAGCTCTTGGTTCAAATGGGTGCCCAACATCTGGTGGAGAAAGGCAATGATTCTGAGCATTGTGCTTGACACCCAATCCTTGAGTGTGCGGAAACTGTATTTTTACTAAAGAATAAAGAAGCCAATGTACCCGTAATGCCATATTTACATTTTGTACAAATAAAGTACAGAAAAATGGAGATAAAAAACCATATTCATTATATATATTATATTTATACTATATAATACAATGTACTGTTATATGTGTATAGCCAGTTTAAAAAGCTTTCATATTGTATTTAACATTGTCTTGATAGTTCATTTAGATTATTTATTTAAATTTAATTATGTTGTGGAAAGTATTAAAATTTGTGTACAATTGTATAGATAGTTGTTTTTATCATGACATAATAACACCATTATGTGTTCTGTTAATCTATACACTTTTCTCCAAGGCATCTTCTTTAAACATTCTGAGGACTTCAGGAAAAATAAATTTTAGCACTTTCTGTACAGTAACCTATATAAGACATGCAGATGTGTATTTAGATTGATGTTGTTTTGCTTAACGGTAAAGAAGCTACCTATTATTGACCAGTGAAGTTTAATGTTATTATTGTACAAAAGTTCAAGTATTAAATTCTTCTTTAAACATTCAGCGAGTGGCTTGAGTGTATTATTTCATAGTGAACCAGACCCTACAGACAGACGACAGAAGACCCAGGATATAACTGAATATATATATTAACAGATATTTAGAGAGGTGGATAGGTTAATATGGATATACAGACATTTATAGATAAGTGGATAGATAGATCAATAAAAAGATAGATAGGTAGAAATATAGAATAGAATAAATAGACAGATACAGATCTACAGATAGAGAATGTGTAAGCTAAATTGCAGCAGTAGTAAATTTATAATGAAAATACAAATTTTGATGGAAATAACTAGTTTTTGAAATACAGTAAAAAATTTAAATTATACATATTCAAACATTTTGCTTACTTTACTTATAAGTTTTTACAGATGTTTCTTGGAGATAGAAAATGTATAACATGCACTAGGCCCAAAACTCATGCAGGGCGGCAGGGATCGGTTGACGGCACCGATAGAACCTGCGACGTGTCAATTGACAGTTCAGTCAACTAACCGCGGGACCAGCTGGCCTCTCATGTATGTAATGAAACCAAGTAATTAACCAAGAAACAAGTAATAAAAGCCAGAGACTTTTTAAGTAAACAGTGGTTTAATCAATATAGCCTATAGGTCATAGTACTATCTCATGAGACACTCAAATTGATTTCATCACAAGCAAAAAACAAAAAATACCAAAACATTTCTTTAAAAAAAAATCACAAGAAGCCAAGCTCAGTTCAAAACTACATCAAGCACACAATGTTTTACTCAAACAACATTCAGCAAACACTTGTAAAAAAAAATTCATTCTAGATGACTACTTGTTGCCTTCTACACAAGACCAAAAATAAATATATTATATAGAAATTTTCTAACAGCCAAAACAACACATACAAAAACAGCACCAACCATTAGTCATAAATAACATTGCAATTTGTATCTAATACAAATTTACAGTAATAATGTTTTACAAATTGCCCAATTTCATTCAGATAAAACATGTTTAAAATGTTGGCTAATAGTTGTATAGTGAGTAATATTTTTTCTTTTCTTTAAAAATAATAGCTGATATAAAAAAACATCAGAAAAAAAATCATATAATTATTGTTAAGTTTTTTATAATCAGTTTAAAAAAAAAAAGAGCTTTTATCGACGTAATTAATAGACACACACACACACAAACCGACACACATACACAGAGAATGTTTTCAGAATACAAGTTTACATGTCAAGACTATTTACACATTAAAGAAAAATCAAATCAAATTCCATTGCACAAGTATTTAAAACTGTGTTTTGTTTTTCATAAGGTATTGAAGCAACAATGATATAGCCAGAGAGATGTCAAGAAATGAATGAGACAAAAGCCGGTCAAACAAAGCTAAGGAGGTGGGCTAGGGTGGATGGTGAATGTGTAGGGGTCAGGGGTCATTCCCTTTTCTTAAAAATAGAAATCAGGGATACAAATACTTGTTTTTTTTTATTTCCATTTGAATGAATTTTAATAATACATTAGTATTTTCACTCTATTAATAATAGCTAGCTTATAGGCTAATCAGAAATATTTAAACTTTCTCTTAAACTGCAAGAGGGCGTCACTTGAAATGACTCTTAAACACTAGGGGACAGTACTTAGCCCATCTTAATTAAGTAGGTATTGTTAATAACAGCTAAAAAAAAAATCCTTCAACAGAAAACAAGTTCCATAAGTATTAGAATATGTTAAGGGCTTGTTTTTATTTCATTAAGACTAGATGAATATTCATCCCATTTTATGTTTTTTAACTTAATGTTGTTGATGTTAGTCTTATAAGTTTACAGACGTTGTTCCTTCTAGATATAAGATTATTACGTCTAGGCACAAAACTCCTGCAGGGCGGCAGGGATCGGTCGGCGGCAGGGTTAGAACCGGGCCTTATTGTCGTACACACTCGGGTGTGGTACAGGACCAGCCGGCCTCACATGTCTAGAGCACTAGAAAAAGTGGTTTATGGGTTATGAGTGGTTTCTTTGTGGCTTTTTTTTTTTATACAGACAAAAATCTTTTTATAAAAGAAAGCAGAACCGAAAATTTCATCACTACAAAAATAATTTCTGTTTTTACATATTTTTTTTATGTGAAAACAAAACAATATGAAAGTTAAATGAAAGATTTGCTCAGAATAAGACATATACATGAATAAATAAAATCACAGTGGATATGTGGTAATCAAGAGAGATCTAGCTGGCTTCAATTATTACTTGAGAAAAAAACATGTTCAAAATATTTTTATTTTTTTGTAAAATAAAGAAATATTTGCTAATGGAAAGAAAGAAATGCATTGAGTTCACATCCCAATTTCAAACATCATAATATTTTACATGTTTATTAAATCAATGAATTTGTGCTGTGTGTTATAAGAAATTTAATTATGTCGGTATACAGTGACATAACTATGAAAATTGATGTATGGGTCATAGGAATATAATTGAATTGACACCCACACAATATGTTTTTATTTCTTAGTAATCGACGTAGAGTATAAAACAGAAGGAAGAGAAGGAATCACTGCGCTTTTCTAAAACTAAAATTTTCTTCAGTAATTTATTCTCAAATTTTTTTTAGCAAATTTAGTGTTGTTTTTCTTTATATAATATTTTTTCAGTGGCAGTTTAGCACCAATTCAAATCCAGCGCTTGGTGTCGGCTACTCCCCTCTGCCACTCTTCTAGTTTGGCACTGTAGGTATAAGAAGAAGGTGCGTTAGAATTTTACTAAGTGGTTTGTAGCTTGAAGGGAAATAAACATTGTGTTAAGAATTTTTTTTTGAAAGTAATACAAGTCGTAAAAAGATTGTAAAATATGCATAATTTGTTTCGTAATTTGTTCTCTATAAATATTTCAAAAAATGATTTTAATTGTGTGTCATTTATTTATTTTTGTTTTGAAAAGAAAAAGATACATATATATTATTTGTTTCAAATGGTGAACACTTTCTTTTTATAAAAAGGCTTACATGAGCTATTGAAATTGCCAGATTACATTTTACATTAGTTTGTTTTATTTAATCTGGAGTTGGCAGCAGACAAATGCCCACAATATTTTTTAACAATTTTGTTTCAATTAAAAACAAATTCATTGAATCCAAATAAATTTTTATTAAATTTAGAAATAAGTTTAAACTATAAAGATTTTTATATTGATTATTTAAACAATGCTTGAGGTTTTATAATAAGTTATATATTTGCGATATATCACTGATCATAACAAAATGAGTTAAAACCGGATAAAAAGAGTTATCACACAAAAAGAAAGCATGAAAATACATTGAAGCAGTATTTACTAACTTAGGAGTTACCTCCCGCTAACTGTGCCCCGTAATGCCTTAGTAATTTTATCCAGCAACAGAAATAATAATTGAAAACAAATAGTATTCCTATTGAACAGTGTTTCAGTTCTTTAAAGAGAAAAATGCATTTGGATTAAAAGTTATCCACAATATACATCAATGTAAATACAAAAGTTGAATAAACAAACCCACACAATCAGTCAAAAATAAATTCTCTAAGCCGTTTTAACAGATAATTTTGATGATATACAAAAAACATTTTAAAATAAAATACATTATTGAAACTTTAGTTTTTTTTGTATTTAGTCTACTTACAATATAATATACAAAAATGATTCTATTATGCATTTCTATCACTCGCATATATGGCCTTTTTAACATAAACATATTATTTTCTGAAATTCTTACTTATAAAAGTTGGAGTGTCACTTCTGAAGATATAATAATAGTTCATTCTGGTTTATTTTATTTTAAATGTCCTGTTGTTTTCAATATCTCTACTATTATAGGCCTACAATGGCACTGAATTTTATTCTATCTAAACATTATGTACAGTACACAGAACATCTTGGTTGTTTAGATTCTAGATTAAAAAAGAATAAATTCCTTTTTCATTGAATGGCAAAATTAAATTTTATCTTCCGATATTAGTGAACATTTTCTAAATTTGACAAATAGACTCATTATCTCCCTTTTACTTAAAATATTTTTGTATGGGGAATTATCAGATACATTCTCAAAAAACAATGGCAGTAAACATTACAGGTTTAAAATGATTTACACAAATAAATTGGGGAATAAAAATAAACTATAATTCAGAAAAGAAATTCATCAAGACCGAGGTTGAGACATGTTGGAAGTGACTATTTCAATTAGGAGTTTCTTCCCCCTGTTTATAGGTTTCAAAGTAAAATATCTAGGACTGGATTCTGAAACATACTGAATTCAAATTTCCTCATTTGGCAACACCAATGTAGGCCTACATATGACTCACACAAAAAAAATACACACTTAACAGCTTCATTGCCAACTAAAAAACATGTAAACTATAAAAATAAATCTAATCTTTTGAAATAAAGGTTATAAGGTGGCCTCCACGTCTTGAGTTAGACTTCCCCTTCTGGTGGATTGAGAACTTCCATGGGCAGAACTTGACTGTGGTAGGTGCAGCTGGGGGACTTTTATAGATATAGAGGATCCTTCTTGCAGTGGGGACAGCTGGCTGGATTCTGAACCTCCAGGACTGTCTAAATACTTTTTGTTAAACTCTGTTGGAAATGACAAAATTGACAAAAATAAAATTATATTGACACAAGTAATATAAGCAGCAGAAATTGAACAAATGTCCATTAATAAATCAGTGTAATGTATCCTTTCCAAACCATGTTAATGCTGAGGGAAAAGGGAAGCAGCGCTCACAAGTTTCTATGGTCAGCATACAAGGGGATTCTAGGGCTAGCACAATGCACAGCCGCCATTATTTTTCCCTTAACTAATTCATGTACTCATCAGAGCTGAGTAGACTGCAGACCCAAATTTAAAAAACAACAACATAGTGTTAAGATAAATTAGAACTTGGGTCATTCGGAATACCAAACTCTGGCCCCTGACACAAGACTACTGAGTTGCATAAATCTGATTAATTTTGACATGATTGTGTCGTACGTTTTTTTTTTATCTCAAGTTTAAAAAAAAATTGGTTTAATTTTTATAAATTCTGCCCACTTTGTCTATTGCCAGTGTGTCATTTTGAGAATGGCTGAATGTATGTACATGCACACCTCTTTATTCCGATACATAAACTTGGTTAACTAAGTTTTATAGGCCATTACACCTACAGGGGGTAAACTCTAGCAATTTAAACTTAAAAGGTTGGAATTGGATTAAAAGACACTATCAAAGGAAACAGCTTAATAGAAAAATAAATTAAAAAAACAAATTACACTTTCAAATCAATTGCAATTGTCCATTCTATGTACATTAATTGTGTTGCCTTTTTGATACAAATTTATTTCAGCTTTGAGCAATGTTTTGTTTAACAGATTAATGTAAAATTATTGTGTTTGTTTTTAGGTTTAACCTAAGGTGAAAGGACATAAAAAGATTCATTAGAATCAAGTAAAGATGAATGGATAGAAAGAAGGAAGAAAAAAGAGGGAAATAGAAGTAAGGACGTAATGAAAGAAAAAAACTGAATGAAAAAATGAAAGACGGAAAGAAGGAAAAAGTGAGATTAGGAAATAAATTAAAGAAGGATTATAAGATCAGAAAAAATGCAGGATTATAGAAAGAAAATAATAGGTCTATAGGGAAGAAAGATAAAAAAAAAAAGAAGAAAAGAAGGAAGAAAAAAAAGAGAGAAAAAAGGAATTAAAGAAAGGAAGATGGAATAGAATAATAAAGACTGTAGGAAGGAAAGTTTCTGTAAAAGGAATGGTCGAAAGAAAAATTGAATCTAAGAAAGAAAGAAAAAAGAAGGAAGGAAAGCAAGAATTGATGAAAAGAAAGGAATACACAATGACAGAAGTAATTTAAAAAGGAAAAAAATACAAATTATAAAGAAAACTCAAAGAACAAAAAAGAACAAAGAAAAGAAAAAAAGAAGAAAGAAAAGGAAGAAAGAAAAGAAAGAAAGAAGAAAGAAAAGGAAGAAAGAAAAGAAAGAAAGAAAAGGAAAAAAGAAGAAAGAAAAGGAAGAAAGAAAAGAAAGAAAGAAGAAAGAAAAGGAAGAAAGAAAAGAAAGAAAGAAAAGGAAAAAAGAAGAAAGAAAAGGAAGAAAGAAAAGAAAGAAAGAAAAGGAAAAAAGAAGAAAGAAAAGATGAATGAAAAGCCTAAGATTAAAGATACAGGCTTACATGTTTATATGCAGTGCTAAACAGTTCTACATATTGTCTGAAGTTACACAAA
The DNA here is from genome assembly GCA_949126835.1 of Anisus vortex. Classification (NCBI taxonomy): domain Eukaryota; kingdom Metazoa; phylum Mollusca; class Gastropoda; family Planorbidae; genus Anisus; species Anisus vortex. The sequence continues at coordinate 22,892,391 of OX421505.1, forward strand.
CGATGACGTCACTCACCAGTTATCTCGTAGTCGTCCCAGTACTCCCCATCCTCTCCCTCCTCCGACAGGCCCTCCCAGACATCCCTCTGCGTCTTGAGTGCGTCAATGGCCTCGTGGCACCTCTTGAAGTAGGCGATGAGGCTGTTGTCCATGTCACGTATACCGGCCTGAGGATGCGGAGACAGAAATAGGCACGATTAAGGCATATAGAATTAGGCACGATTAGGCATAAAGAATTAGTCACGATTAAGCATAAAGAATTATGCACGATTAGGCATAAAGAATTAGGCACGATTAGGCATAAAGAATTAGGCACGATTAGGCATAAAGAATTAGGCACGATTAGGCATATAGATTTAGGCACGATTAGGCATAAAGAATTAGGCACGATTAGGCATAAAGAATTAGGCACGATTTATGCATACATTCATATAGGCAGGATTCGGCGAAAAAAATGAGGCACCATTAAAGACGCACATAAATAGGCACGACCGTACACAGAAAAGACATGATTCGGCACACAGAAATAGACACATTTTGGCACATAGCAAGTAGGCATGAAATACAAGCAGAAATTTAGATACGCGATTAGACAAACTCTACGGCAAGCGTGCCAAATTCATGTCTCTTCTAAAAGAAAAGAGCAGGATGACCTTTAGGCTGTTGGCACTCAACAATAAAATATACAACAATTCCTGCTTTGGCACATTAGCCTACTATCAAGAGATTGCCAATCCTTGATATTGAGCAAACTATATTATAAAGCAGACACGATATGGTTTTGAATCAAACACTGATAATCTATAGTAGATCTATATTTGTCATGAAATAAAAGTTCTTGCAGTGGTTATGTTTTCTCTGATGCAGTTTCTAAAACTGTTTTTTGTACAGCACCGAACTCTATTCATTTCTCAGCGAAACCCCAACTATTAAAAAAAAAACTTGTTCAGAATTGCTCATTTGAATCTGTGGCGCCTTCTTTATCTAACAGCTTGCCTCAGACACTAAGAGAATCTGAGACAAAAGAGTCTTTTAAAAAAGAGCTTAACGACCTTTCTCTTTGGCTAGAGTCTGTATGCCCTGTATACCATGTACCAATACAAATGCCACTGCAATCTTAAATCTATTCCAAGAGCGCACTGAGCATGCGACAATTAACATCTTGGATACACGCGTTTTATAAATTACCACTATTATTATCATTTAAACTGAAGAATCCAAAAAGATTTATTTTTGAATATTTTAGTTGTACTTACAGCACCACACAATTCGTTAAGCAATCAACAGTAAAGAAACCCTAGTTTTTTTCATTAGTTTTTTTTTGTTGGGGGGGGGGGGGGGGGGGGTCAACTTTCAGCAACCGTTGGCGTTTCTCGGATTTAATTTATAGCAGCATTGAGATTCCCTATGCACATAAATACGATTTTGTAATTCAAAGCCAACATTTTCAATGCTGATAATTTGGAGAGATTTCAAATTAACAAATATAATCTACACCCCGCTAGTTAATTTAAAGACACGTGAACTTATTGTCTCATATTTAACTTTTGCGACCTCGCTGCCGCCAGGTGTCCTTCCTAGCTGAGTTGTTAGCGTATCCGACTGCCATGCGGGCGACCTGGGTTCGTTTTCCCCACTGATAGCTTTCTTTTTCTACTTTGAAAAAAAATTTCCATTCATATTACTTCTTTTTTTAAGGATTGTAAAGAATATTCCGCCCCCTCCCCCCCCCCGGGCAACGCCGGGGAATTTCGCTTGTAAGATATAAAAGTGGTGCATCGGGTTACACGAACGCCTCAGGTTACGAACGATTCAGGTTACGAACAGTCCCTCGGGTTACGAACGAAGATTAAGAAATATTAATTGAATAAAAGAATGGACTTGTGTTCTCGTTTGAAGTTTTGATGATGGAAGCAGTCACGTAGTAAAGCCTCCTATTGGTTGCCAGGTAACCAGACGACTGACTCTCGAGCCCAAATCGAGGCTCCGCTTATCTTTGCCGCCAGCCGAGCAGCCGCGGGTGACCTTTCTTGGATCTTACGTCACAACCTCGATTTCACTCACACTGTTTGGCTTCTAATGTTTTTTCTATCGGTTGCATGCAAGGAGGGGTCGGGAGGGGTGGAGTGGGGCGGTGATAGCGCGTGCAAACATTTGGGAAAGGCGTTAATAGATAAGGTGCCTGCCACCTAGTGGCAGAGTGAGAGGTCTAGTAATGTGTGTGTGCGTGTGTGTGTGTGTTTGTGACTATAAACAGACGCTTCCATCCAAACAAAAAGGGCACGTGCGAAAGTCGTCTGGCAGTTTGGGCTTTCTTTACATTTATTACGTCCTCCTTGCCTCGACCCGCGCAGGTAGGTCTGCAATGAAAAGCATTTGTGCAGGTCAAAGGTTATCGCACAGACCCACTTTTATGCACATATATATTTCGTCATCGGATTTTCCCGATCTCTCATTCGGGTCACTAAAATCAACCAATGTAAAGAAACTAATGAATTTGAATCTTGTCTTCGGTTTTGCATGCCTATGCTTGTCCATCTTTTAATAGAAAACAACTCACAACAGACCTACATCTAATATAGTTATAAATATTAAGAATATACTTATTTTTAATTTTAGTACTACTAACATTTTACGAAATATGCTGGGAACATGGCCCTAAAAACCCACAACAAATAATACATGACAATCCCGATTACTAAGGGCGTTCAGTGTGTTTTTTTAAGGTAGAAATCAAGAACTGAGAAATTAAGTTAATTAAATCATGCTTTTAATAAGAGACTACTGTTTTGTGTGGTTGGGTTAGGTGAAAGGGAAGCTAAGAACTCCTCTATGGTATCTAGTCGACGCCTATGAGTTAACTCATTCTCACTCACCAGTTCTGTTTTCAGCTTAGACAGGGCCGCATCGATCTTGCTCTTGTCCTCTTTCCACAGCGAATCTTTCACCTTACCGTCCCCAAACACCGCAGAGTTCACGCCGGAGCCGTTGGCCTGCAACGCCCTCGGGCCGCCGTACAGTTTGCCGCTCTGCACGTCGAAAATGGGCACGCGGTGCTCTCGCTCCGTCGACGACGACGCGTCCGAGCCCTCGACAACACGCTCGCCGTCTGGGAAGTCCACGATCCCCGACGAGTAGAGGCCGTTTCTCTTGGCCGGTTTGAGTGTAGCCGAGGGGAAAGGCGAGGCGCTGATCAACTTGAGAGCGTCATTGATGAGCTCATCCGACTGTTTCAGGATGAGTTCCGCCTGCTTCATCCTAACCCCTGGGTCGTCAAAGCTAAATCCGTCTTTGAGGTTAAAAACATTTTCATAGATCGGGTACTTGTGCTGTTTGTCCTTCTCTGATGCTATCCGATCGTAGATTGATTGTCTGGGATGAAGCTGTCTGTCAGGAGTGAAACGAGAAAACGAACCGCTTCCTCCTCCCATGGAAGGCGATTTCGATAGAGTGAACACAGAAGTCTGTGAGTTGGACTCGATGTGTTTTACGGGGATTTCCACTCTCCCTGATTGGGAATTTTGATTTGTCTGGCGATACCAAACGGGTATTTCCACTCTCCCTGATTGGGAATTTTGATTTGTCTGGCCATACGAAACGGGCACTTCCGTAACTGTTTTCGAATCGTCGCTATTGCGTGCGCTGTCGGCGGAAGTGACGATTTCCGTGCAGGAAACTGTTGTTGAGGATTTTCCCGGGGATGTTTTGGGCGTGCTAGGCTGGGAGCTAGACTTGATTGCGATGGAGGGCCGTGGCGCTATCTTTGGTTTGACCCTAATGCTAGAATTGGTTGACACCTTTGGTGGCTGCGACGGCAGGGGCGGAGGCTGAGTGGGAAGTGGCGGTGGTTGGCTCTTGGCCGTTTGAATCGGTTGCGGCTGTTGAGAGTTTGAAACTATGGGCCGGACATTCAGCACTGAGGGTGCTCCGATCCGCAGGGGTCGTGTCAAAGCTATACAGCCCGGAGCGCGGGGTTTGTTCACTTCCGGCTGATTCGCTCTGGCAGAGTTGACCACTTGAAATTTGAAAGTGGACTGCGCTGAGCTCGGCGTTGTTCGGTTCCTGTCGTTAGCCCCCGGTGGAGCAGAATGATTTGTCTGTGATATGCTGACCGAGTTTTTACTAAAGGCAATATTAACAGACTGGGTTGGTGTAACCTTGGCACTGGGTGAGACTATTATAGAGTTTTGATCTTTAGTTGCTTCTTTCATGTTATCCGTATTTTGATTGGCTGGTGAAAAGCTCTGCTCGGATTTTCCATTGGATACTGAAACCGGATGATATGAATTCGAGTTTTGATTGGATGAGAAAGAATTGACGTGCAACACGGAAGAGTCTGACAAGGAGTCTAAGGCATCTTTTGCTGAAATCGCGCTTCTGGAAGGCATGTGGTTGGGCTCGTTTCTGGGTCTGGTGGCATTGTGCGGAGAGGTCACTGATGTCCTGACCGCGGGCACGGGCGGCCTAGTCGCTGGCGCGCGCGCCTGCGTGCTAGACGCGCGGGTCGACGTCGTTGAAGCGGCGGGCGCTGCTGTGGCGAAGAAAGACTTTGACGGCAGGGAGACGACGCGGGTCACCAAGGGGAGCTTCTGATGCTGCGGCTGGCCCCCGCCGTAGCCCTTGCCCTCGCCCCCGTAGCTCTGGCTCGACAGAGACGACGGGGCGTCTTCCTCCGTGGCTGCGACAGGGTCGCCCGCTATACTGGCGGATAAAAACGTCTTGCCTCGGTAGCGAGACAGAGAATCGAAACCACCATCGGCCAGTATGCCGCTGTCAGCGCTGGGCAGGCGCGCGTGAAGGCTCCTCTGCTGTGGCGCGGGCTTGGCGGAATCCTCTTCTCCTTTGCGCAGGCTCGGCTTGGCGGGCGTCTTCGGCTTGAACGATGCGGTCACAATCAGCTCCTCCCTGTGCATATCCACCACGCCGATCCCGTCCGGTAGCTGCGACACAGCGGACTTGCCGCTGCCCCCCAGGCGCAGAAAGTGATTACTCCCCGCAGAGTTCGACGAGATGAGTACAGGAGCACCAATGGTACTGCCCGATTTTATTCCAGTCGTTTCATGAAAAACGGGAATTTCCATAGTACATTTGACAACGGAAATTCCATCAACTATAGTATATCTTTATCAGCTCTTGAAGATATCATTTCATTTTCTTCACTAAGCTCTATATTCATATCACATTAGCTTAAACACACAGCATTGGTTGTTTTTAGAAAACGGTGAAGTTTGATTGGATGACCTCGTTTTGGTTGTGGCGATGCCACGTCATGATTGGATAAAAATATATATCCAACCAACAGCTCAGTGTACCGGGCGTCTAAGCATAGGCTTTTGATCTGTAATAGATAAACAGGAAGAAGTTAATTACACATACATTTGGTAAGTGATCTATAATAGATAAACAGGAAGAAGTTAATTAGGTGGAAAGTGAATTACAATTCAACGTTTGGATTAGTCAAATATTTAAGATTGTGCAATGAAAAATTTAAAATAAAAAGAAGAAAGAAGCATTATACAGAACTAATTAATAGATGTCTAAGTACAAATAGAAAATATTTAGATAAGAAATGAAAATAAATAAGAACTTTCTCGATGTCCACGAATAGCACGAAGATGTCAAATCAACTTTTAGGCTACGTGCCATCTTGCGCGCGCATAACAAAGACACCATATAATAATAATATTTGTATAGCGCTGCCAACAAACATAATGTAAACTCAGAGCGCATTTAACATACGACTAAGAACGCCGATATAATATCTAGGCTAAGACATATAAAGCTAATTGATGATTTAAAACTTTACAAACATAGGACAAATAAAATAAATGAAGCATTAACCGACCTAACATATAAGACAGCCCGGGTCTAAAGCATGTTATCTAAGGTAAATATTGAAATAATGAGTTTTTAAGTTCATTTTGAAAGTAACAATAGAGAAGGCTCTAAGGCAGGGGTCGGGAACCCAAGGCTCGCGAGCCAGATGTGGCTCTTTTGATGGCTGCATCTGGCTCGCAGACAAATGCTCCATTGTTTTAAAAAAATTTATTTTTATACTTTTTGATCTACATATTAATTGCATATCAATATTTCATTATACAAATGAGCTAAAGTCTACTGCAGCTCAGCATCAGAATAATTCAGAGACATAATTATTGTACCGGTACTTTTATTGTTGAAATTACACAGAATGCACTCATTTACTTGAATTTTTAGTTTTAAACATTATATATTATGGCTCTCACAGAATTACTTTTCAAAATATGTGGTATCCATGGCTCTCTCAGACAAAAAGGTTTCCGACCCCTGCTCTAAGGCCAACGGTAGTCTGAGAGAAACGGGGCACTTCCAGAAGCGAGGAGTCGTTAAAGTAGGTGTAGTATGAAGAGATCTTCTTAAAGTAATCACAAATTCCATCTTCTCCTAACAGAATTGAGCAATGATTGTTTCATGGCCTTGAAAAGAAAAGAAAATTGCCTTACAACATAGGTGTGCAAGTTCAGATCCGCGGGGCAAAAAAAATTGTCGTTCCAAATTTTTTTTCTCCAGAAAACCTATTTAAAAAAAACTTGAATTAATTTTAGTTTTGAAGATTTGCCTAGATACAAACCTTGTTCGGAGAATTCAGGACTTTGAAATATTCAATTAATCAAAGGAATGTTTTATTTAAAACTTTTGATAATTCGATAAAATGTAACTTTACAAAAATTGTGCACGAGTTAAGCATTTGCTTGTTTTTCCCTCGCCTTCCCCATACACCTTGCGCCCTTTCCACTACCTTGCTACGCCACTGTAAAAGGATGAACAGTTTAAAAAAAACAACAACAGAAAAGTAAAGTCTAAGTTGATTTTTAAAAAACTATTTTTTGAAGATATTTCTATTGTTTCTACCAGGGCTGTGGAGTCGGTAGATAAATGTTGCGACTCCAACTCCGACTCCGACTCCTCAGTTTTTTGTACTTCCGACTCCGACTCCAGGTACCCAAAATTTCCTCCGACTCCGACTCTTCGACTCCGACTCCAACTGATAAATGGTAGATAAATGTTCCGACTCCAACTCCGACTCCGACTCCAGGTACCCGAAATTCCTTCGACTCCGACTCTTCGACTCCGACTCCACAGCCCTGGTATCTCGGCTGACAAAAATCAACGTTCTCACATATTTGATAGAACATAGTCTTGATATTATAGAAGATAGTATATATAAAAAAAAAGGTTTAATGCCTAAGTTATACGATGCGTTTGGTCTGAAACTATTTCGTTCTCATTTTGCGCTCAAATTTCCATCATTGATTTCATTAGATGGTTTGAACAAAAAAATTATATTATATATATTTATATAAAAAAGTATTGTCCCACAATCCTCGAAAACTGCTGAATTCTGCTTCAATCCCAATATACCCAATAAGTATATAGAGTCTAAAAGTTTGCGGAATTGATAAAAAATAAACGTAGTCACTTTTTTAGCCTGGGACCATTCATATTGTATATATTATTTTGACTGTTTATCCAAAGCTAGAGTTTATCCAAAGCTAGAGTTTATCCAAAGCTAGAGTTTATCCAAAGCTAGAGTTTATCCAAAGCTAGAGTTAACGTGTAGTGTCGTGTAGCCTAGCCTTTCCAAATTACATCACGCAAATGAAGTTCTTAGAATGAAACAAACAAAGCCATAACATTTAAGAACAAAAATAAATAGAACTTTGCCCAAAGGAAGTGAACTAAAGACATTCAACACTAGAATCGATTTCTGGGAAACGTAGAAGGAAATGGACATGTCCCGATGATTTAATTAGTCTTTTCGCTATGTCGATATTATTCGCTGTGAACTGGGACACGGAAACAACCAGTCGATCTCTTCTCTAGTTCATGGAGGTGAGTATTGTATGGTGTGTTAGATGATTGGCTATTCTTTGGTCCAATTAGAACGCTTCTTTTTATTTTATTCTTTTAAATTTTTTTTATTAATTTTTTTTTTTTTTTTGGATCAATTTGTTTTGATTGGATGTTTGAAACAGATCGCGTACTTGTTTTCTTGTGGATATATTTGGTGGTAATTTTTGCTTTTAAATAAATCTAGATTTATCTAAAGACATCGAGGTTCCATTCAATAACATTCTGCCAAAGTTACAACATTTGCCTCAACACAATCCTAACAACATTGCAACATCGAACTCAATACAATCGTTCTAAAAATGCAGTTTCTGACTACAAACAATTGTACCAAAATTACAACTTCTGACTAAACACAATTGTACCAAAGTTACAACTTCTGACTAAACACAATTGTACCAAAAATACAACGTCTGACTAAACACAGTTGTACCAAGGTTGCAGCTTTTGACTAAAAACCACTGTACAAAATATACAACTTTTGACTAAACAACATTGTACAGAATATAAAATCTTTGACTAAACAACATTGTACAAAATATACAACTTTTGACTAAACAACATTGTACAAAATATACAACTTTTGACTAAACAACATTGCACAAAATATACAGCTTTTGACGAAACAACATTGTACAAAATATACAGCTTTTGACTAAACAACATTGTACAAAATATACAACTTTTGACTAAACAACCTTGCACAAAATATACAACTTTTGACGAAACAACATTGTACAAAATATACAACTTTTTACTAAACAACATTGTACAAAATGTACAACTTTTGACTAAACAACATTGTACAAAATATACAACTTTTGACTAAACAACATTGTACAAAATATACAACTTTTGACTAAACAACATTGTACAAAATGTACAACTTTTGCTTAACAATATTGTACAAAGTATACAACTTTTGACTAAACAACATTGTACAAAGTATACAACTTTTGACTAAACAACATTGTACAAAATATACAACTTTTGACTAAACAACATTGTACAAAATATACAACTTTTGACTAAACAACATTGTACAAAATATACAACTTTGACTCAACAACATTGTACAAAATATACAACTTTTGACTAAACAACATTGTACAAAATATACAACTTTTGACTCAACAACATTGTACAAAATATACAACTTTTGACTCAACAACATCGTACAAAATATAAAACTTTTGACTAAACAACTTATTTAGGATAATCCCGATAACATTCCTTCATAATTGGGACCTAATTGAATGATTATTTAAATACAAAGAATACATCATTTCATAGAACCTCAATGATTGTCGGAGTGTGACAAGTCTTCTGAAGGATAATTATAGTTTAAAGGTAGATTCAAAGGTTTTGAAAAACTGAACTGTAGAATAAAAGAAAACAAAGGACTTGTAGGAAAAGCATTGCTTTGAGTGGTTGTTTAATTAAATATACCTCTATAAAAATTTAAACGCTTAAGTATTCAATGGAACAGTGCCCCTGAATATGTATAACAGCGCCCGAAACCATGTATGACAACGCGCCTAAACTATGTATGCCAGCAGTTGGCCGTAATGAAAATTGAAAGAAAGAAATTACATTACCATTTAATCCCCCACAGTTATATTTCTTTCCAGTTTGCATGAAAGAGATGTTGACAAGGAAAACCGGAACTGGAATGTCGCGTGTACACACACTTCTGGGTTTCCGTTGAAAGGAATCGATGCTTGGTCGATACCCACCTAGTATCGCTTCTATTCACTGACACAATACGATACAAGTTTACTCGTCCTGGCCCGGAAACTATGGGGCAAGGGATGGATTTAGGTTCTTAGCCAAGGGGCCGGATTACACAGGCCTGAGGGTGCCACTGGTTAACTCTTTTGACTGGGAGCGTATTTGCGAAATCTAAATTATGTTGACTTTTATTTTTCTGGGTCCCTAGCTTGCTTCTATCAACTCGACTTTGATATAAAATGCTTTGATGATGATGAAGGTTATTTATAAAGCGATTCTCTCCATTCTATATCAATTAGCATGCACAGTACGCTCTTGATATATATTTTATATGTAATATGTAAGTTTGGCACACAAACACTAGAAAAGGGTTTTCTAAATCTTTTTTTAAAAGACTCTTTTGTCTCAGAATCTTTCAGTTAAGTTTGACACACAAACACTAGAGAAAGGTCTTTAAAATATTTTTTTTTAAAGACTCTTTTGTCTCAGAATCTTTCAGTTAAGTTTGACACACAAACACTAGAGAAAGGTCTTTAAAATATTTTTTTTTAAAGACTCTTTTGTCTCAGAATCTTTCAGTTAAGTTTGACACACAAACACTAGAGAAAGGTCTTTAAAATCTTTTTTTTTAAAGACTCTTTTGTCTCAGAATCTTTCAGTTAAGTTTGACACACAAACACTAGAGAAAGGTCTTTAAAATATTTTTTTTAAAAGACTCTTTTGTCTCAGAATCTTTCAGTTAAGTTTGACACACAAACACTAGAGAAAGGTCTTTAAAATAATTTTTTTTAAAGACTCTTTTGTCTCAGAATCTTTCAGTTAAGTTTGACACACAAACACTAGAGAAAGGTCTTTAAAATCTTTGTTTAAAAAGACTCTTTTGTCTCAGAATCTTTCAGTTAAGTTTGACACACAAACACTAGAGAAAGGTCTTTAAAATCTTTGTTTAAAAAGACTCTTTTGTCTCAGAATCTTTCAGTTAAGTTTGACACACAAACACTAGAGAAAGGTCTTTAAAATCTTTGTTTAAAAAGACTCTTTTGTCTCAGAATCTTTCAGTTAAGTTTGACACACAAACACTAGAGAAAGGTCTTTAAAATCTTTGTTTAAAAAGACTCTTTTGTCTCAGAATCTTTCAGTTAAGTTTGACACACAAACACTAGAGAAAGGTCTTTAAAATCTTTGTTTAAAAAGACTCTTTTGACTCAGAATCTCTCAGTGTCTGGGGCAAGATGTTCCATGTTTCAAACAATAAATAATTAAGCTATGTGCATATCAATAATTACAGCAGTAATGATCTTGAAACTTGAATAATGAATGGGCCGTATTGCTGCTGAGAGTTAACACCCTTGCCCATTTTACAAATACGGTATAAAAGATTGACTTGTATAAGGGGCAAGGGTGTTAACTCTCAGCAGCAATCTTTACAATTACGGTATATAACTAATATAAGATTGACTTGTATAAGGGGCAAGGGTGTTAACTCTCAGCAGCAATCTTTACAATTACGGTATATAAGATTGACTTGTATAAGGGGCAAGGGTGTTAACTCTCAGCAGCAATCTTTACAATTACGGTATATAAGATTGACTTGTATAAGGGGCAAGGGTGTTAACTCTCAGCAGCAATCTTTACAATTACGGTATATAAGATTGACTTGTATAAGGGGCAAGGGTGTTAACTCTCAGCAGCAATCTTTACAATTACGGTATATAAGATTGATTTGTATAAGGGGCAAGGGTGTTAACTCTCAGCAGCAATCTTTACAATTACGGTATATAAGATTGACTTGTATAAGGGGCAAGGGTGTTAGCTCTCAGCAGCAAAACGGCCCATTGATCCGGTCCGTTGAATTAAGATCGCAGAACACCTTTTGTTGTGCTCCTCCTTTCACCATTGCCTAAATCAGGGATCGGCAACAAATGCACACGCGTGCCACACTTGGCACGCAGAGCGATCTTTATTGGCACGCGGAATACCCTCCAAAAGTCAATTTCAGGCCTCTTCCATGAGAAATTGAGTGCTAGAGCAGTATGACTTTGAAAGTGTTGACACGCTGGATGAATTAGAAATCCTACTTGGGTACGCTATAATCAAAAGGTTGCCGATCCCTGGCCTAGACCACTCAAGGTTTGGGTGGGGCGCAAGCCTGAGTATAGGACCACCATCTCTCTTGTGATACCAGCGGTGGCACCATTGTTTCATTAACTTAATGGTCATAATGTGAGAAAAGCTTATATATCTATATATATAGAGAGAGATCGAAGTACGAGAGGGAGAATAAAATATAATATATATAATATTTAGAGAGGAGGGGAGAGAGAGAATAGAGGAGAGGGGAGTTTAACGGAAATGATAGACAGAGGAACAAAATAAAAGAGAGAGGTAGAGAGGAGGGTAGAAAGAGGAGTAGAATTAAATAGGGGGACGAATGAGAGCAGAGTTACCAAGGCAAATACAAGCAAACTTTTGAAAACAGATGCTTCATGCGTTAATCTATGGGAAAAGACCAGACAAAAAACCCATCGACGACAGCATCAAAAGCCGTATATGGAAGTGGATTGGACACACTTTAAAAAGAACAGAAGACAGTGTGGTAATACACTTGACAGGAATACCCCAGGGCAAAAGGAAAGTAGGCAGACCCAGGCAGACTTGGAGGAGGTCGGTCGTAGGTGAGCCAAAGGCTGTTGGCCTCACGTGGGCACAAATAAAGGGAGCCTCCCAAGACCAAGGCCGATGGAAAAGTGTAGTCTCGACCCTATGCTCCTATGGGGAAATACAGGATTAAGTCAGGTAGGTCAAATCACGAATGAGAGTCTAAAAGCAAAGTAGAGAGAGAGAGGTAGAGAGGGTGGAATATACTGAAGTAAAGAGAGAGGTATAGAAGAATAGGTATAGCGATGCATAAAAGTAATCTTTCTTCCTGAGTGGCATCCGGGCATGGAATGGGTTGCCTATACCAACGATAACAACCAGCAACTTTATCTATCATTTAAAATTCTATTCAAAATGCAAGACTAAGCTCAAATCACGCATAAGCGTAGGACGCAAAAGCCTTCTTTATAGTAGGTGCGTCATAAACATTTAAGATAGGAAACGAGAGAGAGATAGAGAGAGAGAGAGCAAGAGAAAAAAAGAGGTAATTATTGATAGATAATATATAAATGTAGAGAGAAAGAGAGATGTAGATGCAGAGCTGAAGGAGACAAAGTGGACAAAGCCAACACACAATGAAGATTGAGGACTGGAATAATTAAAGGGAGTTAAATATAAATCAAAGGGAGTTATCTATAAATTATTAACGACGGCAGTAATGGGACAGGGAGCTTAATGAAATCCGATATAATGGTTGGGCTATAAGGGGAGACGTCTAAATGAAGGATTCCAAAATAATTTTGTTCTATCTGCTTACGGTAGCGTTAAGCTCTATTAACCCTTCCCGTACTGACCTACTTATATCTATGCTGCCTTCAGTTCCGCTATATACGCGCCCTGGACTGTAAGGGTTAAACCATCGTAGCCGCCTCCAACCCCAGCCCACCAAATCCCACTCCCTCTCTTTCTCATCCATTTTTTCATCCATTATCACAGTTCATTATTATATCCCCCCCCCCCCCCCCCCCCGTAAACCCTAATAGGTAAAGTACCATTCAAACTGACCAAACTGACCCTAATAATAACCCTAATAAAAGGGAGGTTAGTTGAACTTTACCAGTAGGACTTTTTTAGGTTTAACTTTTTTTTTCCTATGCAATTATTCTTGACTCTCCCCCCCCCCCTCCCTTCCCTTCCATAACTGCACTTTTAGACTGTACTTTATTAAAGTAAGTAAAAAGTAAAGCACCCGTCGGACCAAACTTATCATAGGGCCGATGAAGCAGCGTTCAATAGTTTCTGTGGCCACGACATACTAGGGGATTTTGTGGCCAGAACAATGCCCAACCGCCTTTGCTTTACCCCAACTAATGTCAAGTACCCACCAAGGGCTGGGTAGACTCAGGTACACCCTAGATTCCCGGGAAACAATCCTAGCCTTCACCAGGATTCGAACCCTGGATCTTCGGTACGCCAGCCGAACGCGCTGCCTGCTCGGCCAACGTGACCCGTTGTACTTGTATTAAATAAAAAAAATGTCTGCCAGCTCAATGATGAATAAGTTGAGAGACAAATTTGTGTATTCCCTTACACTTAAATCTTTTTTGATAACAACATTAAGTAATGGAAGAAGAACCACAAATGAAGAACAACATACAACAATACACGGCAACTTATTATAATAAACAACAATATACAACAACATACAGTAACATACAAAAATATACAGCAATATACAACAATATAAAATAATACAAAGCCACATACTATAATATGCAACAATACACAACAATATACAACAATATACATCAACATAAAACAACATACAACAATATACAGCAATATACACCAATATACAATAATATACACCAATACACACCAATATACAATAATATACACCAATATACACCAATATACAATAATATACATCAACATAAAACAACATTCAACTATATACAGCAATATACACCAGTATACAATAATATACACCAATATACAATAATATACACCAATATACACCAATATACACCAATATACAATAATATACACCAATATACATTAATATAGCATAATATACACAAATATACACCAATATACAATAATATACACCAATATACAATAATATACACCAATATACACCAATATACAATAATATACAGTAGCATACAACTTTATACATGAAGAATACGAGGCAGCTTTTTAAATACAGAAAGAAAAAAGGTCAACATGGTTTTTATGAAGAAAAACAAAATTGTCATTTGGTTGCCATGGTAACGATGGGAGTGAAGAGTGCACACGATTGGGGAAGTAACTCTAGCAGCTAAACAGGAGTTAGTGTGTGAGTGAGTGAAGGAGTGAGTGAATGAGTGAGTGTATGTTTATGTGTGTGTGAATGTTGTGTAGAAATAAAGAAAATTATTTCGTTCTTTTTTAATTTAGTTATCGGAGACAACTCTAATTAACTTCGCCTGTTTATCCTCTCTCTGCCTATCTTACTTTTCTTTCTTTCTTACTTTTCTATCTCTCTCTCTGTTTTCTTTCAATTTTAGTTTTTTTTTAGTAAAGTAATATTTGTTATTTTAGTTCTAGAATTTCAAAATTTTAAGGTAAACAATTTTTATTTTTTAAAGTGTGAAAAATTTAAAGTGGAAGATTGAGAGAGAGGCTGTTGCTGACATTAAAAAAATGTGGTGATTTAAATAATTTGTTTAGCTTAATTGGTTGAGGTGTTACTTTATTTTCACAGCAACACACACTTACGACACATTCCACACACACGCACACAGACCGGTACACACACAAACACTGAAAACATACACATACATACACTTGCTATTTTCATAACTGAAAATTTCATCTTTACGTTTTTTTTTATACGTCTTTTAGAAGAGGGGTTCCCAGAAAGCAAACAAATTGCCGACTTTATAATCATTCAATCGTTGTTCTTTATATAAAACTATTTGCCGAGAAGAGTTTTATTACATGTTATTTGTGAAAAGGGAACATAAATAAAAAGCATACAAATAATAATTATTTAAGGGTTTACGACATAATTTAATGTTGCTGTACTCATATATTTATTATTTTAAACTACATTTAACGGTTTACTAGCTAGTGCGTTGCGTTAATGTAGAGGGGTACTCGTGAATGCATGCTCATTATAGAGAACCAGTGTTTATAGTAGAAAAAGTCTCAGTGAAGGCTGTAGGCTGTGGGTCGAATTCCGCCTACACATACCCTCCCCAAGTTGTTACATTAACAAAAACCAGTAAGGCTGTTGTCTTGTGAAGAGGATTAAACACAGAGACACGACAGGGATGTATCGTTATGTAGAGACACGACAGAGATGTCTCGTTATGTAGAGACACGACATGGATGTCTCGTTATGTAGAGACACGACAGGGATGTCTCGTTATGTAGAGACACGACAGGGATGTCTCGTTATGTAGAGACACGACAGGGATGTCTCGTCTTTACGAAAATAAGCTTATATCATTTTACAAATTCTAAATCTAAATGCCCAAACAAAATTCATACTAACGCCAAAAGTCTTTAGTTTTCAAAAGTTTAATATTTTTCATTTTTTACTTGGGTTGTAAATGTTTTTTAAGGTTAAATTTTAAACTTGAAGTTTCCAGCTGTTGAAGTTTTTAAAACGAGTCAAAGGGGGAAATCACCGAAAATGAACAGTATTTCCGGTTTCTTTAAAACTCAGAGTAGTTTCCCTTTTTTTTTTCTTCAGAAATTTCAAGTAGAGTAAAAAAAAAAATCAGATTTTTAGTATAAACAGACGAGAGAGAATTGCGGAGGCTTTTAAAACTTTTTATGGCAAATTTTATTTTCTTTCCCTTTAAAAAAAACAACAAAAAAATTGTTCTTATGCTCTCCAACTCCAAAGGGGAACGTTGTACACATTTTCCAGATAGTTTAAATTCTTGAATCCAATTGAAATATAATAGTTTTGACTGTAGGCCAGATACTCATGGGCAGGGGGGAGTATGGCGCTAAGAAGTCCTGAAATTTCACCAGTTTCTGTGGAGCAACGGTATACTAAAGGATTGTGCGGCCAGTTCAATGCCCGGCAGCCTGCCTTTACTTTACCCTTATTAAAGGATTGTAACCACCTACGCATATCCGTGCATTTTCGTTAGTGTTTTAAATGATGTTAAGTTACTTTTTTTTTTAAATATGTGCAAGCAACCCATTCCATGCCCGGAAGCCACTGAGAAAGAAAAGAGAACTTATGTTATGTGTGATAATAGGGCCCTTCATCGCATAAGAAAAGAACTATTTTAAAAAAGATTTTACAATTTTGCCCTAACCACGGATACGCGTAGGACGCAATAATCTTCTGTATAGAAGGAGCGTCTGTAATATAGAAGATATAATAAGATCCTGGTTCAGAAGTAATACACTATTTTGGCCATGGATAATGGAAAATTCCTGCTCTGGAACATGCCCATGGTGCCCCACCTTCTTTCCTTGATGCCCCCAAACACGTGAATATTGTGCATACTGGTTTAAACCAGCCCTGCCTACACGACATATTATGTTTATTATTTAACTGAACCTTTTTGTGAATTTGGTTCAACTTAGTTCAACATACGGAGCGTGTTGGTCAACTCCAGAGTATCTTAGTATCCCCCCCCCCAACCTCCCAACTTTTCGAGTTAGGTTCAACCTCTTAATCTCTATCACCGGCTGGTGCAGCGGTTAGTTCACAGGACTGTCAACCAAAAAAAACCAACTGACAGGTCGCGGGTTCTATGCCTGCCACCGACGGATCCCTGTCGCCCTGCAGGAGTTTTGGGCCTAGTAGACGTAATAATCTTCTACCTAGAAGGAACGTCTGTAAACTTGTAAGATACCGTCTGTCCATCCGAAAGACCGTCTCTCTATCCACTCACATATTAAATGTTTTTGTTTTGTTTTGGTTTTAGCTTCTTTTTTTTTTCAAACGAAATAGTAGATAACTTCCAACTTGAAGGTCTCAAACCAAAGCTTATAATAAGATGGACCCGCTTGCTCTATTTTTAGAGCTTATATTATGTTCTTTTTTTCCGTGCGCAGCCAATAACGCAATCTTAAATTACTTCTACGCTCCTACGTCTGGCTAAAGGTTTCCGCTGTATACAAGTTCCGAATATAATTTTGATTTTTCATTGAGGAAATCATACCGATTAAATAAAACGGAAGTGTACAATGTACAATACACAAGGGAATCGGGAAATCCGAAAAGAAGCCATTCGAGTCATCAAAGAGAAATATTATAGCAAGCAGTAACTCTTATTATAGCCTTTGCTCAAACTAATCGATCCTAGACATGGATTATTGCCCCTTACGTGTAACATATATTATGTGAGGAAGAGTTACGTAATATCATAAACACTTGATAGTTATTTTAATGTTTCAAAATGTACATATACATTCTTTAGTCATGAAATATTTATATAATTTTTAACTATCTTGTGTAATTTGATTATTTTAGACTTATAAATTGTAAGCCATTCATTTTTTTAAAGGAAACAAAAAGAAACATATTAGAAATATTAATGTAAAGAAAACGGGTTAATTATCTCCATTCAATCAAATTCTCCAAATTTGATGCTAGCGATACCAAACGAGTTAATTGTTTTAATATAGATCTAGCTAGTGTACTTCTGAAAATGCTCATCTATCTTAATTTGCCTTAAATTAGGGAAAGAGTTAGATGTTTTAAAATTGATTTCACAGAAAGATTTGCCCAGTTTCAATGCAAATACTTCATGTGCTTTGGACCTAGTCTTGTAAATAAAAGTTAAACCCACTCAAACGTGTCGCCAAGTCATACAGAAACATTGGTTTTAACAGTCAGTTCTCCTCATTCAATAACGGAATTTTTTTTCCATTAAGATATATCTTAATTGCTTCCAGACAAGAAAATAAACATATGCAAGACTTTACCTATACTCCGTATGACTTTCTTCTAGAAGAGACTTGAGAAACTATACGATTGACTATCTTAACAAGAGATTCAATCATAGATTGCAAGTCCAGTGATGGGAGATTTGCATACAAAGATTCCTTAACTTAAACAGCCGACATCTAGTGTGATTCCCATGTAGTTTGCCTTGCAGCACCCACTAATTATGCTGCCATACGTTGTTTTCACATGCATTAAATAATATTCTTGAAGGCCTTTCGCGTTCCACTGAAAATCGTTCTGCATGCCAAGTCTGGCACCCGTGCCTTTGGTTGCCGACCCCTGCTATAGATTCTATAGACTCCTGCGTTGATTCTATAAATACTTTTCGATACTAGATGTTCATCCCGAAAATGAGCAGTAGATGCAATCAATTTTGCAGAAATTCCCATCCCTATTATATGCTAGAAAAAGACTGGTGAATGGTTAAATAAAAACTGCACTATTATACAGCGTGTGTATCCTGGGGCACGGGGTTTTCTTATAATACTTGATACGTACAAATTCTTAATTATTCTATTAATCTGGAATAGTGAATGGTTAAATAAAAACTGCACTATTATACAGCGTGTGTATCCTGGGGCACGGGGTTTTCTTATAATACTTGATACGTACGAATTCTTAATTATTCTATTAATCTGGAAAAATTGCTAAAAGTGGGACCTTTTTCCAAAAATTTCGCTCCCCTTAGCGTCAAAACCTGGCTACGCCACTGGATTTAGCATCTACTATAAATTAATTAAATCTTACATATATAGGTATATACTTATATATTACAGACGCTCCTTCTATACAGAAGATTATTGCGTCCTACATTCATCCGTGGTCCGAGTCTAGTCTTGCATCTTTATTAAAGTTTTAAATGATGTTAAGTTACTGGTTTGTTCAGGCAACCCATTCCACGCCAGAATGTCACTCGGGAAGAAGGAGTATTTATATGCATTTGTTCTCGCATAGGGATAAGAAAAGTGTATCTGTCCTTTTGTTTATCTGAGCATTGCAACGTGTTATTTTTTAATTCATTCATTTTAATTTTAATCTCAGCTCAAACATTTTGTTTAAAACGTCTTTTCTGTAGATGGAAGTTTCTTAATAACGTGGAGCAGTATAGATTCTAAGTAATCCTACAAACGGGGTAGTTAATGTAGGGTTTAAAAATGTACATATACAATCTTTTGTCATTTAATATTTATAAGATTCTCTACAATCTTTGACAGATGATCATTCCAAAGATATAAATTGTAAGCAATTAATTTTTTTATAAAAGAATATATATATATACATATTAGAAATATAAGCGCAAAGAAAACGGGTAAATTATCTCCCTTTAATTAAAATAAGGTATCCAAATCTGATTCTATAGTAGATTTAATGCCTAAAAAGATATGTTTTGTAATATAACTAATATTACTGACTAATTTTTATTTCTTTATACAAATTCAGCCTTATTTATTCATTTCAAGATTTAATTAGAGGTATAACATTTCTTTACGTTAAACAGTGGTAAATAAAGATGTCCTGCATTAATTGTTTGTCCATTGAAAGTGTTTATCTTTTAAATATTAATAATTACAGCAATCGCATAATATAATGCTAGTCTATTATATTTATTTAATCAATAAATCATGTTAATTTGTTTTAAAATTAATTTTATTTATGTTTAATTAAAGAAGATGATCATACAATCTATTTTAAATGTAATTAGTCGGTATCAAAAAATTATCGCCTTGTCTTGAATTCTCTTCGCAAATTGATAATGTCAGATACATATTAGTCAATTCCGAGTGGTCAAGTGTAAGTAACCTATTTATATGCTTTAGAGCAAATGTCTAGCAGGTGAGAAAAGCAGACGATTTTCCTAAGCAGCTTTCTTTCAGATTTTCCCGCAAACTGGCACATTTTGGTGCCCATTTTCAGGATGTTTAAAATTCAACCATAGATATCTATGATTCAACTAGCTGCACTTTAATATCGCCCAATAGTCTCCACTTTAAAAAACGATCCACATCTAAAAAGGTTGTAGTAAGGTCAAGCCAGTCAGGCTTGATATATTATGAAAACAAGACTTCATGCCGGCTGGCCTAGCGGTTAGCTCACCAGACTGTCAACCAAAAAACCACTTGACACGTCGCGGGTTCGAGCCCCGCCACCGGCAGATCCCTGTCGCCCTACAGGAGTTTTGGGACTAGATGACGTTAATATTGAGTTGTTATCACATGCGCTTAACCGGCAGCAGTGAAACCTCTCACAGATTAATAGTCTTCTAGAGCGCACTGAGCATGCTAAAATAGCATGGATAGAAGCGCTATATAAATTACCATTACCAATTTGAAAGTCTTGTTTTTGTTTAGAAAACTCCGCTTTGAGTGCCTCGATGTACTTCTGAAAAAGCACATCTATCTATCTTAATAAATCACTGTAAATTTGGCAAGGGTAAATTCGGCCACGGTATTTTTGGCAAGGTGATTTTGGCAAGGTAATTTCCGCAAAACTCACAAAGCGGTAAAATTGGCAACGGTAAAATTGGCAATTATAATATCAACTGTTTTTATTGAAACTCTTGTCTACTAAATGAAGTTCATGGCTTGAAATGAGGTTGTCTACGTGGAAGATTAAGATAATATGGGGTCCCTTAAGTAAAGTATTAAGGACACTTGCAAAGAACCATTTTGTTATTTATTTTTCAGAGAGATTAAGGCTGTTTCTTCGTGTAATTAATTGACGCAGGGGTCCATTGTAAGCTTGATTAACCACTGAGACTACGCTGTT